>JARJLE010000388.1:0-48556 GCA_029289555.1 Mycena latifolia
GTCGATGGACGAAGAGCGCCAGTTCTTTGCCAGGGCCTTACCTGACGGAGTGATTCCCTGTGCTACCTGGGAACTTGAGGCCGACCCCGCCAGGCTGCCTCCGCTTTTCTCTCCCTCGATTATCTGCCACTGGGGATGAAGATGTGGAAGAAATTAAGATCATCAAGATAGCTGCGTTGGACGGGCGCATAGTAGCTTTAACGAACCAGGGCACGTCGTATTATTCCGCGGTCTTGAAAATGAGACCACGATTTCACGCGGGAGGTGGCAATACGCAAGTGCTTTTATTCTTTCATTTCTCTCCGCTGATACAGGACTCGCGTGCAGCTTCCGAACTTCAGCGAATCGAACGAGTACGCTCCTTACCACCTTTTACGCCAACCGATGAGGCATCAGGTATTGAGCCTCCTCAGACGATGAAGATCACTCATGTGAGCCATTCAATTATTTGCCCCGTCATTGCTAATATCACGCGCGCAGATATCGGCGCATTTTTCGAAGTTCTTTGCGTACTCTACCGGCTCGAGCTCCGTAGTGCTTATGGGGCGATACGGACACGACGGAGGAAACAAATCCCCATATCGATCCCGCATACAAGATAAATCTGTCATATCAGTGCTTGTAGGCGACTGGCATAATGCGGCGTTGACATCTTCTGGCAAGCTGCTGACGTGGGGTGGATACTCGGCCGGAGCATTGGGGCTCGGAGACCCGACCCGTTATGCCCCCTGGGACACCGGGCGCCTTCCGCCACCGAGCACCAACGCCTCGATGCTCTCGAGCGTGGTCTCGGGAATCCGCCCAACACGGACGTCCCAACCGAGGTCCGCTTTGATCATGCGCGAAAGACGCCGAAGGACAGATTTTGTTTTTGGCCTGTGCTTCGGGATGGCACACAGGTGAGATTCAAAAAATTAAGATTCGAGATGCCTGAAATAATCCCTGTCCTTGTAGTGCCTTGTCATCGATCTGCAGGTCGGTGTTCTTTTGACAATGCAGATTGTGGCACCAACTAAATTCGTCTACAGCCCGATACTGAAGATGAAGAATCTGAGGAAGAGGAGCTCGTAGAGGACGCCCCGCGACGCCCCCTCAGACCTGTCGTGGCGGGCACGGTCTGCCCATCCAGAATCCTCACCAGGCGGGCTTTCCGATGCCCGGTATCTTCCGTGTGGGATTCGCGGGCAGAGGCGCCACCAGGGGGCGGGGAATGTAAGTAATGATCCTAAGTGTATACTGTTAGCATGCGGGAGCAATGGATGATTGTAAGTATGTATGTCGGTGGACAATTGAAACCTCCTTTAAGCCTTTGTACACCGTTTCACGGCAATAGATTGTCCGTTGGATCTCCGGCGATCCAGATCCTGGCCTTTTCCTCGCGTGTTCCTCGCAGCCCGCGACAGGCTCGGAGATCCAAGGTTTCTGGATTTGGAAATGTGTTGAACCGAACAGTCTCATTCAGGCCTTGTGTCCACCTGAAAAGAGAACGCCACGGACCCACTCGGAACAGTGAGAGGGCGGGATGTCATATTAAATCAAGACGCCGCGACCGGAAACTGGGATTTTGAATCTTTTAAGCATGGAGCCTCCCCTGCAACATTCTATCTGTCAATTTATGCCGCCTCCGCCACGGATAGCATCTGCCAGTGGGCCACACGTATGCCCAATGCGGAAGTAAGATGATGGCGCCTTCCCGAAAGAGACGATGTCGATCGAAGTGATCCACACACACTTGGTCGTTCAGACGACTTTGAACATGATTTCTACTATCGTAAAATCTCCAAAATAATCGTGCGAGTAGGGAAACACGTTCTGTCCGTTTGGGTATCATTTGGGTATCGTACCCAAAAGTGCTCAAAAGGGCCTAACTGGGAATTGAACCCAGGACCTCCTCGAACCGTGATTACATAATAAACCACCCTAACAAGGAATCATACTACTAGACCATCAGGCCACAAACTTTAGAGAATAATATCCCACACATAATTGGGCCATCCCTGCAGCTCAAGACAGACAGGGTTCCGGAACGATGTCAGAGGATGGGTCCGAGACACCCTTGGTCAATGCAAGGTCCTCCAAGTTGACATCACAAAGCGTCGCTTTGGCCTTCGAATTTTCTCACATACCCTCGGGCCGACCGAAGATCAGTAGAAGCCCGAAACCTTTTAAGTACTTAAGACCTTCTAAGACCCTGCGTGATGGAAATCAAACCTGTCACAATGTCAGTCCAGCTCATTTGAGTGTGAAGGTAGACTCGGATAACCGAGCTGCCGAAGCAATTGGAAGACGTCGGGGAATTACACTGCTCCGCAACAAACTTGATTGCCGAACATCGTACTATTACAGTCGAGAATATGCAGTCCGCTCATATTCTACTTGAACCTCGTCAAAATATTGCGGAGAGGGACAGGCATGCGACTTTTCTGTGTCAAAGTCCCCGAAATTGATGCACGCCTCAGTACATTCTCGTTGAGCGTCCATCGCGTGCGAGTTGGGGTTGGCGGGTTCGGCTCAGTAGCTTTGTTTTCTTTTGCAGCAGGTGCATTCAAAAATACGCGGCCGAGAGAGTGACGTCCACTAGAGGCTGCGTTTTTGGAGGGGTTGCCTACGGTCGCAGCACAGGGCCTGACGGGGGATGAAGCGGGTGAGGCCATACGACAGGACGCTGCGGGAGTGGTTGCTCTCCTTTGACCTGGAGATCGACCGAGCTTTGACGCAGGTTTCGGGGGAGGAGACCGCAGTGGGGCAGGAATTGTGGGGCGTACGGTGTGAGACCTTGGTCGGAGAGGGAGCTGCTGCGCGCGAGGAGGACTCGAAGGACCGAGCGATCGGCGTGGTGCTCGCGTAGCTGGAACCACGACGGAAGCAGGACATTCGTTCGGTAAAGAAGCGAAGCGGACACTCTTGGAACTCTTCAGAATACTTCGCACACTTGTACGCTGCGATGCTGGACAGGGTGGGAGCGGCGTTGACGGAGGAGCGTTGACGGCGGAAGTGGAGCGTCGATCGTTTGAAAGATCATCTGCAAATGACTCTTCGGCGTAGTCAACCATGTGGGGCAGAAGAGGCTTCTTTACGAAATCCGAGTCAAATGGCCGGGAACTGTGCAGATCCAACAGGCCGTCTGCGAACGCCCACTCGTCGTCTTCTCCGTCTACCACAGTCGGAAATGAAGTCTCTCGATTAGGCACGTCGACTGGGGCACCAGAATCGATTGAGGCGCATTGTGACCTCAGACTCATGACCATTTGTTGGAGATCCATCGAAGAGCGGCTCGGGTCAGACGCAAATTCAAACTTGGGGAATAGGCTGAAGGAGAACCTAAGAATGCACTGGGCATGCTAGGATAGTCATTATTGTCGGACGGCTGCTTGAACGACAATGGCGGTAGCATTTTCTTGCCTCTACGAGCCGCCAGCGCGAGAGGAGAACCTGGTGCCAGATTTCCTGACGATTCCAGGGAGACTGGCAACGAGAAATGAGAATTAGAAACGATGAGGGCCGGCGGCTGAGGTGCGACAGGGCGATCATCCGAAGAATTTGTCTCTTGCTTCTTGAAAAACGAGCTGAGGTTCTGAAGTTCGGAAATCATCTCGGCCACCTCTGGATCCATTGATGTTGCCGGGGCCCGAAGCGACAAACGCCTGGATTTGCCGCCAGAGTCCAAAATGATTTCGCGTTCGAAAACCAACGCATTTCGGTTGACCGCTCTTTGGCAGATGCCCGGAGGGGCTGTGACAGGTATAGAAGGAGTTGGGTCTTGTTCTTTTGTTTCGGAGGCGCGGCTGCGTCGAGCAAAGGCCATTTTCGTCTTGAATGCGCCTGGAGTGTGAATCGAACCTTCCGGTTTCCAGGGTATCGCCTCGAAATTGCCAATGTCACCCCAAGGCGTATGGTCAGACGGTTCAGAGTCAACACCATTCTGTTAAGAGTGGGTGTCGTCAGCGGCGCGTAGACACTGTGAAAAATAGATAGGTTTACTAGCCACGTCTCGACGAGTAATTTCTCTCTTAGCATTGTCCGGAGCCGGGGAGGAGTCGGCGATGTGAGCGTCGCTTTGGAGGAGCGCCGAGACATAGTGGGACCTTCGTGGTGTCCAATGATGGTGGACAGCGGAACCATGCAGCCTGCAGGGATGGGTGGGGTAGAGGATGTGGACGAGGACAGAGAAGAGAGTGTGAGAGATTCAGAGAGCAGCGAATCATCGAGGACGTAGTGACTGAGATCCAGAGATCCAGTGGACGTGTCTGACGGGAGGGGACCCGAGCCAGAAGTATAGATGTACAAGGGGGAGGTCATGGTGAAAGAGCAGCAGAAATAAGCAAGCAAAGCGGTGGCTGACCTAAACTTGTCTCAAGACACGCCAGGGTTAGGGTTAGAAACGTAAAAGAATTCAACGTTTGTAGTACAAAGGGATATCCTTCTTTCGCTTTTGCCCAGCATGGCGGAACTGGAAACGACCACAACTGCACAACTGGAAAGCGCGACCAAGATTATACTGCAAGAATGGGACCGTATAAAGCGCAACCCAACCTCGCGCCTCATTCTACAGCTACCACGCCAGTGCAGTCACTGTAAACAAGTTGTCCAGGACGTGGGTTTGCTTTATCATCTTACCCAGCGCGACGCTGAAGAACACGGAAGGTCAAAGTTTGCTCAGCATGCAAAATGACCGTTTATTGCTCGCCCCAATGCGCCAAAAAGGAATGGAAAGTCCACAAAGTGTTCTGTGGCACAAATAAGGTCAGCGAGACCATACCACTGTCAAAACTCAGGATCGCAAATTGCTTTCACGCAACAGAAAGACGGAGAACAGATTCCTAAATATAAGGCTATCATAAATCAGTTCCCATGGACAAACATCGCCTACAACACTCGAGGCCAGTTCAACAACCATTTCGTCTTGGCGCAATTTGGTATCCTTGGCACAAGCCGACAAAAAGTCGGATATTGGGCATTCTTTGAAAAGGGAGAGGGTCTCGTGGCTAAAGACGATGTTCTTGATGCGCCGTGGTACGAACTTACGGAAGAAAAGGGATGGAGACTGTCGACCGAGCACATTCCTTCGCTGGCGATGCATAACTCAGTCACCTGTCCGAAATTGTCCCCGACGTTTGAAGAGTCCTGGAAGAGTTACTATCAGTGGCGCGGCCTGCCGATAACCTCGCCCGCCGCAATTTTGCTACACTGGCCAATGTCTGTATACGCGTGCTTGAAAGAGCTGGGTCTCGTACCTGAGAATTCAGGACCAAGGAAGAAGTTGACTGTCTTCTATGTGGGCGCCAGGGTAAGCCTCATCTTTGAGTCTGTTATGCTATTCTCATCAGCCGCTCGGCCTTTAGGATGAAATCTGCTTCATACCAGTGTTCGTATAACCTCTTCGTTTTCCGAGAACGCATGCTGATACCGCCTAGCTTTGGAGAACTTGCACTGCATTTTCCCAACACCGACTTGGATCTTGTAATGTTTGGACAGAACGCGGCGCATTCGGTAAAACGTGCGAAGGCTCGTGGAATTACACAATCCCCTCGGCCGTGTGTTTTTGAATACACAGGTCCCGCATCTTGTGGTAGCGGCACAGTTCGCATCTTCCTCGATTTTAACCCAGCGTATTATCGTCCGTCTCGTGAACGATCCGACCACCCTGACGCAATCGTTGCTCTGAATGCGGGTTTGGGATCGTACATCTCTTGGCAGCATGTCATCATGCTCTCCTCCGAGTTCGACATTCCGTTCGTCGTGACCGATTACTGTGAAGCTTCCCTCTCGCAAATTCATGTGGAAGCGTTGGAGCAAGCATTGACCTCTACTCTACCCCCTCCTAAAGATTTCGTGGAGACTGGTTTCCAAGTACGTTGTTCGGTTCGCCACGGTCAAGGATCCCACGTCTGAATTTCCTAGGCGCAGATAAAGAAGGTTATTGAGGAAGTGAAGACTGTGGATGTCAAGAAGGTATGCGGGGCGCTGAAGAGGAAACGACCTATGAAACTCAACGAGTTCATGCAACCGGGCTGGCGCGGGAATTCCACCAGTCTATCTCCCGGTTCCTGCAACGCCTTTATTCAAGTGATTACACCGGTAGCAAGGAGAGCAAAGGTTGAAGTGGATGAGAAATAGATATAGTTGGGAATGTGATTCTTCAATACTTCTTGTTGACTCTTGCAATGTTGTCGTACCAACATGAATGCACGAGTAGGAATTGAGTAGGAGGCAGTTGGGAACTTTGGGAGGCATAACCAATGTTCCACAAAAAAAAAAAAAAAAAAATTGAGAGGCAAGGCGTCACGTAACGCTGTCCCTGTGACGCGAAAACTCTAGGCAACTTTTTGCACCCAACATCTCCGACGCCTGTGAGCGGTTCTTATACTGGCTTGCGCCCTCTCTCGACTGTCGTTTCACGTTCTATCTCACCCAACTGCATTCTCTTCCACACCCACGCCCTATCACCACCATACATCGGGCCTAGGCGGGGTTCTACCGTAGATATTGGTGAGTTACATTACATGGGCATCGTTGTAACACAAAAGATGAGACATCGAGACATTTGCACGTCAGTCAGAATGGCAGGCGCTTGCGCCTCGCCGTGCAGGACGTCAACTACGCATTCACTGATTTTCTCTCCCACATTTGGATATGTGCGCCGTTACTTACAATGCACACAGCAACCACGCATTAATTCCAGCATATCTTGGGCGCCAGGAAAAGACGTACGTACCCTAGGGTCGTTGACTGCCGGCGCCTACTCAGCACCTACTTCAGCTCCATGTCCGGGGCGCCGCCTCACCCACTGTCGCCATCCCCACCAGTAAATGGAGCGACATCGGCAGCCGTTCCTCTCGTTCCTACCAACACCGTTACGACCGCGGCCGGTCTAACTGTGCGGACTCGCATTGATCCAGTCCTTACTGTCGATGATGTCGTTAGACAACTATGTATAAATCTCAAGATCAAGGAGCCCCCTTCGAATTTCGCTCTTCGAGATGAGACGGACGAGTTGGTGACGAATGACAATCTCCGAAGAAAGATCAGGACCAAAGTCAATCTTAAGTGAGCTGTTTTCTTCGCACCCTCGCCGCTTTAATTTAGTGACATGGCAGACTTGTGAATGCACCTTCACACGAGGCCAGAGAGACCGCCGAAAAATTAAGATTACGGGATGATTCGACGACTCTCAAGATGACTTTATTTACGCTACAGAAATACATCCGGGTATGCTTCATGTTTCTTCAAGTACCGTGTATGACTGACCAAAACTCAGGAGGAGGAATTCGCGCAGGAGTTCATTAACTGCTCAGGGCTTTCGGACTTGATTGATGTGATCTTCGGGGCGCACGGAAATACTCTTGCTGTCCGTTGTTTTCTCGTCTACTTCCTCTTTCTGACACTCACTTCATTCAGTATGCACTGACAGCAATGCAGAATTTAATGGAGTTGGACTATGGATGGTCAACACTGGATGATGCGTTTATCTTCCAAGTGGTCCAAATTTTGTCATCCCCCCAATCTCTAATCAACGTGTGCCGCCCTGCGACGGCCATCTTGAAGAAACTCGTTGAGGCGGACCCGATGAGCGCGCCGGGACTTCAGCTCGCAAGTTCCAGTCGGGTCCCCCCCAGCCTCCCTGCAGGTTCGGTCTATCGATATGGCTTTCCCGTCGTTTTCGAACAGATGCGGAAAGGGCACGGATTTCTCGAGACTGTCATCAGTAGACTTGGAAGCGCAGATACCGCGATGGCTCAGTACAGGTCCGTGTTTGATCATCCCTCCCGATATCGCAAAATATTGAATCAAGGCAACAGCATGATGCTCATCAACTCCTTACTGGCTCACGCCTCCGACACTCGGTGGGAAGAATTTATATCTGAGTTGGAGAGACTGAACGTACGGAAAGCGGTAGTGGTGCGCAAGTTCCTCTTTATCTTGTCTGGTCTCCGTCGTCTCATGTGCGATTATAGCGGCTCATGTCGTCGCATACGATCGAAGATTTAACATCCTGTATACTCGATTTCCAAGCGAACATCATAAGGGTAACATATCGCAAGAAGACCACTCTTGTCGATATTGAATCAGAACCATCTCATGCTGCTGCTCTGAAAGCGATATGGGCCAGTAGCAAATTACCCGAATCGACGGACGACAACGGCCAGGCCTTGAAATGGCGGTTGCTAGGATTTGATTCCGAAATTATGGAAGCAGAGTTCAATGACGTTGGGGTGTTGGGTCTGGAATGTTTGGTACGCTCCTCCAACTCACTGTAAAGCATTCCCTGAATTTTACCTGTAGAGGAAATTTGTCGAAATGGATCCCGATTTTTCCAAGGTGAATATTCTCTCATTATCTAGTCGATGAGGACTAAACCTTTTATTCCCAAGATCATTCTTGAGCAACTGAGTCGACCTCCAGCACGGAGATGTCCCGTTGCCAAAGCATCCAATGAAGTAGTCGAATTGTTATCGGAGCACTGGGCCATCTTCGCACCAGGATGTTTGTACCTCATCAGTCGTTGTTGCTCGAAGCTAAACATTTTTATCGTAGATTCGACATCCACTACTTTCCAGCCGTTCTTCTTGGACTTTTATAAAGTCCATTCTCTCGCTACACATTTCTTTATACGTATGTGGAGCGAGAGTGGAGCGGCCTTGGGTGATTTTACCCGAGTGGCCGCTCTGGTTCGTAGCCAGTAAGTTGATCTCATATGATTGTTGTCTGTTGCGCACTATTGACGTACACCGCAGGGTGAAAGTCGCATTGCGCAGTGAGAATGTCCGATCGTGGCATGAGGTAGAGCACGAATTCAATGAGTGCGAGTACCGAAGCGTTCGGGAGAGACAGATGAAGGAGCTTGAGCTCGAAGATGATCTCCTTAGCAAGATCCCGGTTCGGTAAGGATCGTTGTTTTCTTCTGCCGTTCCTCGATGACCTCGATAATTTTAGGAATCTGCGGGCCAAATTGTACAAGGAGTCCTTTGAATTTGTCCGGCAACAAAGAATACAATGTTTAATGCAAGGTGCATGGTTCGTCAACGCACTTCCGCAGAATTCTACGGCATCGAGGGAGTCGCCCCGGCGACTGAACCGACCTTGGCGGTTCATGAGACTTGTACGTGCGCAATATGCATTCGATCGTCGTTGCTTGACTATGTCTAGGATCCTGGGCTCAAATACCTTCATTACGTCGACAGTGCCCTGAAGTTTGCCGTTCGCAGCGGTCTAGAAGACCTTCCGGAGCGGATAGAGGTGGCCGCCATCAGCGAGATCGCTACTGGGTCGTGCGCCGCACCACCTCACGTTCTTCGTGATCAGAACGACCTTCCACCTACATTCCCCCCTGTGGCATCTCCCTTGTCTTTCTCCCTGCTCAGTGCCCATGAAGGATCGTTGGCTGACCAGATTGCGCCGGATCAATCCCGCTGGGCAGACTGGACTGACGGGCTGAACATGCTTCGGCGAGACGGCGGGCATGTCTCCTCGAAGGAAACGGCCGGTTTCGTGCAGGCGTTGACGGAGATTGGATTAAAGATTAAATTGCTTGGTGGGTGGTTTGTCACATCTGACCTATTTTTATTGACCAGTCCACCCAGATTTATCCGGCGAAATGGTGGAGATCCCAAGTGGACTGGTTGCCGGGCCACCACCGTCCAATACGGATTTTTTCTTTTCGGAGTTGATGTGAGGGACGACCCGACGATCTTTTTTTCAATTTCCTGGGAACAACTAATGTAATTACTGTATGTACAACCGTCATGGACTGACTGTATTCATTGGCTGTAATATTTGGATGGAACTGGTCTCATTTCCAGAGACATAAGCTACATCTGGCCCTTCCGCATCAAATTCCTCCGCACGCGACGTTTCTCCCCACCGAGACCTTCTCCCTTGCCCCACTGCAGAAACGGTACCTTGGGCTTCTCCACACCGGCGATCTCACCTTCGTGGTCGCTCCGGAAATCCAACATTCCCCAAACAGGGAGTTCCATTTCGCCCTTCGCGAGGACCCTGCATTTTGAGAACAGATATGGTGGTAGCGGTGTGAGAATGTGCATATGACGTGTCGAGGGGGAGATGGCACGTATCAGGGCAAGCCCATGGCATACCGACGTCGAAGGGGAAGGCGGTGCCGACCCTTGCTTGTATGGGACAGGCGAAACGATGTCGCCATCCACGTTCGGGGATGTCCCGACGATGTCGTTGTCAAGAGATCCCGGCTCACAGGCAATGAGCCCGACCAAGGCACCATTGAGCACGCGGTCGATCTCGGAAGGGATAACATCCTCATCCCCTGAGCCACACAGTGTGATCTTGTCGAACGCCAGTGACCAATCGACCTCGTATGGCGAGAAAGCACACAACGGAAGCGTCGTATTCCACAAGGCCGCAGTCAGTTGTCGGAGCTCCCCCGGCACCATCCGCGGGAAAACCGCATGAAAGTATGAGAGGATAGCTATCGAGCGATGGTCCGAGGCGGCGTAATTGTTGGACAAGACTGACGGAGCAATGGGCTGGAGTAGGTGCAGTTTAGCGCTCTGCAAGTCGTTGGGGAGACTAGGAGGATTGTCGAATGCCGAAGAATGCTCGAAAAAAGGCGCTTCGACTTCAAAGATGTCAGTGGGGTTAACCAGATCCTCTATTTTACGGGTCAGGTCAGCACCAAGGCCCTTGGTCCAACCCATTGTGTTCACAATCAGAGGAATAGCATCCCATATTCGGGAATCCCCATCAACATTGCTATCGGCAGGCGTCTGGACGTCCAGTTGATACATTTCCAACAGAGATTGGATGCAAGCGATATAACGGGATGGCGATGATCTCGGAGTGGTTAGACCCAAATAATGTGCGAAGTTGGGTACGGTGGGGTGAGTGAAAGGTGGTCCTGAAGGAGATGTCAATGATGTAATGGACAAGTTGCGAAGAAAACGGCGTACCAAATACAGGGCTTTCGATGATATTGAGAGCGACTAGACCGCCAGGAGTAAATTCAGATTGGCCCAGATCACATTCCAGAAAGGCAACTTTGCGGAACCTTATCGAGATCAGTCGAATCATAAACCAGGGAGGAGATCGAGGTACCGGCCAAGAAGACAGTTCAGGAGGGTGCGGGCAAAAGTACTTTTCCCCGATTTTTTGTGGCCCTTGACCAAATATACGCCGCTGGTAGAGTCGGAGAGCGAGTTAAGAGCGGTTTCCCAGGTGGCTGGCTGAATGAAGGGTTGAATGTCTTTGCTCAGTTGAGTAAGCTGCAAAGTGTGTTATGTCTAAAATGAAGCGCGATTCCGAGGTGCATTACCATATGAACACCAGGAAGACGGAGGTCGTCGCCGCTACCCTGCTGCCATCGCGAGGGTTTAAACACGCCATCGAAAGGTCGGCATATTCTACCGAGTCCCTCTACCCCGCTGTTAAGTGGATGGAACGCAACGAGAGTGTCACAGCTTTCGAATATTGGGCGTAGGCGGGTGGGAACAGCAGAAATGGAAGGTTGCAACCCTTTCTGGCCCAACGCCTCAAGGGTTGGTATGGGAGATGATCGTGGTGCGAAAACGCGGTGCGCGGTGGCGGCGGCAGGTATGCGCACACCCGCAATTGAAACCGCGCCCTGCAAAACTGTAAACATGTACGCTCCAAGAAGAGTGACGGTTTGCCCTGCGGGTAGCGCAATTAAAGTCCCAGTGTCCGCTGATAGACCCAAGGATGTTATTTCTTCGGACTGGAGGTAAAACACAGTTTTATCAGGAATGGCGCGGAAGGTCGTCAGCATCTGCGGGGGTCTATGCACTGGGGCGGGGTGCGGTACGTCCGGTATCTCCTCGATTTCCTCATCGGAAGAATCATTCATTGGTGCGCTGGGTGACCATGCGCGTTTTCCCACCACATTCGTTCGAGTGATCGGAGCGACAGGCGTGTCCGATACTTCCTCGTCGGAGTCGATAATGATAATGTCGTCCGAGTTGTGGAACGGGTCCGACTCAGCCTCAAAGTAGCGCGTCTTCTTCAGCTCTGCCTCCCGTTTTTTCTTGCGCTTCCTGGAGGAGTTAGGAGCCTGAGAACTCGATTTTCGTTTGGAAGTGGGCTTTGGATGGCCCGGAGGGAGTTGAGGAGGGGGAGACGGGGGGACTGCATCGACGGGAGGCTCGGGCTCAGGTGCTGGAATCAGATGGCCATTGGCTGCTTGGGCTGCCTTGCGAGCTGCGATTGCGCTCAACATATTTTTTTACTTGATGCCGCTGCAGCCAAACAGCTCCAGAATCTGTATGCCCCGTAGTCATGACTAAGCATCTCCTTATTTAGAAGGTGCATCCACGTGCGCTTCGGCAGCCTCTACGACCATCAGGCCTCTTTCATTCTCCGACACACCTTTCTTCCTCCCACCACCACCATCGCACCTCTTCCTCGCACCTCCGTCCCTTCAGCACATCAGTCTCCCCACGTCCTCCCCTTGGCGTCGATGGCGCCACCCGAACTCAGCCGCGTACGCAAGACATACAACCTTCGGATGGACCGTGCCACCCGCCCACGACGCCGCGCCTCCCGACGTATTTCGACGCGACTCATGGGCATGAGGGCTCATGTTAACTTCCCCACTCTCGACCGCTTCCCCTCCAACCGCGCTCCGACTCGCAAAAGATTAGGTATGTGTTTACTGTCTTCCATTTAGTTCTGCGGGCCTGTGGCATCGGCCAGTGCGCGCGCTTTTCGCCGCATCGTACGCATCTGTGGCACCGGAAGGGTGGTAAGGCGTCCTCGTCGTTGTTCGCTGTCGCAGTGGGACGGGTTTGCGGTTCTGAGGGGCGGTACTGCGCCCACCCATCACATTTGTACCAGTTACACACATTTTGTCATGTAGATAGACCTTGAACAATGAAATTTTATGTATTTAGTGTTTGCCACCTGAGACCTCTGGCTTTACAGTGTCGTACCTTGCGATTTTGCCTTCATCTTGTGGGGAAATGGCGGGGTTTCAAACAAAATGTCGGCCGCCCTGCCGTTCCCAAAGGGGTGCTGCCTTAAAAGAAAGTACGGGGGCGGAAAACTGAGATCTCCTTCCTCCTTGCTTTCTCCAACGGCGGCGGCGGCCCCAACGCGTACAGTGTGCATCTGTTTCCACACTCCAGCGCTCATCACTTCCCGTAGTTGTGCCGCTCCGACCCCCCTCAACTCGTCCAGAAACGGCCGGCGTATACTACCTGCGCGCGTCACAAACGCGGTATCCAGCTGGGACGACATGGACGTTGCGAGGATGGGTATCACCAACGCAGAGCCAGAAACTCGTGCGTCCATATTCTCTTATTATGCGCCTGCTACGGACTCGATGAAGCGGCCTAAACAGCCCAGCACGTCCTGCACCGTGGAAAGTAGCCAACGACGATCTACCCCATGGTGTTTACGGCATGCCGCACTTGCAGAAACGCTCGCGAATCCGCGGTCGTTTTGCATGTGCGGCTCGTGGAGGCGCCCTGGGAAGCACCGCCTAGGGGAGTCGCGAGGTCGGGGCCGTCTCGGTCGGTGGTGGTCCGAATGTTGCGCGCACACCGCGCTTTCGAGCGCGATTGCCTCTAGGACGCGTCGCCTTCGACAGTCGCGGCCGCCATCCACGCTGCTCCAAATGCCCGTCTCGTTTCGTGAGTCATCCGCGCGCTCTCCTACTATATTGGGAGGTACACCAGTCACGCAGACATGGGCTTCATGCAAATCGATGCATCTTGGCTTTGGGTGCCTACGCGCGTTCGAGCCACCCGCCTTGCTCTGGCGCGTCTCGAATCGCGGGTACTCCGTCCGCACCTACATAGTCACTAAGAATTTTTTTTTTTTTTCATGAAAGCCACACAATAAATAATACGAGGCTTGGCACAAAGTTTGGAGCAATCAAGTTACATTTGTACTGCTAGCTCATGAAAGATATACAGGTCCTTCAAATGTAGGGCCTGCTGTATCGTGAAGGATATCGGACACCATTCTGGGACTGCCCAGACGTTAAGGTTGAGCCAAATCATGAACGGGAGGAGCCTCCTTGCAGGCATTAGTTATCTCGTGAAGGTGACCCAGGGTCGTGCAGGACAGTCAGGATCCTTAATGGATTGAACTGTGTTGAACGGTTGAAGTTCTCTTGGAGAAAAGTGAGGAACCTTGAGGACCCAAAACATCGTGAAGGATTGATTTTTTCTTCGTGAAGGATGGACTTTTTCGTGAAGGAGGCCGTGAATCTTGAAGCCTTCACGTATTTGCGGCTCGTTCAGGCACGTACAAGTCGTGAGAACCAGGGCCGCCCGGAGGGCAATTATTATAGTTTAACAGGATGTTGTACAGAATAAGATACAGGATAAAATACATGTCCATGTACATCTTCATGCCAACGCTCCACCTGTATGCGTCCTTGCCTGCGTCATCTCATTTACCGTGTCCAGGTAAGTGTCCCAATCATCCAGCCTAAGAATGCGTGAATTTAGACCATAAAGTTAATATGCGAAACAACGTACTCGAATCCGATCGGCGCCGCCGACCACATGGCCATCGCCTGTTGATCTAGTATGCCGTGCTCGGGCGCGTTGTTGCCCGCACGAGCATCGCGGTTCAAATGCGGGTGTGGCTCTCCTACCCGAGGGGTACTGTGGCTAGGAACAAGCCCATGGCTGTCGTGGACGCTCGCATTGCTTGGCACCCGGTGTCGTGTCCCTCCGTCTGGATATTCATGGTGCGCCTGCGCCGGGTAGTCAACCGCCGGAGGACTGGGATGACGGTGATGACTGTGCCCGGTATGGGGCACGGAGGAGAAACTCGCCGTAAGCTGTTCATAGAATGCTTCAGACATGGGGAACGAAGAAGATATAGATCCCGTAGGAACAGGCAGACGATTGACAGTCATGTCGCTGGAAGATGGCTGTGCATGTTGCGGGTGTATGGGAATATGTCCATGTCCATGGGTGGTTCGCGTCTGATCACCGTACCAGTAACGATGTCCATCGCCGCCACGATTGTCAGCGACCATCCCTCGCGAGTGCGATAGGTCGATCCGCTGGTGCATCGGCGTATTCATTGACGGAACAAATGGAATGGGTTGGCGGCTCTGAATCGATGAGGCTGATAACGGTGGGTCCAGCGGCTGCGGAGGTGCTCGCGGATAGTTTCGAGCTTCTTCGCTGCGTTCTATAAGCTCTTGGTGGTGGCTGTGCAATGATGACGTCGACAGTGGTGTGTCTGGCGGTCCAGGATGTGGACGTGCGAAACCATGCAGCTGAGAGTTGTGCATCGAAGGTACGAACGGTTCTGGCTGGCTATGGATCGAAGACGTCGACAACGGCGTGTCCGGTGGCCCCGGATACGCACGGCGACGCTGAGATTCATCTCCGTGGATTGGAACTAGAAACCGGTCCTGCTGCTGGTTGTGCGAGGAAGACGTGGAAAGCGGAGTGTCTGGCCCATATGCTTGCGAGCGGTGCTGAAGGAACTGTGTCGTGATAGCGGGAACATCCGACGTGTGCAGGCGTCGCCCTCCGGCAATAGTCCGCTCCTCCGGACCACCACTGACCAAAATACTGGATGCATCACTTGGTAGCGGCCGCCGACGCTCTGCTATCTCTCTGGCAGGAGTTCCGCCACTACTCCCGCTGGTTGGCGATATGGAGCCATGCCCACTTTCAGAGGGCGCAGCGGTGGCAGACTTGGGCTCCTCCGCTCCGCGCTCCCTTTTGTTCTTCATGTTTGTCGTCGCTGGCAAAGGGATCTGTCCTACGCTTGCGAGCTCAGATAGACCGTCCCACAACTTGCCAGCAGATTGCCACCGCAATTCGCATCCACGCAAAACTTGCATGCACCGATGAACCTCTGCCATCTCTTGGCCCGAGTCAGTCGACAAACCGAGGCTGGCCCGCTTTCCGCCCCAGATGTTGAGTAGCAGCACAATACCTGCTGTGAAGACTGCCATCTGTGGTGGGGATTAGTCAAGGACGGAGCAAAGAGACGAGCCGAGGTCATACTTGGGCCAGTGGTAATGGTTTGTCTCCAGTTCTTTGCCGATGGATATCGACAACATGACAGCACGACCGAGCTGCATTCAAACATATCGCCAACGATGGAAATGCCTGTACATTCGTTACTACACGTTTCACGGAGATGGACCAGTACACACCGATGGCCCCATCTTTTTGGCATTGAGGATATACGGACGGTGAATGATGATCTGCAAGTGATAGTAGCTGCAATGCAGGGCAACGGACTGCTCAAAGAACTCGGCGTGCTCGTGCGTGGGGTTCCATCGGACTGAAGCGTGCCATAAGAGGTAGGTCCTAAGGATGTTTAGGAATAACGCACGATGATCGGGCATGTTATCAATCCACTTGTTCAGGGCAGAGTCGAGCTCTACGACGATACGATGCTCCCAGTCACTGTTGATGCTCTTGCTCAGACCCAACAAAGCTTTTGACTTGTTGATGGAGTACTGAAACGAGCACATTTACGGTTGATATAAAACCAGACAAAAGCGGAGGACTTGCTATAGTGCGAAGAGCGAAAGACAGCACCTGAAAGAGGCGCAGGTACAATATGAAGGCCGCAATGCGTGAAGGCTTGCCGCTGGGTTGGCGGAATGCTTGCGCCGGATCGGGCGTTTCCCAGTACTCGTCGTCGCAGTCAATGGGAAAATCGAGATCAAAACTATCCGAAAACCGGTCAGCAACATAACGGAGAAGAGGAGGCCAAATACTTGCTCCTCGTCCTGAATTGCGCACGGCCTTCCGAAGTCGGCCGACAACATCCTGTCGAGGAATACGAGGACCCTGTGACAGTAAGGGTTCAAATAGGGGCAACGAGGAGGAGGGAAAGCGAACCAAAACGCGCGCTTAACCAGCTCATCTTCGGCGGTCCAACGATGCGTGGGTTCCTTACGTCTGTGGGCGCCCACGTCCTGCGCCATCCGGATACCAATTGCGACGAGGGTCCAGGACGCCTGGGGGGCGGACGTGCCGTGGAGAAATATCACCGAGAGCTACGTCGAAGTCGATCAGCTGCGGAGAGGTGTAGCAGTGACCATAAACACGTACTGCATTAAATTGTAGATCGTAAAGACAGGGAGGTGGGCCGAGAGGGTCCCGCATTAATTGCAACTGTTCGAACCAGCGCCATCCGCATGAATGTAGGTTGTCAGTTCCATCAAGAAGAACTCGGGGATCGGAACTGAAGCGAGAGCCGATGGCGCAGACAAGAAGAAGCGTGGCAGCGAAACCATCATTCGTCAGGTGCAAGCCAGAGGCCAAGTCGCGGACGAAAATCGGCCGATGTAAAAGCGGGATTAGGAGATTGACGTGTGTAAAGTATAGATCAACAAGAGAGGCTGTGAGGTCCGGAGGAGGAAAGTCGTATTGGGGCGGCGGAACCGGTTCTGGGGACTGTGTTCCTTGCGTTAGTGGTTGCTCAAAACTCATATATGGGCACAACGGACCGGCCGAGAAGCCCAAAACTCGGTGTGGCGTCGAGCATTCTGCGGTTCAGATTCGAGCTTTATATTGAGGGCAGTTTGGAGAAGCATTGCACCGCTGGAGCGGCCGAAAAAGTGGGGGTCGCGGTCGGAAGTCAGTGAGAGGCTCTGGAGGTTCTCTATTAGACTGAGTTGGGCGCGCTCGTCTTCATCGGCAACGGGGGGAGCCTGCTGCCATCCGGCGACAGAGGGATCGGAAAGCTCTCGTGCGAGGTCAACCTCAGGGAGAAGCTATGGAGAATAAGTGGCTCAGTTCAAAGTGTATGTTACTATGATGTACAGCGTACCGTCTGCAGAAGTCTCTCGATCTTTTCAATGCGGATTTCCATGCTTTCTACATATCTGCGTGCGCGGTCGGGATAGTAGTATAGTGAACAAATTAAAAGCCTACCCCTTTGGAGGCCCGCGTTTCTTGCCAAGTGTCAGATATCAGGAGCCAGTTCGCAATGACTTGACACACCTTTGCCGGTTCAACGTACGAGCATTCGAAGCCGAACGCAATGCAGTTCGAGCATCGGTCCGGCATTTGAGCGCCATCGCCTGCACAGACACAAGTAGAAACGCATCAGGCGCGGCCGCCGGAGCAAAACATGAAGCATACAACGGACTTTGTGAGCCATTATTAGCCCAGGTGACTATGACAAAAAGGAGTGCTGACTTTTCTTCCTCCTACAAACATCGCACGCCCGGTTTTTGGCATTTTTACGCCTTTTGGGGTCCTGCTCATCGTCGTTGGACGACATCACCGTAAGACTTCCGAAGAGCCCTGAAGATGCCGTCGGCGAAAACGCGTCCACGTGCGGGCGCGTAAAATGTCTTTTGTAACGTGCCCGTGATAACTCCGGCCAACGGATCTCAAGATAGCCGAGCATTAGGACTTTCGATGTCCCGTTGACTAATAAGGTCGTAGATAATGGGCACTACATATAAGGTAAGTTACTCTCCATCCACCCTCGACGAACGTCACGTGTGTGTTTTCTATATTGGGACTTTTCAAGTAAATAAATCGATAATATAATAGAGGGCTCGAATTGAGCCAAATCCTCCGACCAATTTCAAGATATTGGTAATATCTCTGTGTAAATGCAAGGGCAAGGGCAGGGAGCTCTCATGTGGCTCCGAGTTAGCCAATTCGTCGACGAATTGGTCTAGATCACTCGAGTTTGATCTGATTGATGGGAGCAATCGTGGCTAACTAAACACCGAAACTCGTGAGCGCATGAAGGCCGTGGAGGCTCAAGTTTTGGTATATAGCTGCTTTGTATGTATCTAGATAATCTGGTCGGAGGGATTTGCCCTGACTTCATTTGGCGGTCCGATATTCGTTGTTTTCATTGGTGTGGCCCAATATAGAGAATACACGTGACGTTCGTCGAGGGTGGATGGGGAGTATCTTAACAACTATCGAATCAATCAAGAACGTCCTAACCCGCGCTCAATTCTGGGGGGTGGATGGATCCATTACACATTACGAGGAAACAGGGGCGTCGTACTGAGGAGTAAGATATATCAGCCAAGCCCGCTCGAATGTGAACAGACCGTACCTGGAGTGCCATCGAAGTCGGCCAAGGACTCGTGAACTTGTTTTCATCGAGGTATGCGAATCGAAGGTCTGGTCTGGCAGAATCTTCAAATCTGTGCTGCGAGGTCAGCATGCTATCGGGGGATGAGGTTCATGACACGAGCCTCTTGAGGACTCCGGATTGGCCGGGTGCACGAGTGATGTTCTTGTACGCAAAGACTGCCCGAAGAACTTCTTCCATTATCTTGGGAAGGGTGAGAATAATATTACACCATGAAGAACACCTCAACCAACCTTGACAGTGAAAGCTTCGCCGAGATATTTGAAGCATCCATCGCCGTGTAGGTATCCATCCTTGGGCTTGCGGCCCGGGTCGACGGTGGTGGGTTCCGAGAAAATATCGCCCTACATTTAATCAGTGTCGCTCGAAGAAGTTTGGTCACCGGCTCCAGTGCGTACGTTGAGGCTAGCAGCGCTGACATCGAGGAAAATTCGCTCATCTTTGTTGACTTTCACGTTTGCTACGGTTAGGTCCTCGGATGCAATGCCTAATGTGTTTTTTAGTCGAGCCTTTGTTAGAGAAGACCAAACTTACGATATACTCCTTGGAAAGGGGGGTCGAGCCCTGTCCACGAATGTTAGACAGCGGGAGGAAGATAGAGAAAGAGGGCTGACTCAGAGCTTCATGCACGTAGCCCTTAAGGTCACCCGAAGTTGTCGCAGAAGCACGAATTTGCTTGTCATTGTCGGACCCCATGTACAAATTGACCATGTTGATAAGGCCTAAAGAGGATGAATGAACGGCACATCTGAAGGGTCATTACTCACTAAGAGAAAACTCGGCCGTCGAGCCAACCATTATTGCTAAAATAATATTGGCGGCCTCGGAGGAGCGTCCCATTTCACGCAAACGCTTGGCAATTTCGTGCTGTTCGTTCTTCTTGTTCTTAGCGAAAAGCGAAGTAACCGTGTCAACTACAGATACCTAATCGGATAAAACGTCAAAAGTCAGTCAGCCTTCGAACCGAATGGGAAACACTCACCCGGGAAGGAAGACCGAGACCTGCCTTGATGAGATTAAGCAAACTGTCGACATGTCCTTGCACTTTGGGCTGAAGGACCATAATCTTAGCTTTCTCAGTCTCCAGGAAGATGAATGCATATATGTCGCAGAGCATTTCATAGAGTGCCAACGGAGTGTAATCGCCGTGAGGGTTTTCTTTTGTCTTGAGTTCTATGCCCGCCTGAATAAGGGGTAAGACACCGGAAGAGAGCTGATGGTAAGAAATCGCACTATGTCTGCCGCCCAGTAGACAGGTACTATTTTCAAGACATCTCGGACGATGTCAACAACACATGTTTTGCCGCCGACAAGAGTGAATGAATGGGTGCCAATGAGCTTGCGCGTGGTGTCACGGAAAAAGTTTCCGACTTTGTCCAATGCTTCCGGTGACTCGAACAGCTGAGCGTATACCTCTCGCCGCTGTTTATCTCCCTCGAGAATGAAGAACCTTGGCGCCATGAATGAGACATGACCAAGTACATCGGTGGTTAGAACGTACCCCTTCCCCTTGATGACCTTGTTTGCCCTTTCTGCGTACGGTGACACAAACTTGGTGTTTTTCATTATTTCAATGATCTCCGTGTACCCTTGCACAGTTTGAACGGATGGGAGTTGTTTGGGTCGAGACAGATCATAGCTGTCAAGGAGATTCATCTTTGTCAAATTGACCTTCATCGAGGAGGGGGTCATGAGAGGGAAGAATGCATATACGCTGTTCTCCGAAAAGCTATTGGGAAGAGTGCGCAAGAAGAGCCGCCCAAGCGTACTGCCGAACCCTATGGTGACAGTCAGATAGCGTGTAACTATGTGTAGATTGAAGGACGGACCAAACCCATCGCTTTGCCTGCGAACAGTTAAGTTAGCTGGAACTACAACGAAACCGATGATCTCCCTACTTTTGCGCGTCGCTCATTCCCCACGCAGTGAGATTGAATGCAGTGTAGTCATGCGTGAAGTGGCGGTCGCCCCTAGTGAGGGCAATCGCGTCGCTGAGGATGGCCCTACTAATTGTATACCCTACAAGAAGGTCAGTTAAGATTTTAGGATTCAACCAATATCTTACCAGGACACAGGCCGGCGCCATCGACGACGGGTTTGGCTTCCTCTGCCTGCGAAGCAAATCATTGATTTACGCAGTGAGGGACCGAGTACATGAACTTACCTGAAGACCGACGTACAGCTCGAGATTATCGATGCTACCGTACAACTTCTCGGCACAGTCGGCGATCTCGGGGTTGGGATTCCACTCTCGGAAATTCGCGTATGCTACAGTACAGATGAGTTGTTGCGGATCGTCAACAGACATCTGCTCCCTACGTTTTAAACCGAGATACTAAACGAGAGGGATTAGTCAAAACTGTTTACGGCATAACAGTCCGATAAAGCCGAACCTTTCTGAAGTCATTCAGACTACACACTCCCCAACGGCGGTTTTGTTCGATGCCCATGATTTCGTGCAAGCGCATAGAAGCTAACCACAAAAAAAGTAAGACGGCGTGTATTTTCAAGCTGTTGGATGTACCTGGAGTGCCGCGCGCGCGGAATGCGGCTGCGGGATGCTCAGTCCTAACCATAAAACCCTCTGTCATTGCCCAGGAGCGAAGAGTTTAAAGCTCACGCGTTGTGTAAAATGTTAGCAAGATCCTCATCCTTGAATGTTCCGTCAGCTTGTCGCTTCAAACTTGAAACCGCTTATTCAGACTGGAACTATGTGTTGAATTTACATTTGACTCACTTTCCAAACGTCCAGTGAGTGATATCCGGCTCCATGTCCTTAACCTTGCGAGCGGCAGCCTGCAAGGCTAATCAATAAAGTCATATCATACATACGAAAAGTGCTTGCCGCGAAATCGGCAATGGTGACGAGCTCAGGGTCTTTTCCATCAAATATTTCCTCGAAGACTTGGCTGACCCATTTCTCATCTTCCACACTTGTGGTCGCGTGCCACCGGTAAAGACAGTTGAACTGGATTCTCCTGTCAATTCACACGTTCAACGGTGGACACACGACTGACCTCAACACTGCATACATTCCCCTGACCTCTGTCGAAGACAGAATGGTCGGGAGCCCGGATTTCCTTCGATCGGACGTCAGTAAAGTTCAGGAGATTGAAAATTAGAAATTCAACAAACCCCAAAAGGATTAAGGCTCCAGCTACTTCCATCTCTAACTAGGCCAAGGATTGAAGAGAAATAGTCTTTTTCGAAAGCATGAGAGATCTGGGCGGTCGCAGAACGGACATTTGGTTACCTGAGAAGACAACTATTGATGCAAGTGGCAACCATGAGAAATCTGGGCGGACGGAAAACGGTGATTCTGTTCACCTGAACCAAACCAGCCACAGTTCACAAGCCGAGCTGTCTGGAAAAGCTCCTCGTCTTGAGCACGGAGTTTCTCCCCAGACAATGTTTTCGGGTCCTGGTATGTGCCTCGCTCGTTTATCTCGTATATCTTTTTGGCTATGTACTGTGGGAGGATGAGCGGACAATCGGAAATAAGGAGGGAAGCGGATACATTGTGGTTCCGACTGAATAGGACTAATATCACACAGACGGCGGGGGGAAGGAGGAGTAAACGATCTTCTGCAATGCAAAGACGTCTCAGTAGAGCACGGCAGGGGAAGGAGGGATACAAACCGGCAAATACATCAGGGTACAAAAAGCCGCGGCCGTCCTTGTTGCGGACTTTGTCCTGAGCTTCTTGGTTATGGCCATACAGCGGCGACAGGTCGACATAGGATGACGTTTCGTTGATATTGACGTCCGTGTGCGATGTCCGGAAAACACTGCAACCGTCCAGTTAATTCGACTGCATTAGGTACACGTGAACAACTTTACCTGTGGATGACCAGGGCCGCGAAGCTGAACTAGATGGAGATGATCTTCTTAGTCTGCTATTCACACCACCATATGGGAGCGAAACTTGCCATTAACGACGAAAGTCCGGCCGGGTGTTTGACGAACTGGCAGCTGGTAAATAAACAGAAAATGAAAAACCAACCGAACTAACACCATCGCGCTTCAAGAGCGTGTCGAAGATTAATCCGCTGTCAGGCAGCTCATGCTTGGGCAAAGGATGCGTTTGCTGGACACTCCGGGCGTACGGGGTACCGGCTTTCCCCATTTCGGGCATATTGACGTTGTTGTTTGAACCATCCGCGGAACGCCACGCATAACCATTCCCAATGTTGGTCGAGTGGGGATGCGACAAGTCATTGTACACTGAAGTGGAGCAAGAGTTACAAATGTAAGCCGTGCACATCGGCGAAAGCTTACGGAGTTCAACGGTTTTGTTTTGAAGCGTGGTCGCGAGAGTGCCGTCGGGGAGCCTCGAAATGAAGGTCAAAGCATGCTCGAGCTATGGATGGTGTGCATAAGACATAGCTGTATGGAACAGGAACAAACCAACCGCAAGCGTTCTGTCATCAATCGCGTCGGGGTGCCTGATAGCGTCCACGACCGCTGTCTGATAAATGCCGGTCGGCTCCAAGGAATGTCAACAGTGTGATGGCAACTTACGAGGGCCGATGTGTCTGCGACATGCAGCCCTTTTTTCACCTATAGGTTGTGGACATGTAAGTAAGTGTCTTCCGAGTCGATCGGGGAGCCTGAGGCAGTTGCTCACCTGTTCACGGACATCCCTAAAGATCTTGGGCATTGTCGCACTATTCGTGTAAGGTTCTTTGCTTTGACCGGACACCGACCCATTGGCACCAGTGTCGTTGCCATTGGTCTGCATCCATGAGCGACTGACGTGACACAGAGAAAGGAGACTTACAACCGCTGAGACAGAAGGCTGCCTACGGAATAGTGAAGAACGGCGGCGGTTCACTGGGTTCATGGAAGTGTCTGTTCAGTGGGAGGACGGGGCAGAAAGGATGCATATAGCGCCGGCTTATAACCTTTCGGACACGTCTTAAAATTAACTAATTTATTTCGAGAAGCGAGTAAAGATGGCAGGTGAAGTAAAGTTACGGCAGTGAGCACACCTTTTTCCTTTTCCAGCCTGACCTGGGTCGTTCAAGCTGCCGTTCACCGCTGTTTCAAGGCCCATATCGCCGAGGCTGGACGCATGGAACGCAATCCGGAGCGAACAAGAGACCATGCAATATGACTACATGCTTATGAACGGAGAACGAGCAGTGGCGCAGGCTACAAGTTCAGCTGACCGGGGTGCACAACCCAAGACAATGATGCTTCCGTGTTTCGGCAGTTACAACATTAAGAAGTATTACGCTGCCGCAACGGCGAGTGGAGGTACCGCAAACTTGGCGGAGACCTCGTCAAAAATGGCCGCTTGTTTTGCGACGTCCACGACGAGGGGATGGGTAGGGTATTCCGTTGTTAAGCGTCTTTGGAGTGGTCAGTTGCGTGGAATCCAAAGGTAGAAATAGTACGCACGTCCACAGTTCCTCTGCTTCGCCCTTCTTGTTGGATTCTATCCCGGCAGCAACCACAAATGCGGCCAATGTTTCCGCGTCAGCCTTCTGCTGCTCAAGCGACTCCTCTAAATCCGACTTGGCCTCCGGAATTTCGTTTCGTAGTATACGTGTTACGCCGCGCGCGGTGAGAATATGGGGAGATGACAGGGAGGGATTTCCCAATTGCTCAGTGTAGAATGAATTGGCATTCGAGTACCCGTCTTTGCTTGCAACGAGGCCGATGGACGATTCGATGAGTTGAAGGAGAAGATCGTCTTCCGCCCATTGCTTCGCGCGGTCGAATTCCTTCTTTGCGCGATCGACTCGGTTTATAGAAAGATAAATCTGAACAATGACAGCGACACTGCAAAGAGACGGTCAGCGAGGGACAGCAGGTAGCATACCGCGGGCATACGCTTCAAGATCTTCGGTTTCTGTAAAAAGAGTCTCCAAAGCTTCCTCCACCTCTCCTGCACGCGCAAATGCAGTACCCGCGAGGACACGTACATAATGTTTATCCCCTGAGTTGGGACAAAGATAAACGAGAGGGAGATAAAAGAAGGGCGCGAGACACACGTTCAGTTCCGTCCACGTCCTCGCCTTCGATCTCAACAGCGAGGTCTCGGAGCTCTTCTAAGGCAGCCTCCTGCTTGGCCGGGTCGACTGCAGAAACATAACGGGCTAGCGCAGAGACTGCTTTCACTGCGACATTTTCAGAGTCCGCGGGGACGAGGGAAGCTACAGCTGCGGGGTCATTGAGGGCGATATGGGCGCGAGCCTGATAAACGAGGGTGGGAATGAAGTCCGCGGAAGAAGGGTCTGGGAGAGAGATATTGACGAGCGGCTTGTACGCCCCAAGGAAAAACTGCTGCTTGACGTGGTACAGTTCAGAGGAATCCATTGATTGCTTCTGTTTGCCCACTTGGCTTTGGTCGTTGTGAACGACCACGACGCGACAATTCGCCGAAATCGGAGCAAACCCTGTCTGAAATCGAGTAAATATGTTGCTCTTAGCAGGAGCAGGAGGCCCGGGGTTACTGCCAATGTCTACGAGTTATATGAACCGTGGAATTTGCTCCAACGTGCGGGACCTTACTTCAAACTTGAACTTTAACGGTCAAGTTGAACGCGCCTTCCCGACGATGACCGGTATCCCTCGGGCGTGAAGGCCCTCCGTTATTGGAGGCCGAACCTTTGGGCCGAACCCACCGGTTGCCGGGCGGGTCACAATGCCGCAGCGCGTGACAACGGAGGCCGTTCGTTGCTCACCAGTACCGCCTTCGAGTCCGAGAACTATATATTGCCCAAGTGCAACAATCATGTCCCGGACTTCAGCTGGTCTGAGTTCCTCCTCTACATCCCCAGACCCAGATCCTCTTATGACCGGTTAGTGTGTTTTCTTTGTGATTCAATTTTGTTCCGCCTTGACTGGATTCCAGTTACGCCCTTTACGAGACGCCACGAAATTCGTCCCCGCCCCGAGATTACAGCATTTAGCAGCCCTCACCTCGTTGCAAGTGCCCAGCGCCAAATCGACCAAGAAATTCAAAAGTATCGAGACACAGTTCGTGCGCTTCAATCCCGACGCAATGCGCTCTCGCCAATCGGACGATTACCTCCAGAAATGGTATGGCTGATGTTTGTGCTGAAGAGTGCCCAGGCTAACGGCTACGACGAGCCTAGCTCTCCAGGATCTTCCTCTTTTGTTCGCAGAGTTCGGAGTCGCTCTCGTGGATCAAGGAGGTTACCCATATATCCCGCCATTGGCGGGCGGTTGCCCTGGCATGCCCGAACCTTTGGAGCATTCCCCTTTTTTCCCAGCCCAAATGGGCGGACGAGTTCTTGAAGCGTTCCAAGATGGCGCCTTTGACTGTGAAGGTGGGTGCTTCACAGTTGTCGACCCGCCTCCCTCGAGCTCAGTTACCCAGGCCGATCTCACATACATGACGCCAAGGATGGTGAACACCGTACACTCATCTCTGGTTCAAATTTCTCGCATAGGAGAACTGGATGTCAAGACGGGTAGTCGTTCTGCACCAGAGATACTAAATTTATCAGGCACGTCAACCCCATTTTATTTCTGCAAGCCCAACGTTAATCTTGAAGGCTATAGACGCAGCCCCGTACTTACATTCTCTTTGTCTCTCATCACCGGGTTTCTCTCAGGAGGAGGTGTGTTCAAGTTGACATCCATTCACTTCATAAGCTCATTTTTTCATGGTAGCACTTCACTCTGCCTGACACGTTTCTCAACGGCGGCGAAGCTCCTCGTCTTCGACGGCTCGAGCTGACCCGTTTCTTCCTGCCCAGCTGGGACTCCCCGCTCATGAGCAATCTCACCCATCTCAAGATCCATCATCCCGGCCCCACAGCGCGACCCTCCATGCCAGAATTTATCGAGGCTCTTGGGAGAATGCCGTTGCTTGAAACCCTCGAGCTTGATAATGCTCTGCCGAAAATCGCAGAGGGCGTTTCCTCAGTTTCGGCCCCAATCAATCGAACAGCACTTCCGCATCTAAAGCGACTGGCCATCGCTAACGTCTCAGCCCTTGAAGTTGTCGATGTGCTGAACCATTTGTTATACCCCGCCACAACGAGCATGAAAATCTCTTGTGTAGGAGAGGCCAGCACTGTCGCCGCCTTTTCTGCCGTGATGCCCGCGCTCTCCAATGCCCAGACTGCAGGCAGCACCAAAAATCTTCGTTCGCTTTTTGTCAACCTCGGCTTCGGTGGTATGGCAATCCAGGCGTGGACCTGCTTTGTCCAGACCGGTGAACCTCCTCGGAGCCGCGCCTTCCTGGATCTAGACCTCAAGTGGCTTGGGTTTGTGCGTGACGAGTCGGAGGAGCTAATGACGTTTGCCTGCAAATCATTACCTCTGCGAGGACTTCGGTGCTTGAGTGTCTCCACAGATATGCACGAAATCGCAACCAAGACATGGATCAGGACGTTCGCCGAACTTCCGACTCTTGCAACCGTTCGTCTTCATGGCCAATCAGTCCAATTCATCGCTGCTCTTCGTGAGGACGTTTTCCTGGACGGCGTGAAGCAGATTCCAGAGACTCCCCTTGCGAAACCCGGGAGGAGAGCCAGTTTGCGGAAGGCGAGGTCGGAAAACACGTCCGGCGGTCTCTTCTTCCCCGCTCTGCGACACCTCATTCTCGAAGATACCACCTTCGCAGAGACGGTTTTGGACACCTTGGAGAGTACTCTCATGGAGCGATGCGAGCGCAAGCAGGAGCTGTGGACCTTAACGCTGCACGATTGCGTTCGCTTGGCGCATGATGATATTGTGCGGCTCGAAGAGGTTGTGCCGGAGGTTAAATGGGACGGACTCGAACAAGGATTCAGTGAGGAAGAATCGGAGGTGGACCTGTCTGAATATGACTACGACAATTTCTATTCCACGGCCGGTTTCTTCTTCGACGGCGAGGATGTTGACTCGGATTACGATTACCCGTACTTTTAATTACTTTCTGTAGCAGATACCCGCCAGTACGGAAGAGACACAGTTTGAACCCTTCAAGACGTTGACATTAATCTAAGATTATCTAATCAATTCTAAGCTATCATTGAATCATGAATGTCAATCGCCTTGGCCGCGGCGAACGAAGCACCCGGGCCGCCATACG
Source organism: Mycena latifolia (assembly GCA_029289555.1). Lineage (NCBI taxonomy): Eukaryota > Fungi > Basidiomycota > Agaricomycetes > Agaricales > Mycenaceae > Mycena > Mycena latifolia. The sequence goes on from JARJLE010000388.1 coordinate 28,103, forward strand.
AACCGCCGACTCGGAGTCCCGAAGAGTTGGACTCTCTCAAGTCGGAAAGCGGCTGGGAAGCGAGTAGGAGTAGGGAGGACGATTGTTTGCCGTCTTGCTCAACGTTCTTAAGCACCATGCTCTGTTTCTGTTTCTTATCAAATAATAATATGAGTGCCTGGGCATATGCGATGTTGGGCGCGCATGCCGCGTGGGCGCGCAGTCACGGTTATCTTTACACCCGTCAATCGTCACTCGTCGGAGACTCTCACCATGGATAGCAAAGATCCACCCCGCCTGCCTCTGGCGTACGGGGCGGTTCATGGTCAGCGCAATGCAGCCAGGCCCAAAATCGGTCTAACGAAAGCGCTCAAATATCTACTTCTCTTCTCTGTGGCTGCGTCTCTGTCCACTTTCCTCCCGTTTCTCCGTACCCAATCGTTTACGAGGGCCCCAAAACCGCTCACAGCGTCAGTTGAATGGAAGGACGATGTATGGCCGATCCGTGAACAGACACCATGGGACATTTCAACCGATTACGCGTACCCGCGCGTTCTCGAGTACGACGTGACAGAGGGGACCTGGCTCCGCCTCGACGTTAGCCCTACGGGCGACATCGTCTTTGACATGCTCGGGGATCTGTACTGCATGCCGGGCGCCGAAGTTATGAACGCGGCGGGTGGTGCTGCCATCACGGCGCGTCCCATTTTGCTCGGTGTCCCCCACGACTCCGACCCGAAGTTCTCCCCACATGGCAGTAGCATCGTTTTTAGAAGTGATGCAGGGCTCGGCGTCGAGAACATCTGGATCAAGCCGTGGGCTGGTTGTGAGGCGGCAGACCTTAGACCGAGCAACGGTGGGGCTGCGTTAATGCAAACTTTGAAGTCAAAGGCGTACGATGAAAATTTGCTCGCTCAGGGCATCAAAGAAACGGAAGAGAGAAGGGTCAACCGACTAATCAGAGAAGGGCGCTACGATGGTTTGTTTAATTACGCGCTGTTATTAAATTCTGTCCTAACGCGCATCCCCCAGTCCAACGTGTGACTAACGAAACGTATCGATGGGTCTCAGACGCGCGTTTCAATCCATCTGGCACCCATGTTATTGCCACCAAATGGTATACCAGCAGCAGATCACTTGGTGCTGGTGAAGGTTGGGAATATCCCGTTCCAGACTTCGCAGATAATAGCACTATTTCGGCTGGAAGTGGTGCGCGTGTACTGGGCCGGACACTGCCCCCCGGTTGGACGAGTGAAATGTACGAGGAACAACAGATCGGGCCAGAACAGTTCATATGGCGGGGAGGATAGCGTCATTTTCTCCAAAAACATTCGAAATGACCGAGAATACTCCTACAGCAAGGGTATGGGCATATTTCATTTGCCCCGGCTTTAACTGACATGTGCCCACTGAAGACGTTCACAAGGGCATATACTCGATCTTTTGTCTCAACATAACTACACAAAAGGTGGAGACTCTCGTCGACGCCTCTCCAGGCGGAGCGACCCGTCCCGAACTGTCGTCTGATGAGCGTACATTGGCGTTTGTGCGCAGGGATCGCGACCACGAGCTGCTCGTTTTCAAGTGAATGCCCTCATGCCGATTCCCGTTTAGTGGCGCTAAATTCCCGCAGAGATCTGCAAACCGGTACCATCCACCACATCTGGGATGGCCTGACATACGACCTCGGAGTCATCTCTGCGCCAATGGGGACCTACCCCTCATTCGCCTTCACGCCCTCCAGTGACGCCGTGATCATCTGGGCTGCAGGACAGATATACTCTGTGCCAATCACTACCAACGCTTTCGGTGAACGCATCGCGGACCCCACTCGTAAACCAGCTCCCATCCGGTTCAAGGCCCATATCGAGAAACACCTCGCGGAGACCGTGACAGGCACCTTCGACCTCGTCGGCGTTGAGACTGCAGCAACCCAACGTGTGACGGCCTTCAAGGACATGCGCGCTGATGCCACAGGACGTCGCGTCGTGTTCCAGGCGGCGGGCGTGACATACGTCCAAACACTCGGGAAGGCAGCGGCGACCCGCGTCCCTGTGCTTCACAGCGCAGCACCGTACTACTCACCCGCGTGGGTGCCCGGAAACGATCTAGTTATTCACACGCGCTGGTCAGACACCAACTTCTCGACGTTCGAGCTGGCCGATCTTGCAGCAGGCAAAGCATACGAGATCGCTGGGCTGCCACTGGGGCGCTACTTTTCCCCAGTCGTCTGCGAGTGCGAGGGTCTTCATCGGCAGGTCGCGTTCCTGAAGTCGGGGGGCAGCAGCTTGACCGGCGAGATTGTCGCGACGGCAGGAGAAGGTTTATACGTCGGCGACCTCATGCTCCCGGGTGGCGATGGTAAGGTCGAGATTAAGAACCTCAAATTCGTGCCATCGGAAATCTCCACGGGAGACCGCGTCAATATGCGGTTCATCGAAAAGAACAAGAAGCTGTTGGTGCAACAGTCCAGCCGCGCGTTTATCATCGACTTGGGCGCAGGCCCGTCTGGCGTCGCGGGGACATATTCGCACATCTCTGTCGCTTCTGGGCGCATGTCCAGAGAGTTGGCAGTCAGTTCTCCGCATGCCGTCAAGTCCAAGTCGCAAAAGTCGTACACGGCCACGAGTATAGCATTTGTGGAGGGTTACAATGTGTTCTTTGTGGCCGGAGAAAACCTCAAGGACGACGAGGCGGTGTGGGCGAAGCCCGCGAATGCGACTTCGGGCCTTGTGCGCTTGAGTCTGGATGGCGGCCACGATGTTACTTGGAGCATAGACGGGAAAAAACTGTTTTGGTTTCTAGGTCAATTCATACTACCTTCGTAAATCTCACTCTCTGACGTTTTCATCAGGACCCTACCTGCACTCACTTGAGGTATCGAAGCTAAGCAAGTGCACGTCCAAAATAAAGCATGACACTACAAATTTCGGAATTTCATGCGTCAAGGACCTGCTCGAATACCAAGAGGTTGTAGTTGAGCACTCTACGGACATCGCCCGCCTCAAGCGCGACGCTGCGGCTGTAAGCGCGCAGGCGAATGCGAATTCGGACGTCTTTGTGATCTTCAACGCCACGATCCTCACCATGGAGACCGGAGATCCAGAACTGGACCTTATCCACGAGGGCGTTCTCACTATCCGCGGCGGTGTAATCGAGAGTGTGGGTGCGCTTGGTAGCCTCGTTCCATCTGGTGCGACCGCTTTCAACGCACAAGGCGGTAGGTACTCTTCACAGTGACTGGGCATTGCTCACATAATCCAGGCTTCGTGGTCCCGGGATTCATTGATGTCCACGCCCATTGGAATGGCTTTGATGAGATTTATCCTTCCAAGTCCTGGGAGCTACAGGCCTTCCTTGCTTACGGCGTCACTACGCTGCACAAGTATTGTTTTCCCGCGTTCATTTTTCGGTGCGATGTTAATAAGTTTTCTCAGCCCGAGCTCTTCGAACGTTGACGGCTTTGACGAACGAAGCCGGGTAGAGAGTGGGCAACTCGTTGGATCCCGTAATAATAGCCCCGCTTCTAAATCGACCCACTGACCAACTGTGGTATAGGTATATTCTCGACCGGTGAGCCGATATACGGGGCGGCATACCCGGGTATCCATCAAGATATTGTCGACAACGACGAGGCTTATTCTGCCCTGTTGCGACTGAGAGTGGAGGGTGGTATGGGAAGTATTTCTTATAAGAACTACAACCTGCCCATCCGGTCGGTGTCTTCATAACTCCGTTATCGCGCACCCTGTGCTCACGGAACACAGTGCATCTCGACAGAGGCTCCTGAACGCGGCCAGGAATCTCACCATGCTTTGCGTCCCAGAGGGCGGAATGAACTTTGACTGGGACTTGACTTATATCATTGATGGTACGATCTCATCCCTTAGGACAGAATGCCTCGTTCAAGTTCTTCAGGAATGACCACTCTTGAACATTCGATGCCCATCCCGACGCTTTTCGAAGATGTACTTACTCTGTTCGCCTTGAGTGGCACTGGGTACACGCCTACCCACATAGTCAACTACGGCGGTGTGTTTGGGGAGCAGTTGGTGTGGGCCACGGAAGATATTCCGAATGACCCCAAGTACAGTTTCCATTCCACTGTTGTCCCGGTCGCTGACCATTGGTTGACAGACTGCGTTCGTTGGTTCCGCATGCCAATTTGAATGTCTTGGCTGAATCGACGGCTCGCCCGAAGCTCTGTCAGTCCTAATATCTCTTAAGGCATCAACGTACTAATTTCGAACCCCAAGCCTATCAACTGTTCAATACATCGGCGTCGGCGGCGAAAATGGTGCACAAGGGCCTCAGAGCTCACATCGGTGCTCACGGTGAACATCCGTACGGTGTCAACTATCACGCCGAGATGAAGTTTGCCCAACAAGGCGGTTTAACTAATTACGAGGTTCGTTTACACAGTTTTATTTTATTTTTAAAAAAATCACACGATTATGTTAGACACTTCAAGCAGCGACAACGTCTGCTGCAATCACCCTGGGGCTCTTCCCGTCGCTTGGCTCTCTTTCAGAAGGAAAGCTGGCTGATTTGATCGTCTACCCTCCTGGAATCAATCTACTGGAAGGTGACATGTCGCAGACACGAGAGCTCCGCCTCGTCGCTCGGGGAGGGAGGTTCTGGGACGCCTCTTCCATGGAGGAAGTGTGGCCTCTAAAAGGCAAACGCCAGGTTTTGCCGCCAATTAATGCGGAATAAGTACTTAGTGTGGCAGGTCGAATTTATTTAATAGTTGCGCACGGACCACCATCATCGCGATCATGTGCACTGTCCGTATTTCCTCCGTGCAAAATTCCACGCCAAGCGGCCGCGTTGTGTCTTCGCTAGTACTTCCTGGCTACTTACCTTTGTATCATTCTTTGATTCGAGCAACCCGTGCATCAAAAAGCCCCCGTCGCCTGCAACCTCCCCTCAGCTGCTTTCTTGCGGCCCGCCCCCAACTTTCCGGCCGACCCCGTGGCGTACTCCATTCACTCACAACGCTTCCTCCTCCTCGCATAATGCAGCCATATCTTTCCGAGCGTTACCCGAACGGACCGCCTGTAGGGAGCTGTAGGGGCATAAAAGCGACCCCAAACGCCATGTTCCAACAAAGTGGCGACTATGCTGAAAGTCTTCATTTTCCTTTGCGTGCTCGCGAGCCATATCTTCTCTGTGGGAGGGTTCACCAACCCCGTCAAGTCGCCCAATGGGTCCGATCCGTTCATGGTACGAGAATGAACGTTCTCGATTGAACTGCATCTAAGAATGGTTCCGGCAGGTCTTCCATGAGGGGTTTTACTACCTGACTACCACGACCTGGACGAACATCCAGATTACGCGCGCCACTACTATTGCCGGGTTGAAGACCGCGACCCCGAAAGTCGTGTGGACGGATAGCACTACGTCAAGGAACGTTTTTTGTCCCTCCTTGAGGACAACTTCTTTTGTAATGACGTCCAACCCCGATTATTAGATGCTGCAATGTCTGGGCTCCAGGTTCGTCCGCGTTTGAGATATACCATCTGTTCTCTGACCGATGAACAATGAAAGAAATCCACTGGTGAGTGGGCGGACTCGCAATGCCCGGCTTCGCCTCTGACGATCTTGTAGGAAGGCTGCTGAGGGCGCGTGGTTCATGTGAGCGCCGACGGGGTTCTCGTACGGCCTCCATTCTTACGTCCCTGCAGTTACTACGTCGCTGGAACGAGCGGAACTTTCGACAATCAGCACATCCATGCGCTCCGGGGCTCGTCGAATATTATCTGGGACAGCACCTGGTCTTACGCGTGTGCGTTCGGATTCATTCCTTCGCTCCCGTCACAAACCCTACTTTTCGGACAGCCCGGATTGTAATCCCCAACCGCGACGTGTGGTCTATTGACCCAACGATACTAATTAACGGCGCGAACGAATACCTCGTGTATTCCAGCTGGGATGGGGACAGTAAGCCCTCCAGCTCGTGCAATGGACGGGACTGATGCCTCCTCAAGACCAATGTCTCTATATCGCGCAATTCACAAGTGCGACGACGGTGGGCAATGCCGTCAAGATCTCGACTCCGACCAACTCCTGGGAGACAATTGGCGCGAACGTCAACGAAGGGCCTGCAGCGCTCTATGCGAGATTTCCCGCCTTTTCCCTGCCGTCCTTTACTGACCCAAACACAGCATGGCGGCTCTACGTGGCTCATCTTTTCTGCCTCGAACTGCGCGGGTACGGGCTACGAGCTCGGGCAGCTCACGCTCACAGGCACGAACCCGCTCAGCGCGGGTTCGTGGACGAAATACGTGAATCCGATATTCACTAGTGGGAACGGGTGAGTTGGAATTCTGCCCATGCTGCGCAGCTTTTCTGATCAACCGGTATGTAGGAATAACGAAGTATGGGCGTTCCCCTTTGAAGAATATCGCCGGGACTAATGCGATTTTTAGCCAGGGCACAACGGCTTCTTCTTGAGTCCCTGTAAGACAGTACAATATCTACCCTAAACTTTAGCTGACCCAGGAATTAGCGGGCAACCAAATCTGCATTGTACGCGCCCTCATCTGCATTTCACTGCTACCGCAAATTGCTGAACGATATGCTGCAGGTCTTCCATGCATCCTCGTCCTCTCCCGCGCTCTGCGACGGTAGCCGGTACACGATGGTGCAACAGTACGCGTGATATCCCAGTGCAATGCGAGCCTTGGCGCTAACGGATGTTCCTCAGAGTCCAGTGGCACTCGGACGGGACGCCCCTCCTAGGTTCCCCGCGGGCACTTACGGATAGCATCGCGGAACCCGTCTAGACTGTCGGATTCTTGTTTGCCCGGTGGCTATGCGTGAACTAATGTACGGGCGGATCTTCAGTGGCTTGCGTCTAGGTCGTGAATGACAACTCTTCCCTCCATGTAAAAATGAACAAGTATATTCTAACGGCGGGTATGGTGGTCCGGAATGGGTCAACAAAAATGGTGAATAGATTATAGTGGAGTCCCTCCGAAATCGCGAATGAAGGGTATGCGATGGTGATCAGAATAATAGTACAGTCGTGTGTTGGTCGTGTGTCACTAAAGACACGACGTTAATTTCGAGCGAGGTAAAGCCAATGAAATAAACGCACTGAAAATTTGTTCAGTTACTCGGGTACATCTGCCGACTCCGCCTCCGACTGCTGTTGACTCTGGAGGCAGTCGGCACGGAGATCCACCGAAGACTTTTTCTTGTGTAGAGTCTTGTGCGGGGACCGGCTGGTGGGCGCACCGAGGGAAGACGCGGAGGCGGAAGTGGTAGCCGGGGAGGTGGCCTCGGAAGAGGTGGGAGCAGGGAGGTCTGTCATCATTTTTGAGGATGGGAACGTTAAGCTCGTCAAGGTCGGAGGCTTAGAACACAGTGGGGGGAAGCAGGGATAATGCAGTGGGGAATTGGATTTGCTACAGCCTTTTATTGTGTTTTCTTGACGTGATCACTTGACTACTTGGGCGAGCCCCGGCCACCGCCTTCCGTTTGTGGGCCATTCCATTGTGGATAGGAACCATTGTTTCGAGGGTCTTGCATTTCAGGGCTGAAAAAGGAAAGACTCGGAGGACAAAGGAAGCGGGAAATACTACCTGAATAAGCGACCAAGAGGACGGGTGAACGCAGGTACCTCGAAAACGGCTCAAGTGTTCAGGGAATCTGGCGAGAAAGCCGGGCATGAATCCAGCGTGGTAGCTTGGGTAAAGTTTTACAGTTAAAGCTGAATGACTCGGACTGGCAGAAAAGACGGATTGCGGATCATCGGTCCGACCCAACCTCTTTGCCTCTTTCAGCAGCTCAATCCTGCCAGGAGCGCGGCGGGTGAGCGCGAATGCTTCTGGTTCGCCATATCAACATGGTCGATAAACATATCCGACTGGACTAATAAAGAACGCCCGCGCGGTATACATTCAAGCACGCCTTTCTTTATCGTTTTACTCCTGGGTTCGAATTGCAGGCAACGTTTTCGCGTTTCTCAAGTAGCTTCATACAAGATCGATTCTGTTTAAAGGTTTCGGAACCGCTGTCCATGCTAGATATCAAGCAGCACATTATACTGACTGATAATTCCTACGCGCAAGATATGCCTAAACCCGCGACAATACATGTAACGTTGTCAGGGTTTAGACCACAGCTAAATGCGCACCGACACGCCGTCGTTCCAACCAGACCGTGACTGTCATTCTGGCAATCGCAATCCGTCGAGGTCTGTCCCCGATATGTGATCTTGATTCCGCTAATATCTGCAGGTCCTATGGTATCCGCGTGAAACTCGATAGGGTCGGACCAGCCGTCGATCTTGATTGCGAGCGCAGCGAGCATTCCTACCCTATCGCACGTGACCAGGCAGAGGGCTGGGATATACAGCAAACATGAACAAATTCTATGATAGGTGGCTGACGGACCTGGCAGGAAAGAAGGGCCTCAAAAACGTTCATTTCTTGAGATATCGCTAAATGGACAGCTGCACTGGATGTGCATTTCTTCCGTGGTGCGATTGGTACCCTTCTTTCGAGGAAAGAGGCAGATTTTTGATGTGTCCGAAAAAGGCAACTGAGGGTCTAGACCGGTCTATATGCTGCGCGAGCTCACCCGCGACTCAGCGGATCCATATTATCGCCTCCGAACCCGTTCCCCGATCCCAAAGCATTGACGTTGTAGGATCCGTTGAGGGGGTTGCACCCGCTGTCCATGACCCGTTGGCCGCTGCCGGAGACTACACCGGCCAAAGGGTTATCAACCGAGGGCGCCGGGACGGTCACCATGCTGTCTGTAACAGCCATTGTGCACATCCCTTGGCCCAAGGGACGGCAAACATTCTTGTCTGTGATGGGGCCGTCACGATTGTGGGGTTTTGACGCTGAGGGAGGAATGCGGCGACAGACACGGCGGATGTGACGGTCAGTATGGTTGAAAAGGCTCCAAGGGGGAAGTGCATCGTGAGTATGGGTCGTAAGTGGGTTTCGTTGTCGAAGTCTTTCAAGTTGCTGAGCCAGCCAGTGTCCAAACAGTCCCACTAGCCTTCGACTTTATAATAGGGCCGAGTACAACATCTCCACGGAGATGTATTTGTGCTGACCCTCGACGGACGTAGACGAATACAGCCCTCGAAGTTCATTCAAAGGAAGCAGTGTTCGGTAAGGTCATGCAAAGGAAGCAGTATTCGGATATCGTTGACCATCAAAGAAGTAGAAACAAATGCATTCAGCACTTTCGAGCTCGGCAGCTGAGGGGAGCCCATGTATTGCCTTTATGACGATATATTGACAGTTGCCATCTCAATTCCGCCTCTTGATTTCCAGGAGGACTCGAAGATGCCATGATTCATTGGCAAGGTCCCAGCATTGAAACAACTATTAGCTGAAAAGTTGGGCTTGCCACCGGGTAATACTGCTAGCACGCAAAATCAGTGCGGAACCGTAGGTAACAGAGTGGGTGGGGAGCAGCGCGATACGTCGGAATTTTGGGTGCTTTGGTCGTAGTGGTTCAGATGTCTTGTATGGGTTACTAAGGATCGAGGATCCATAGAATGATAACACCCCGAATCCCCTCCGCCTGCCCGCCTACTTACCAGCTGCCGTGCCCAGGCCATTCTGTTCGGTACAAACTGAGTCTGTCATACAGATTTTCACCAACAGCGTGGGGGCTCCGAAGACCTTCGCAAGAGTCGGGCAAAGATGAAGGAGTGAAGAAGAAGATAGGGGTATTTGGCAGGGGACCGCCTTGATGATATTTGTTTACCCCGGAATTTGCCGACCTCTATAAAAGGACGAGATTTTTCACCAGTCTTTCATCTTCCCACCACATCTTCAATACATGTTTTTCCTTTCCTCTCCCTTTCTCTTCTCTTCTCTCATTCCATCTCATTCGTTGGCCTCTTTCTGCCCGAGCAGTGCATTAACGCATCCACCCTGTCTTGGTTCTGGTGATGGCCCAAACTGTCGATCTCTGCGCGTCTAATCAACGCGCAGAAGGACCTAGAGAAATGGCAGCCCTCCTACAATGGGGCTCTCATGGTTTATTGTGTCCTACATCCCGTTCCCTACTTCCTGTAGCACTGTGTACTGTGTATCTTAATCAATATAATGATTCTTTCGTTAACCGTACGTGCGACGCTAGTTGAAGTGAAGTTTTTTTTGTTCATGAAATTTGCTATAGCTATTCGAAGGCCGAACTTATTATCAAACTGCATGACACGCTGGCACAATCCGCATAGTTTAATGCTGCAACAAATCACCCTTGCCAAACGGCCCGCCATGCGGCGCCGGCGGCGTGTCGAGCTGGAGCATTGCGAGGAAGTCGTATACGATGTCCGCCGCCGCGATGCCCGTTATGTCGGCTACACATACACACATTAGTATTAGCGCGTACCTCGGAAGGGAGAAGGGAAGCAAGGCGCACCGTTATCGTACGCCGGCGCCACCTGTGTATGCGGATGAGCGCTATGCAATAGCAGTTGAAAAACATAAATGTACCTCGACGATGTCCGCTCCACTGCACGTCCAAAAACCAAGTGAGACGACGAGAGGAAGAAGAAAGTAAGTATCTTACACGAAGTTGAGTCCCGAGAGGCCACGGAGGATGCGCTTCACCTCGCGCGTCGTCCATCCGCCCGGCTCCGGCGTCCCCGCTGAGCAGCGCACATGAGTACGAGAAGGAAAGGTTACGCAGATATGCCCTACTTGCGGGGGCCAGTCCGGGATCCACCACGTCGATGTCCAGACTGTGCGCCCTTGAGCGGGACGTATAGGGCGAGCGGCTCAGACGCACCTAAGATACACGGGACTGTCACCGATTCTCTGGCGGATCTTCTTGACGACCTGCGCGATGCCGTAGTCGTCGATGTCGTCCGTGCCGATCACCTGGAACCCCACGCTGTTGTCGTGCTCGAGGTCTTGCGGGCCCTAAAGTACCGTAGTGAGAACGGTTCTACTAGGCGCGAAACCACACGGCGTACATGCATCTGACAGCGGATTCCGGCGTGCACGCTGGTGTTCGTCATGAGCCCCTCCTCGCCTGCGATGGCGAAGAACGAGCCGTGGTCGATGCGCTCTTGCCCAACGGTGCCTGGCCGCGGCGCCCAGGTGTCCAGGTGCGCGTCGAAATGAATAACGCTGGGCCATGTTAACCGCGTCTTGTACGCTCAATAAGATGGAAACGAGATACCTGACCGGCCCGTAGACTTTATTCAGCGAGCGCAGGATGGGAAGAACCTGGAGCACACGGTAAGCCGCATATTCCAACCTCAAACGTCGGGGGAACCGCACGATAGTATGGTCGCCCCCAAAAGTGACGAGCCGCGGGTGCTCCTTCCCGTCCAAGGCGAACGCAGCGGTGCTCGGCTTGTACGCCTCCGTCGCGCCGCCCTGCACGGGACGGCCCAGCAGCGTGGAATACGCTGCCTCCATTTGGTCGATGGCCTTTGCGTTGTCGTACGCGGACAACGGTATGTCCCCGCAGTCCAGCAGGCCCGCACCCAGCTCCTCCGGGCTCATGCCCCACGCGAGCGTGCCACGGTTCGTCCCCTGCCGACGCGACCCCGCGCGAATGGCATACGGGCCGAAGCGTGCGCCTACGACAAAAACACGGTCAAAACGCGCATCCCGTGGGCAGGCGTCGAGAGCGTACCCGGGCGATAGGACGTCGCCGTGTCGAACGGCATCCCAATGAGGCCGATGTCGAAGCGCGCGGCGCCGTCATCGAGGCAACGCGTGTAGGGCAGGTGCGAAAAGCTGAGAAGGCCGGTGTAACCGAGGTCAACCTGGGCGCCGTACTTGCTTGTCCAGGGTTCTATCGAGACGTCCACAATGTCCACGACGTCCATTCCCATGGGCTGCTGGTGGAATTCATCGTATTGGTGGTGCGCGTGTGCATTCACGCGCGCCAGAGCCAGGGCCAGGAGCACCAGAAGCATAGTAACTTGAGGGAGAACAGACACGGCCACCTAACGCGACTGCGACTTGATATCAAAGTATCTTATCTTGTGTTATCTGCAAGTGTTATCGCAGTCGCGCGCCGGCCGCGGCGAGGGCCACTGAAGCTGATCCAGTGTCTTCAAGTCGAATCTCTGCATTGAAGCTTGAAGCTTGAACGACAGTTTCCGTCGTAGCTTGGGGCACGTCATTGGCTTTGCTGAAGAGACGCGATCGACACCGCCACCAGACCCCTAACTCAACTTACTCTACCTCTGCAGAAAATTTTGATCAAAGTGTGCAAAATCCGACTATCGATTTTCTGCTAGGCTCCAATGCTGCCCTACTGCTCTAGAATTTTATTTGGACCAAACTGTGCCCTATATCCATCTTCCAATTTTATTTTGAGCCCATTGGGTTCGAGCTGAGGTCACTGGATCCAGTTTCTGCAGAGGTGCAAAGATAGTACTCACTCGTCGGCCATGTCCCTGCAGCGCTTCAAGCTCGTCTTCTTCTGCCCCGCGGCCAACACACGCGCCATCGTCGACCACCTCTTCCAGAAATTCCCCGCCACGGTCGGCAAGATCGGCAACTACGAGCACTGTGCGTTCCTCACGCGCGGGACCGGTATGTCTAAAGTTCATTTCACCTCCGAGTCCTGCGTGTGGCACTGGCACTCAAGCCAGCATTGCAGGTCAATTCCGCCCGGCGGCAGGCGCACAGCCCGCGATCGGGGCCGTCGGGACACTCGAGTTCGTCGAGGAGGACCGCGTCGAGGTTGTCGTGCGCGACCAGGTGCGCGACGTCGTCCGCGAACTCAAGGCGGTATGCGTCGGCTCATCTCATTCAGCTCGCATCTAATCTAATCCTCGATGCACGCCCAGGTACACCCATACGAGGAGGTCGCGTACGACGTCTACAAACTCGAGGATTTCTGAGTGCTGCGCGAGACACCCCTATCGTTCCCCCCCAAAAAAAGAGGCCTCAGTCCTCCCCGTCCCTCGAATCACGCTCTATAGATAGGTACGACACCGTCGACACGACACCTCGTCTTGAGTATCCAATTACACCTCTCCGCCGCACCGCGTTTTCGTCTGCAAGCGCTACGACGCGCCGCCTGAAAAAATTCCAATGCATTCTGCCAGTGCACTAAAGCAAATTCCGTCCTCCCGCCGCCCCGGCGCCCCGTCTAATAAGTCGGCGTAAGTATCCGTATCGGTCGATAGCGTATCGTAAACTAGATTTGCTTTGGTTCGTGCTTTGGTTTCTTCTTCTTCTCCTTTCTCTCTTTCCTTCTTTGCGTGCGGGCGGGCGGGCGTGGGGGGCGGTTATGGTGGTACAACAACGGCAACGGGTACACGTACAGCGCCGTGCGTCCGCGGGTGGGTGTAGGTGTAGTGAGAACGAGATGCGAGATGGCGTGGGCGTGGGCGTGAATAGAGGATGCGGATGAGGGTGTAGGCGCGGATGCGGATGATGGGTGCGGGTCCAACTACATATCGATCGATAGCCAAGGTACGTGCGCAGCGAGGTGGGGGGAAAAAGCTTGACTGAAATGACTGAAAAAATAAAACTGAAATGGGGATAGTAGATGGGATGCAGAAGAAAAAGGGAAATGAAATAAAGGACCCGAAACCGCGGGAGGGCTACTTCGGCGCCTTGGCGATCTCGCGCGCGGCCTTGATGAGCGGCGCGAGCGTGCGTAACGGCTCGCTCAGCGCAAAGAACGGGTGCGCGAGCAGCTGCGTCGCATTCGGCCGCTTCTCCGCGTCCACCTCGAGCGTCTTGGCGAGGTAGTCGCTGAACACCGCGGACAGGTTCTCCGGGTTTGCGATCGTCGGCGTCCCGTTCGTCGCGATCAGGTACAGCGCCTTGAGCGGGTTCTGGTTCAAATACGGCGGCTCGCCCTCGATCATTTCTGCCGCAGGCCGCCAGGGTTAATTGCCGCCGTAATAAATTAAGAATTTAATGGGCGGGACGCACCGATGGCCATAATGCCGAGACTCCATATGTCGACCTTGGGTCCGTATTCTTTGCGCGTGACGACCTCGGGCGCCATCCAGTACGGCGTGCCGACCATCGTCGTGCGTTTGGCATGTGCTGGATCCGAGATCTGGGCGCAGAACCCAAAGTCCGCTGTCGCAGCGCGTTAATAAAACCGTCCACGTTTTTTTAATAAGAAAAAAAAATCAACACGCACTCAGCTTGATATCCCCAATAAGACTGAGCAGCACATTGTCGCTCTTGATGTCGCGGTGAATGACGCCGTGGCGGTGGAGGTGCTGCAGCCCCTGCGCGGTCTCGCGCGACACGGCGGCGATCTGGCCCTCGGTCATTAGATTCGCGGTGACCACGTCCGTCAGCGAGCCGCCCTCCATGTACTCCATCACGACCCACAGATCGTTCTTGTGCAGGAACGAGTCGATGTAGTTGACGATGTTCGGATGCCTCGACGAGCGCATCACCAGGATCTCGTTGATAATCAGGTCCTTCTTGGGCTGCTTCTCGAGATCCATCTGCTTGATAGCGACGGAGAGGTTCGTGCCGACCTGGTACGCGGTGTACACGCCGCCCGAGGCGCCCTGCCCGATTTTAACGAGACTGCGGTAGAGGCGCGTCGGGTCCGCGTCGGTGCAGATCTGCTGCAGGCGCCGGACGATGTCGCCGTCCTTGTCCTTGTCCCCGGGCTTCTTTTCGCGCCGCCGCGGCGTAGCGCCGGCACCGGCCTTAGCAAGGGAGGCGGCAGCGGCGCTGGGGGGCGCGGGCGCGCGTGGGGCCTGCGTGCGCAGCGGGAGGTCGCTGTTGGACGAGCCGGGAGACGGCTTGGGCGTGCCGGCGGAGGGCGTCGGCGGCTTGGGCTGCGGCGCGCGGTCGCGGGTGGTGTTTGAGCGCTCGACCGGCTTCGCGGCGGGCTTGGTGGGCGTGCGCTGGGACGTGGAGCGGTCGAGCGCGGGGGAGACGGCGGAGGGGGGCGTGGGGGCGGGGCGGTACGCGGTCGGCGCGGGCGAGGAGAATGCCGACTGCGATTGTTGCTGCGTTTTTTTTGGCGGCGGGGGTGGGGAGCGGGGGTTCTGGAAGCCCTCATCGGGCTCAAAGGCACCCATGGCGCCGAGCTTGTCCCAGCCCTCGGCCTGGCCCTCCTGGTAGAATTGACGATCTCCATGACGGCCTGAGGGTTCTTCTCCTGCTGCTCGCGCGAGATGCCGCTCTCCTGGAGGAGCTGCTGCCACTCCTTGGGGAGGCCGGTGAACTCGCCGGTGGACGAGTTGAAGCCGACATGGGTGAGATGGACGGGGTCGTAGGGGGTGCTGATCTCTGGGCGCTTAGCGGTGTTGAAGATGAAGCCGAGGACCGATTTTTTTGACTTTGAGGACGCGGTGCCGCTGCGCGCGCGCAGGGTGGGCTGTACGTACTCTGTGGCCTGGGGAGTCGGGGGGAGGCCCTCGTGGGGGTCTGCATAGAAGGGGGCGTCGTGATTGTGGACGACGGGGGTGGAGAGCCGGCGGACTGCGGGCTCTGTCGGGAAGATGTCGTTGAGGGTCGCGGTATTGGCGCGAGATGGACGAGGTGGGGGCGAGGAGGTGGCCATGGCTGCAAAGGGGTCTCCTGGGGTGCTTGCTGGCTGGACTGGGCCTGGGATGGGAGACTGAGCTTGCGAGCGCGCGATGGGCTTCTGGAGGAGAGAGTTGCGGGCCTTGTTGGGGGGCGGAGGTGCGTGTCGCTGGGGTACAAATGCAGAGGCAGGAAGGGCGGCGTGGGCGTTGGACTCTGCAAGGAGGGCGTGGTACTCCTGATCGATTCGCGGCTTGTCGAGTCTGGTAGTACTCGCTGCTTGAAGACATTGCCAAACTGTTACACCATCACGTTTCATCCCAACTCCGCCTCTGTTGCGATGAACAGACAATCTACAAGCTACGATGAATCCATTATCGATGTGCCCCGTAACATGTATCATCGTACTCTACTTGGTGCCCATCACAACGTAGCGCCTCGACCTCGATGCTAGCCGTCTACCTCCGTTCCAATTCCGATGTCAAATAAAAAGAAATCACCAAGGCCTGACCCCGAATCGAACAAGGTCCTCCTGCAGAAACCAAGCATCAAGCGACACAGGCTGCAGACGTGTCCCTACACCACCAGGCCGTGATTGAAGCCAGTAAAAGTCATGTCGAGTCCGGCACAGCAGCTAGACCTAGATTTCAAAAAAGAATTTCATGACCCAGCCCTGAATCGAACAGGTCCTTCCACATACAACCTCTCTCTCTACACCAAGCGATGCAGACATGCTCCGTACACCACCGGGCCTTGATGAACAGTCTTGATTTTGTACTAGTAGTCAATGGCTTTTGGTGTAAATATTAAACAGTTGATCGCCTTCGCCCGCCGCAGCAACGTTGAACGCCAGCTCCAGTGACGCAAGGGCGCCTCGGGGGAATGACGCAAGAGCGCCTTTGGTGTCACGTAAGGCTTAGAGAACGCCGAGGCGGCGACTTTCGCGGCACGGCGTCCGATTCCCGTCCATCCACGACGAGGAGTCGGGTTTGGTGACTACAATCACCGGATAATTCGCCGTTCGTCAAGACTGGGGCGATGTGGTACGGCGGAAACCGTCAATCCAGTCTGTTCTACAACCCTCGAACGGTGGTGGTTCCACGTTCGAGGTTTCTAGAGCCCAGCCACCCTTTCCAATCTTGTTCGAGTCCATAGATCCAGGAACAGTACCAGCACCGTCCAGCACCTATTAGTACATCTCGCTCGAGTCGCCGCGGCACTAGGCCTAAATATAGCCCCAAGCGGTCAAAGCACTCCATAGTACGGCCTTAAGATAGATAGAGTGGACATCGCAGCAAGGGCTTGAGACGTGCAAAGGCGCCGTGGGGATAGCGCTGGTAGGAGGAAAGGAGAGAGCGAAGAGAATTGGAATGCAACCAAAACTCTTGGCGCCGCTGATTGCCGCCGCTTTGAGATAGGGGCTTCGTGCCGATTCTATATTGAGGGACAGAAGCGTTACAGAAACCCTAAGTTTTCTCGACAATGGGATGGGAATAGAGATCTCTAAGAATCGCTCGCCTAGAAGCAAGAACTGAGGCGAGAGTTCTCTGCCCGTGATGTCGAGAAAAAACGATAGCAATTTCTGATACAGTGATACATACTAATGGTAGATACAAAGTGTGCGTGCGAGGAATTCCTCCGAGTCGTGAGTCGTGATGATGTTCTTAAATGAGAATAATACATTAATAGAAGGCGCCCCAGCCTGAAAAAAAACGCACACCATCAGCGCCTTCGCTCAGAAGAAAAACAGCAGTGGGCACTCACCATACCAGATAGTCGCGAGCCGCATCGGGTCCGTCGCCTCCGCGAGCAGCTCGTTGACTGTGTACTCGACGCTCATCGCCTTGTCCAACTTGCGTGCGACAGACGTCAGGGCGCGGTCCGCCGCCTCGTCCGCCGTGCCGCTCGCCATGTCGATCCCGATCCCCGCCGGGACCCGTGGCCCCCGGCCGCCCCCGCGCCCGCCGCGTCCGCACCGTTCTGCACGCGCTGCAGCTTGATCTCGCTCGCGGTCCATGAGTGCAGCGGGTCGTACTTGAACACCTCCAGCACCGTCATGATCACCTCCGACCCCTCGCGCAGCACGCGCAACGTCTCCTCCGCGCAGCGCTGGAACACACCCTGCGTCCCCGCCGCGCCCATCCCGTCCACCACGTCCGACGTCATCCGGAACGGCACCTGCTCCGGCACTCGCAGCAATTTCCCCTGGTCGAACGCGATCCCAGATCGATGTGCACCATCTCTCCCGTCTCCGCGTCGAGCAGGATGTTTGACCCGTGCCGGTCCGAGCCCCAGGACGTGCCCCACGATCGATGTTGTCGCGACGCTCCGGATGTAGTCAGCCGCATCGAGACCACACGACATCGGCATCTTGTGACTTTTTCCGTGAAAAGTGCCGGCTAGCACCGGGTGGAAGTGCCTCTTCACTTCCTGGTACACCGCAAGCTGCTTTGCAGGGTACGAACACATGCTTCGCCCATCCATTCTTAATTTTGTCGTTGGCCATCTTTGGCGACCAGTCGTTCTGTTGTATCTGCGGGGAATATCGGTGAGCTGTTGCGACTAGCGGATAACACCGTCCGTACCGGCTGTGGGCGGGCTTGAAGCCAGCCCTGGAGAGGCGTTGTGTTCGCCACAAATTCAAAACCCGGCCTGGAGACCGAGGGGGATAATTCTGTAGCTTCGTACGCACAAGACCGCCTCGCAGTCTCTCTGTCGCCCTGAAGCACGATGTTGACATACTGAAACACTTGGGCCATAACGGCATCCTGCCGCAGGTCATCGTTTCCCCTCGCCCTTGAACTGGAACCAGAATTGAGTCAAGTATCTACGCGAAATGACAATGCACTTACCAACTGCCTGTACCTCGCGCCATCCGTGCCCACGACACTTGCAAATCTTGGGCAAGTTGACCACCACCGGCCGTCTCGAAGTCGACTCAAACTTGTCAATGAAGACGCAGTTCTCGTAGTTTCCGCTAGCGTCGAGCGGCGTGTGGAGCGTGAGAATGGGCACTCGGACACCCGCAAACCATGCGGATCGCCAATCCGTTCGGAATCGTCTGCACCTTTGGCTTGCCTACCTGTTCTTTGGATCCATATCAGTGTCGAGATCTTGAACTTCGCCCATTCGAGGCATGCGCTGGCGGACTAGCTCAATGTCCCTTATGCGACTTTCATATCGAGCATCTCCGCGTAACGATCGAAGATTTCAGTGGCTGCCTCGCTCGTGCAGTCGTCTGCGTCCCGGCGAGGTGTGCCGACTGGACTGGCGCCTGTTGGCTGCGGGGTTGTTGTTGCTCGTGCGGCAACAGGCAGTAAACCTGATACAAGCTATGGAACGGATGCTCCACGCACATACGGAGGACAACGCCCTCCAGGGTTTCCTGGTTCTTCGACGGCTCGGCAGTCTTGGAAAGCCTCGCAGAGAGTTGATGCTATTGGAAATCAGTGCCGAAGTTGGACAAACGAAACAAGGGACATACGGCCAGAATACCAGCTTGCGAGACGGGATCCGGTCCAGCGCCGTCCCTGACGTTGTCCTGGAAGCCACATTCTACTGGGTGAAATTCTCAAAACACAAAGACAGAGTCGGATGGCACCGGCGCTCCATCGAAGGCATCCGACGTCTCAAGACACGGAATACATCTCGATAGCGTAGTGCAAGGAAGGTCCTCGCGGGAACTGTTATGCTTTTCATACGCCTCCTGGTCGCCCTTGAGAAGCTTCTCCGCGTCTGTTATCACCTTTGTGATGAGCCCGCCTTGGCTCTTGCGTAACTTGAGCTCTTGCTTCTTTCGATCAACGTAAACTCTCCATCTTATCGAGTCCGCCGAGCCGTTGATGACCTTGTATTGGTGCTCAGCAAAAATCGCATATTGGTGAAATACTTTTGCATGAGAGGTTGCGAATGCGGTGGGATTTTCGGCCCGGAAACTGTTCACGTAGGAGGCCGCGGGTTCAAAGTACCGATCTGATATGTCCGTTGGATTCTCCAGACGAGCTTCAGCCATCCAAGTGCCCTAAATGAAATTGTGTAAGTGTGAGATGCATCGAATACACGCGGAGCGTACCAAGCGAGCGAGGATAACAGCTTTTTCCAAGGGAGGGAGATGTGTAAGGTCGAGGTCTTTCAGGAACTGCACAGCCAACTTCTCTTCATTATGGAGTCGCAGGACGCTAGCAAACTCCTCGGACACTTCGAACGAGGGCAATCGCTCTAAGCGCTGGGCACGAATAACAGAGTTAAGAGCAATCTGGATCTGCTGGGCGTCTCTGGCTGCTTGCGATAACCTTATGAGGCATTGTTTCTCCACGTCAAGCAGGCACTGAGAAAATGGTGAGACCATCGTTCCGATCTGCTGACGCTCCTCTTTCTCCGAACAGAACGAACGAGCGAGATCCGTGTCGCCATCACGTCTCAAAGTCGGAAAAACTATGAAATAATGAGACAAATCCGCAGGAATCAATCCATGACACTCACTCAAACCCCTTTCCTAGATTGATGAATTCTGTCCACTGGGACATATCGACTTGACGAGAAACAAGACGAGTCTGGGTGCTGGACTGGAACCATTGCGCAACCTGGTTGAGACACATCAAGCTCTGAGCTGCGTCACGAATCTCAGCCACGCTCTCCGAGCCCAGCACCCGAAGGCGCCCCATTTCCTCGGAAACTGCATCACGGACAACAGACTGGACCATTCCAGGATCGCGTTCGCGGTAAACGGCGCGTAAGGCGTTGTAGAGCGGGGCTCCAGGATTTCCTTCGCCTTTCCGCTCAGGAAGATCCCAGGTCTCTGTTCGCCAGCCAAGGCGATAATTCATGCCCGGCGAGTTGAATGTCGTGCCCGCGCCAAATGAAGAATTCTGCAAAGTATCGATCGCAGATGATTGAATCCGAAGGAATGAAAGGATTGTAACAGTCCGTCCGCCTCCGCCGTTTCAGTGCTCCCGGCCTCCAAAGCAGCGCTGTGGAACCGAAAAACCTTCTCCCATGCTTCTCGTGGTGGAAA
>JARJLE010000389.1:0-48420 GCA_029289555.1 Mycena latifolia
TTTCCTCTCCATATACACCCTGCTTTGTGTGCTCTCCCTCCTCTCCCTCGTCCTGCCCAGCGCCAATTCTCCCGCAGAGCGTCCCCCCCCGCGCTCCTGCACACCATCCCGCTCCTCACATTCCTCACCCTACTTTCCGCGCCTGTCCTACACACACCTGGCCCTGCTCCGTGCATTCCTCCGCCCCGTCCTCCTGCTCTCGGCACTCGCCCCGCCACTGGCACTCTTCCTTTCTTCAGTCCTGGCTTTTGCCGGCTCGTTTAGCTCGGGGGCTGGCTGGGGCCTGCGGCTATTCGCCCTTATCCCTTAGTGCTCGCGGTCCTCAGCGTCCGTCGCCTCCCGCGGAACTGCACCGCGCTTCCCGCTCGCCGGCCCTCCTCCCCTCTCGACCCGCATCCTCTTCTTCCGCGCTCCCCTCCTCCTCATCCTCTCTCCCTTAATATTGCTCGCCGGCCTGATTCTCAGCCTCCCCCTGCTCACCCTGCTCGTGCGCCTGCCCCTCTCGCACTCATGGTACATGCAGCTAGGAAGCGCCGTTGTCGCAGTCTGCGCCTTACATGTCTACTTCGTCGCGCGCGCGGTGCAGCGCAGCGTCGTCGCCGGTGGCGTTGGCGCGTGGTACTTCACCTACTCCGTCCCGGCGCCGTCTGCGGGCGGCTGGAACACGGGATACGCCGACCTCGACGCGCAGCTCCTCACCCTGCACGCAGCCCTCCACCGCCCGCTCGGGCCGCTCGTCCTCTCCGCGCTCTTCTCCCTCCTCCTCTCCGGCCTCTCCCTCCTCCAGCTCGTCCTCCTCTACCTCCCGCTCGCGCTGCCATACCGCGTGATCGCGCTGTTCGCGGACGCGGCGCTCGCGCGGGTGCACGCGCTGGGCGAGCGCATCGGCGGCGGGCGCTACACGGGCGTCTACTGCGGGCTTACGGGCGCGGGCTTCTGGGAGGGTGTGCGCGGCGTGCGGGAGGTGCGCGCGGCGGCGACGGAGCGCGCGCTGCCCGCGCTGCCGCTCCCGCGTCCGTACACGCTCGCACTGCCGTTCGCACTCGTCGCGTATCTGCGCGCCGCGGGCGACCGCGTGGGCGAAGGTACGTCGTTCGCCGCGCTTCTTATGGATTATCGCTGATGGTATGATCCTTTTCCCTTATTTTATTTATTCGTCCCCGACTTGCGGCACACGACACTTTTTGATTAAAATAATCGAAAACGAATAGAAGGCATCAGTTATGCAGAGCAGCAGCGTGCGGCAGTCGCCGCGGCCGTGCTCGCTGGTGCGGTGTGCGCCGCCGTCGGCGTATTCTGCGCGGGAGTTGTCCGGGATTGGTACGTTATTATTCCTCGCATTCAGAGCTCGGCTTGCTATAGCGATTCTTAACATTTTCCTCTAGCGCCGACACACTCTACGTGTGCCACCTAATCGATCGCGCGGCGGGCGCGGAGGTCCGGGACGGCGAGCGGCAGGAGGTCTGGGGCGCTGTACGTCTCCCTCTTTACCCTGATGTTATCCTAGCTAATACACCGTCCGTAGTTTGACCCCGCGCCGGTCGACGCGCCGCGCGACGCCGAGGCCGCCCTTGGGTTCAATTTCGGCGGATTCAACTTTGGGGGCTCGGGTTCGGGCTTGGGGGCGGCGGCGCGGCGGGCGGGGAGGAGGGCGGGGAACGGCTCGCGGGAGGCAGGGGGGAGGAGCCGGTGTACGCGCGGCTGCGGCGCACCAGCGAGGAGGCGAACAGGAAGGTGCCCCCGCCCCCGCCTCAGGTGCAGCCGCAGCGGGGGCTCGAGACGGCGCCGCCGCGCGGGTTCAAGGCGCCTGGGAGTGCAGGGCCAGCGGTGCGCGCGTTCTCGCCGACGTTGGCGCAAGACCGGCGGCCGCCGGCGCCGATGACGAATTCGAAGCTCTCGCACCCCGATGCCGACTCGGACTCGGACGTGGACTCGCTCGACTCGCGGGGCGGCGGCGGGGAGAGCTCCGGGGCGTTCCCCGGGAGCGGATTTTTCTGATATCTAAATGCAGACAATATACGGGGTGTATAGTACTAATTGAATAAGACCGGGCAAACTATGTAAATAGAAATTTAAAGCCTATTGCCCTGGAGTTGTTGGTGAAAATGTTGCGTTGGCTCATGAACCCTTACCAAGACATGGACGAGCCCATCCCGGCCTCTCAGGCAGCTCTGCGCTGACCCAAAGAAAGTCGTGGCCAGATATTCTTGCGCGCCGAGCGTCTGGAGGCTCTCCCGGCATTTGCCGTCCTTGATAGCGCAGATATTCCCCCTCCCCGGCCACGACACGATCGCGAGCGCTGCCTGCTTCTACCGCATATACCAGTTCCGCGACACCATCCGCTTCCGCAACGAGCTCGAGTGCTTCTGCCACCGCCCCTGGCCGCGCGACCCTCCCGGACCCACGCGACGTTGACCGCGCGCGGGCAGCGCTCACGCGCATTCTGTGCGTCGCGTTCAATGCGCGCATCGAGATGGGCCTCCCGCGCGACGCCCCGGCGTATATCGCAGACTTTTGAGGCGCTATGCGCACGCCCGAAGGTGCTCGAGACGCCTACGGCGCGCATTCGGCCGTTGGAGCGACCGATATACCTCGCCTGAGCAGTGAATTCAAGAGCATGGGTATCTTCATGAAGGCGCCTCATTATCTTTCACCTAGGAGTTCGCTGCTCCTTGCGTCGCCAACAGGAACGTGTTGCGCGCACATTGGCCTCCATGTCTTTGAAATATGCGACTACCTCATCGATGTTATTGCTAGGATGTTATTGCTAGGGTGGACTTTGACATTGGACATCTTATCGAGGTCCTATGCGCCGAACGGGAATAATTACACGAAATATACAGTACCCGAAGTACGTGAGGCTACAGAGATTCTATGCTTGGTATAGGGTACAACATGGCAACAAGAAAACAAACTAAACTGAAAAGCTGCGACACCATCGCAATCACAACGTCTCCCACCCGCCTGAGTCCAACGACGCCTCGAGCCTGCGCGCGATGACCGTCGGGATCCCATGCGTGAGCCAGGTCTTGCGCACCTCCTCCCAGCGCGCAAAGTGCAAGTACTGCCGGCGTCCGCGTCTACGATCATTCGTCAGCGATTGCTCTGTTTATCGGCCACGGAAAGCACGCACCGCATAGAAATATCCACCTCGCCGTGCGCGTCGAGATACGGCGGGGGAGAAAACGTGCCGTTGTTGCTATAGATGTACAGCAGCATGCACCGCTTGACCAAGAAGTAAATGCCAGTAGCGCCGCCGCATCTTAGAAGGTAAAGTTAAGTCCATAAGATCGACATATAGAGGTGAAAACGCACTCTCGCATATGCAGGTTACACTCCCCCCGATCGTTCTCCTCGTCCTTGCAGCAGTCGCTCTGCATGCAGCACGTCGTCCCGCACAGCAGACATATTGCAGCGTCGACGGGCACGGTATTGCACCGCTGGCACGTCAGCGCGCGGTCCTGCGCGCCGAACAGATTGTCGAGCACAAGGGGGAGGCGCGCGAGGCGGTACACCGCGGGGAAGTCCAGCACGACGCCGCAGTTCAGCTGCGAGGCCGCGTGCGAGTGGCCGTAGTGCGCGCACCAGCCGGAGAGCGCATTCTGCAATGTGTCCTGATTCGGCAGATCGGATAGCGGGGGAACGTTGAGCATCGTGAGCAGGCGATTGTATTCGCAGACGTCACCGCCCGCCGCCGGAGGGGTGGGGAAGCCCGACGGGAGCACGGAGCGGCAGAGGATGGCAGCGCGGCGGAGGAAGGGCAGCGTGAACGCGTAGAGGAGCTTCTCGATGCGTGCCTCGCCGAACGTCTCGAAGACGAGCGTCGCCGTGTGCTCGAAGACCGGCGAGTGGCGCACGACCGACATGAAGAACATGCGAACGTCTCCAAAGATGTCCTCGTGCGCGCGCCGCCCGAGCTGTGCCGTGCTGTGGCTCCGCGTCTTGTTGAGCACGTACACCAGGCCGATGACGGTGCGCGCCAGGCACGCGTAGTACGCGAGGATGAGGACGTGCCGGAGCATCTCTGGCGCGACGGCGGCCGTCTCCACTAGCACCGTGAAGGGGTCACGGAGGAGGAGTGGGTACGAAAAGGACGTGAGCGACGTCCTACTCCACTCGGGCAAGAGCCGTTTGATGATCGCCTGCTTGACCGCCTCGCGCCCCTCGTCGACGCGCCCCTTGAAGTGCAGCCCGGCGAGCTTGCCCATGGACGTCAGCAGCCCGCGGACCACCCCCATCTGCGACTCGGACAAGTTGTCCACCACCAATCCGCCCGAGGATGCCGCCACCCCGCGCTGCGCCGTCTCGATCGCGCAGATGGTGTACCCAAGCAGCTCCTCGGGCAAATAGATCCCCGCGCCGCGCTCGCCCGCTTCGGGTTCAGGCCGGTCGCGCAGATGGCGCGTCTGTTGCGACACAGACTTGGCGACGACCATAACCGTGTCCACCATCTTCGCCGCCTCGGTCCCCTCCCACCGCTCCGTCCCACCCCCGCGCATCGCAGTCCCATACCCCGGATCCTGCGCGCTCCAAAACACAAACTCACCCGTCCCGTTCCGGAACTGCAGCGAGTCGAGCAGCGGGTCAGGCCGGCTCTTGAGAATACTAATCCCCGCCGCACGGATCCAGTCCGGGAACGGCACGCGCACGAGCGCCGTCTCCGAGGGGCCCGTCACGGGCAACATGACGTTCCCGAGGCTCTTGCACAGCGGGCAGATGTACTCCTTGCGCGGGATGCTCTCGGGGTGGTTCCGCGTCGCCTGCGCGCGATGCCGCTGGCGGATCGAGACGCTGTACACCTGGAAGCAGTCGAGGTGCATCATGTGGCTGCACACCGACGCGTGCAGGCCGAAGCGCGTGAACTGCGCGGGGAAGCCCTCGAAGTTGGGCGACGCGCCCGCCTTGGCGTCGAGTGCTTCCGCCTGCGGTGGCGGGAACTTGTTGCCGCCCGCCCCGGCGCCAGCCGCGCGGTCCATCGATACAGGCGTCTGTAGCACCTCGTTAAGGTAGCTGTTAACACTATCCGGGTGGCGCCGAATAAACCTGCTGGGCTGCACCATCCCGAGCATCCCAAACGGTCGCGCGCCATTCAGATTCAGGTCCTCCTGGCACACGATGCACGTCCCGTACGACACCTGGTCCTTCCGTGTGTCCGTCCCGTCGTCCATCCCGTCGTCCTCTTCGTCGCTCCCCACGTCGTCCCCAAACGCATCCGCAAAGCTCGCCTGCTGCGCCTTCATCTGCCGCATCACCGCCTCCTGCCTTGCCTTCGCCGCACGCTTCTTCACATCCCCCGCATCCGGCCCCACCTGCGTCTTCACCTCAAGTACGCGCCGCCGCGAGCGCACGTCGTCCGGCACATGCCGCGCAATCTGGGACAGCACCCACTCCACGCGCGCATGGTACGCCTGGTACGCCGCGTGGCCCTCGAACCCACACACCACGTCCACCAGGTTTTTTTCCTCCTCGAACGTCTGCACCACACTGAGCCGCGCGAACGCCGTCGCGCGCTCCACGAGCGCGAGCATGATCAGATGCAGGGCCTGGTCGAGGATCGCCTCGGCCGACGGGGGCGAGCTGCCGCCGCCCGCGTCGGTGAGTACGAGGATGTTGTACAGCGCGTAGAACAAGATTTGCAGGAGCGCCTCGCTCTCGAACGCGTTCACAATCCCCGCGAACGGACCCTCCGTGATCCCGAGCGGCTTCGGCACGATCACCGGGTCCTTCTCCCCCGTCTTCCTCCTCAACCTCGCAAGCAAGATGCCCTCGACCTCCTCGCGGCGGTTACGCGTGTAGTGGTAGAAGAACGGGTCCACCTCGTCGAACGCCGCGTCGCGCAGCTCGTACGTCCCCAGATCCGCGGTCCCCTCGGGCGCGCGGAACGCCGCGACCTCGCTCAGCACGCGCTCGAAGCACACGTCGTCCACGAGCCGCTCCGCGACGCGCTTGACGAGGTCGGTGAACGCGCACGGGCCGACCGCGAGCGCGTGCACGATCTCCCGCCGGACCGCCTTCTCCACGGACATCCGGCCCGCGTTCCCGCCCTCGGAGAGGATCGTGATGAGCACGTAGAGCACCTCCTCGACCATGCTCGCGAGCTGCGCGCCCTCGTACGCCGCGTGCAGGCATGCGCCGGAGAAGTAGCCGATGAGCCCGAAGCGGTCGAGGATGGAGACGAGGACCGTGTCGGGGTCGAGCAGGATGAGCGCGGTCTGTAGGACGAAGAGGTCCTGGTCGTAGCACAGCTCGCGCAGCATGAAGTCGCGGTAGTGCAGCAGCTGCCCGCGAATGACGAACCCGTTGCGCACCCAGAGGCCCGTGCGGATCTGCGCGATCATCGCGAGCACTAGACGCCCGCCGTCAGCTTTTGAATATAATGAAAGGAAGGAAGCGACGCACCCCGTAGCGGAAAATCAATCACCGTCAACACCGCCTGCTCGCTCGCCTGCCGTGCGATCACATCCCTCACGCTCGCATACCCCACCTCCCTCAACGCGGCCTCGTCCATCCTCCCCAAATGCTTGAAGAGCTCCGCCAGCAGCCAATGCAGCGCATGGTGGAAGCTTACCCACCCCTCCAGCACGTCAAACTGGACGACGTTCCACCCCCGTCCGCAGAAAAACACCTCGTGGAACTCGACGGGCGCAAACTTGCTTCGGTCCAGGCGCTCCTCCGTGAGCGTGCACACCATCAAGATATGGTGCACGACCGTCGCGATCGCGCCCGTCAGCTGCGCGGGCGAGCTGTTCGCAAACGCCTCGCCGTACACCTTGATCACGCGAGACAGCGAAAGCGTCACGTTGAACACGCTGATCCACGCGTCCGTCTCGTACTCGACATGGCTCGTCACCGCGCGCTTGTTCGGGTTCACGCACATGAACAGCGCGCACGTCTTGGCGAACTGCACGATGAACTCGCGGTCCCGCACGATGAGCGCCTGCACGGGCGCGGTGTGCGCCAGGTAGCGCAGGTCGCTGAACACGGGCATGAATCGCTTCGACTTGAACGGCGCGCTCTCGACGTCGAGCTGCGACCCCATCGCGAGCGGGTGCCCCACGGCCGCGTACACGATGCGCTTGTCCTCGATCTGGTTCGTGAAAAACGCGACGATGATGCCCAATATGCGCCCCACGAGCCGATACGGGCTCCGCACGACATACGAGGCGGCGGATGGCACGGTGAAGAGCTGCAACGCGAAGTACTTGATAGAAGTCTCGGCCTCGCGGTCGCAGAGGAGGTAGAAGTCAACGATGCGCGGGTAGACCGCGGCGAATTGACCGGCTGCCAAAGTGTGAGTGAGGGGCTAAAGACGAGGAGGGGCAAGCTCACCGACGGCGAGCTTGTGCGCGCGGGAGAGCGAAAGCACGCCGGCGTACGTCTCTTTCAGTGCGAGGCGCGGACGCTTCCACAGCTTGGTGTGCTCGAGAAAGAGGCACGCGAGGCGCGTCGCCGGGCCGCCGGCGTGCAGATGGGGCTTTGTGCGGGGCGGGGCGAGGAGCTCCTTTGCGAGTATCTCGCGGAGCACGAGCGTGTCTCTTCCGAGGCGCGCACGCGCGAGGTCGCGCAGCCACTCGGTGATGACACCAACGGCCTGCTCGCGCACGGTGTCGTGTGCGCGGCGCAGACTCACGCCGAGGTCGATCTGCGCTAGCGCCTGCGCCACGGCCAACAACCTCTGTGCGTCCGGGCCGCCGTCGACGACCGCGCGGCCGTCTGCGTCGACCTGGCGGGCGAGTGCTGCAGCGTGGGTGGGTGGGCAGTGGGTGAGCTCGGCGAGGCGCGCGGCGGTCTCGGCGTACGCGTGCTTGTCGTCGTTCCAGAGCACGAGCGCGTAGGTCTCGCGGAGGTGCGCATCCGCGGTGGGCTGCAGTCTTAAATCGGCTTCCGAGGGCGGTAGAGCGGGCTCGTCGGGGGAGAGGGCGAGCACGTCCAGCATAAAATCGAGCGCGGCGCCGATGGTGCGGGCCATGGTGTCGAGGAGCGGGGGCGGAACGGGTGCGCGGTGGGGGTAGTTTGGGACGGGGGGAATATCGGCGGGATTAGAACTTGGATTCGTCGCTTTGGAAGAGTCCCCGGGCCCCGGCGGATGGAACGGACAGGCGATGGGCACACGCCAGGCCTCGTCGTCGCCACAGTCGCAGCACCCGCCCGGCTGTTGGGCAATAAAAAACGAGACGTTGTGCCCCTCATGTGCCGTCGCATGGAAGCACCGCGCACAAAGCACGCAGCTGTCGTCCAGCGAGCAGTCTCTGTAACCCACAAATATCAGTAGAGTCCGAATACTCTACTTACTCTTTGAACGCACTTGCACCGAAAGCAGCTCTCCCCCTTCTTGAACACATGGCTGCACGGCCGTCCAGGGACTACAGGGTCCTCCCTCCCCGCGCCCTCGAACCCCAATTCGGCCTGCACCTCGCTCAGCAGCCCGCCAAGCGGCAGCCCCGGGTGGGTCGGTGGCAGGAACAGATGCGCGTGCGGGCCCCAGAACGCGGTATACAGCTCGCGTAGCACATCCGCACGCGCGTCGTCGTCAAAGATGTAGTTGTGTGCGCTGGGCAAAGTCTCGAGGAAATAGCGCAGCTGGGAGATGGACTCGGGCGGGCGGTCGCGACTGGGCATCGACGGCAGGAATTTCGACCCGAATAACGACGTGAGGCTCGACATGAAAGAGATTACATCCCAAGATTACTCGGCGCCTCGCCTTCCTGGGAATCTCCTCACGTGGTATTTCCTTTTTTGACCACGATGCACTTTCTAGCACCTCACCTACCCGACGAAAATTTTGGTGTTTCGTCGGAGAGCTCAGCATAAATGGCAACAGATGACTGGGATGACGCAAGTCCAAATTATCTGATTCTGTGTGGACAAAATTGGACGATCCGATCTTGATGCACCTTTTGCTCGTTAGCAGCGACCCTTTGACGTCGGGAACCTGCTCTGACCCGTAGCTGGTCTGCTGCCAAGTGATCTATGCACTATGTACTCGGCTCTGCTGGCACACCTCGTATATCCTCGGGCCTCTCATGACTGGACCAGATTTTTGGGCCCGAAGATAATTCCGTGCAGGGTCCGAAAAAATACGCAATCGTTTTCTATCCGGCTGCATACAGGCTTAAGAGAGCATGCTTTACGCAGCTCACCACACCTGCCCCCGCATCCACCATGGTTCTGGCGCGATTTCTCACCCTGTCCTGCATCCTGCTTTGTTCAGCTGCACAAAACATCACCAGCTTGAAGAATGCTCTCTCTGCACACGGAGTCTCAGCAATATATCCGACAGACGAAAACTTCCGCACCGTCTCTCACGCATGTGAGTCCAGGTCGCATCGTTTTCTCTGTGTTGATTGCAGCCATTTCTCGCAGATAACAGGCGGTTGTCAATCTCCCCTCTGGCCGTCGTGTTTCCGACTAGTGTCCTGCAAGTTTCGACTGCCGTCAAGGCTGCAGCGGCTCAAAACCTTCCGGTAGTAGCTCGAAGCGGAGGGGTGGATATACCTGCTATTATTCTCATATCCATCTTTCTGATGAAGTATACATACAACAGCATTCTGCCCTTGGAAACAGCGTCGGCGGGAAGAACGGAGCTTTCGTCGTGGATATGAGCAAACTCAAGGCCATAACCGTGGAGTCCTCCAATAGCACCGCCATAATCGAAACAGGGAACCTGCTCGGGGATGTAGCTCTGGCGCTGAATGCCAAAGGCCGAGCCATGCCCCATGGGACGTGCCCCACCGTGAGTCCAAAAACTGTGTCATTACCAAGTTCCTGATCATAAATCCTTTTGACCAGGTGGGGATAGGAGGTCACAGTGGTACGAATCTCGAGCTGTGGTTTACACAATTCTCAGAGTCCCTCAGGCTACGGCGGATTCGGGTTCACTAGCCGGGCCTGGGGCCTCGCCCTCGACGCTGTGAAAGCTGCAACTGTGGTCCTTGCCAACGGGAGTATTGTAACCGCTTCGGCGAACACAAACCGAGACCTCTTTTGGGTGCACACCAACTTTGACCGCCCCTCATTCCTAATTTAATCCAACCTTTCTGCAGGCTATTCGCGGTGCTTCACCGTCTTTCGGTATTGTCGCGTCAATTGAGGTGCAAACCTTCCCAGCCCCACCTTCGACCGTCGCCTTTGAATACATCTGGGACAGCCTCGACATCCCCACCGCCACCACTGCCATCTTAGCCTTCCAAGACTTTGTTGCCACAAACCTTCCTGCGGCATTTGGCGCCAACCTCGTTTTCAATAAGGGCTCGGCTAGCGGCAAGGTTGCCTTGACATTTCTGGGTGCATACTATGAGAATCCGAAGGCCCTGAACACCATCCTGGCGCCATACCTCAGTGTGTTGCCGAAGGCAGCTTCTAACAAGACGGCACTGGGGACATATATCGACAGTCTCTATTTCCTGTCAGACTGGATAGGGACACCATTCAGTAATTTCTCCGCATCACCCACACTCTCGTTTTACTCAAAGTCGATCATGACGCCCGAAAGTGTGCCGATGTCTGTGGCGGCAATCGAGGCATTGGTCACGTACATCGCTACAAAGGGCTTCTCATCTAACATGGTGTGTTCGTGGCTCGTCTGCTCCAGTGCCAGATTACTAGCCGCTGAAGCTGTATCGTGTGCTACAGGACTGGTTCGTCCTCTTCGAGCTCTTCGGCGGAACGAACTCGGCCATCAATGGTGTCCCACTGGATGCAACCGCGTTTGCGAAGCGGGACACCCTTTTCACAATTCAGTTCTTCTCACATTTCAACCCCACCCTGCCATACCCCGCCACAGGCTTCACGTTGGTCGACGGGATGGTTGAAAGCGTCCTAACCAACAGTCCTTCGAATTGGAACTACGGGTGCGCATTTTGCTTCTCATACCTCATGCTCGAATAACCAACGGAAAAAAAAACCTTCCAGAGCGTATTTGAACTATATCGACGATAGGCTCGTAAATTGTGTGTACCTGCATAATCTGGATGTGACAAGGACAATGCTAATCAAGCCTATTTCAGCAGCGAACCTATACCATGGCTCGCATTACCCGCGGCTTCAAACAATCAAGGGGGTACTGGACCCGGAGGATACATTCCGCTTCCCCGTGGGTGTAGCTGGCAAGAAGCAGGCAGTGGTAAATGCTGAGATCTTTCAAACTCCGTTTGGGATTTCTCAGTGAGGCCATGTCTAACTTTGCCAGCTGCGAATGGCACTTTTCCATCATCATAGTATTGCATGATTATGAACGAATGCAGACCCGCGGCGCTCTAGTCAGAAACGTACTCGAGAGAACTCGTTTTATTTGTGTCGTTTCGAAGGTATTCTGAAGATTCTGCAGAAGTCGGCGATCTGGACGTATCAAAGCCTCGAAACTACAAAGATATAAGGCCTAATTTTAGTCGTGCGTTACGAAACCAGCGAGACTAGAACTCGTCGCCTCCAAGGCAAGCGCAAACGCCCTCGCAACTTGATTCGCACCCGCAGGAGAAGTGTGCGTGTGGTCGTTAGGATAGTAGCTCGTTACGACGGCGTCACCTTGCTTGTCGAATAAAGCCGCAGTGAATAAGCCATGATCGACGAAAACTCCGCCCACGGCGGCGGCAGCGTCCCGCGAGTAGTCGGTGAAGCGGCTGGGCGTGTAGACGAACGTGCCGGTCTCCCACGGGTTGTTGGACGTCGGGCTGGAGATGATGACGTTGGCGCCCTTTGCCGTGAAGAGCTTCGCGGCATTGACGAGATACGCTTCGTATGTAAGGACAGTTTCCGTCACACCGCTAACTTGCCGCGTTAGGAAACCGAGGGGCATATGAAATGAAAGTACGCACTTGAAAACAGAGGTACACGTTGTCGCATACCCAGCCGCACCGACGCCGCAGTCCGTCCGCCCGTTGTCGGTGCTCAAGCTGCCCCCGTCGTTGTGCCCGAACTCGATGATCACGTAGTCTCCTGCTTTCACGCTTGCAGCCATCGCGGTGAAGCGGCCCTCGCGCGTGAAGCTCCGCGCAGAGCGTCCGCCAATAGCATCGTTGACAACCGCGAGACTGATATAGCCGGGAAGGAAGGCGCCCCAGCCTTGGCGCGCCAGAGTAAGAGCAGATAATCAACGAAGAGGGCCAACGGCCGCCACTTACCAGCGGTGTCTCCATCATTGGCGCCGGTGGCAGCCATCGTGCTGTCCCCGGCAAGGTAGACGGTCGGCGCAGCAAGCGCCACGGTGCTAGCTACGAGCAATGCGGTCAAGATCTGCTTGGAGTACATGGTGCTGTGCTTGAGTGCGATCCATGGAAAACAGACTCGCTTTTGTATATGGAGGAATTGGAGTATATCCGAGGATTATCAGCCAGCAGCGACACATGTGGTGGTACTTGGCAAATTTTGCGATATTTTCCATCGGCTGCACAGAGAATGTACTTGGCGTCATAGAACCAGGGCATCAGGTGGTCGTGTATGTATTTCGCGGGCAGCGCGGGCCGATGCGAGGTGTGGTCTATCAGGAGGGAGTAGGAGGGAGTTCACAGAGGGATAAGAGCTGGTTCTGATCCATCAGAACGTAGTAGTTGGAGGAGAGATGAATGCTTTTCTCCAACTTGAAGTCGGCGGTCGCTTAGGCTTAGTCAGCGTCGATGCCCTCGAGTCATTTCGTCTACGCGGAAGAAATTCATGCCTTAGAGGACACCCGAGTACCAGCTGTGAAGGAGGAATTAGGGGAGAGGAGGATGTCTGGAGGCGGTTGATCTGGGAGGCGTACGCCGCGAAGGACATGGGGGATTGGAGAGAGGGAATGCTCTGCTCGGTTTTGAAGAGACGTGAGGGAGCAGAGCACACCAGCAGCGCGGCCACGACATCAGCGGGGAGATCGTATACCAAAACATGACGAAAATTGAGACTGGGTGAGAAATTCTACCCGGCGTCTGGGGGCAAGTGACAAGAGGAATGAGGAGCCCGGATGCTCCGCGATTTCGGGGGGGGGGGGGGGGGGGGGGCGACTGTTGCTCCCAGCCCAGTTGGCGCTAGTTGGCGGTGTCCATTCTTCAGGATAAAGCACTCGAAGTCTCGAACAGACTCGAACTAAACCGCAGAAAACTTGGAAAGGTAGTCAAATAAAGGCGGTGAGGCGGTCGAGGTATTGCGGTCCCGTCCAAGTCCGTACGATTGCTGAGGATCGGCCGCAATCGGCGTTGGAAATTCAAACTCCGTCGACATATAACTTAGTGTACATCGGACCGGTACCGATGTCAGCCACGCAATTCTCAAGCGAATGTTCACAATGATTCTTTTCGTCGATTCTGGGTACCATCTGTCCTTTGATTCGGGATGATTTGCCTCAATGGAGGAGTATGGTCTCGCCACTGGCTTCTCCACTCCCCCATGTCTGTCCTCAGCTGGTTCTTAGTCGTCCTGCGAAGACTGCTTCACAACCTAAATACTTTGACCCAAATCGGGCGTCGAGCGCTATTCTTGTTAATCTCCTTCATCAAACGAAGAGGGATCGATTTATCTCGAACGATTGCGCACTGGCAGACCTTCAATCCACATAAGCATACCGTTAGCACAAGTTCTCGCCAGGAAACGGACACGGGCACCTGCGGTTTTCAGTATTCTGCAGAAATTGTCCGCCCCAGTGTAGTGCCTCCGGATCGCACACTCCTCCAGCCCCCAACCTTCGATGACAATTACATTCCGCCTCACTATCACTTCAGAAGCAATTCCGAGTCAGGATCTGACGCTGATGATGCAGAGTCTCAGGACTTCAACCCTTCTCTCATGGTGAATGCACCGACCGTTCCTCCGGTGTCTGGAGATCTCGCACCGCTCTCAGTGCCAGTGCCGCTTCTCAGCGAGGCACACAGCTTGTCAGTTCAGCATCTCCCCGCCACCTCGTCCAGACAACATCCGCTCGCCACCCAGTCGGTTCCTCCGTCCCCAAACCTAGGTACAGGCTACCTGCCATCGACGAACAGCAGCGTTGTAGATATTTACCTGCCTACGCCGTCCGAGTCGCCTCAGCAATCGCCCCATTCGTCCGAAGTATTCGGAGATGTTGTAGGACCATCGGCCGCGCTTCTGAACGAGGCATATCCGCGCATTTTCCCTGGTTCACCCCAAGTTCTAGGGAGATACGATCGTAAAGTCGCTGTGTGCGTTTCTCATTATCTTCTGGATTTCAGCAGTATATTCACCCGCTTGCCCTAGGCCTGACGAACCGACAAGATACACCATCCCCCCGCTGACAATTTCCCTAGCCCCGTGAGTGCGTTGTCTTAGTTCTGATAAATCCTGCCTAACATTTCAAAAGAAATGCACCCCCGCCTGGCTGGAAGACTTGTCTGCACCCGGAAGGCGCCCAGTATTTTTTCCACGAGGAAAAGGTGTGCCTTCCACGTGCCAATCAGATTGCCACTTGAACTTTTTCTTCAGCGCGTATTCACAGACGCCAACTTATTCGACAATGAATCTTTCACGTTCATCAACCATACTATGCACCTCATCCACGACTTTCTCCGAGCCCATAATGTCCAGCTGCACCCTGATGTCGATCTTGTGCTGGATGAGTATCTGTATGCCGACCAAAGCAAGGGGTGCCGATACTACTTTATCAACCACCACGACCGTTGCGTGTTTTGGATGGACAAGGCTGAGTCGTCGGAGCTATTCCCGGTCACGGAAGAGTTGAACGGAATATCATCCATGTCGCACATTCGTTTGTCTCGTTCGCTTATTCAATGGCCAAGGTTCAAACTATTACAGGGCACGAGCTTGAAGCACAATATTGGTGAACTGCTTAACAACCTGTCGCACTTCTTACCTATTATATGATCAGGTATCACTGCGAACTGTTTCCCAGGTCCCTCGAGGTTACGCATGCAATAGTAGATGAGCTACGGGGCATCGTTCTCCACGCACTTGGAGGTCTGACCGATCGTTGTCAACCACAGCTCCTTCTCATCGTCGTGCTTTAGATCTCATTACCTCCCCGATGATGTCGACCGTAAGCTGGAAAGTGGATGAGCTCAATCACATGATCAGGCTCATCGACGGTTTGGGGAGTGAGTTGCCGTGCACCTCCTTTTATGCTGCCATTCACCTAGCTGCAGAGAGTGTCGGCAGAAACGTCGACAATAGGTTCGGCAACTCTAGCTGCCTAGTGGGTACGTGCCCCACTATCCGATAGGCTATTTGATTCGTCTCGATGTAACTGAGCCTTTTCAGGCCGCTTCATGTGTCTTTTCGGTACGT
This sequence comes from Mycena latifolia, assembly GCA_029289555.1. NCBI lineage: Eukaryota > Fungi > Basidiomycota > Agaricomycetes > Agaricales > Mycenaceae > Mycena > Mycena latifolia. Next base: position 15,226 of record JARJLE010000389.1, read on the forward strand.
AAATCTGTTTCGTCTCTTCCGTGCCCCGAAGAACTTATCTAGGACCTCCTTAGTCCGTGCCCGAGTATACAACTTCCATGGAGAACCCGGCGCGCGTTTAAGCGTGGACCAATCGGTCTACGACACCGTCCGAAAACGAACTCGGCTCATCACCCTATTGAGTCCCTTGCTCTTCTACGCACCGGACTCTAACCTTGTCAACTTGCATAAGGGCCTGAACGATGGGCTCATTCGGCGCCGTGGCTGGGCGGAGCTCATCACCAAGCTCCATGAAGGATGGCAAGAATTTACGCTTTATGTATGCTTTGTTATTTATCGAGCAAGTGCTTGGATCTTTACTTTTCCGCAGGCGACTGTGGTCCTAACCGCCAATGTCGCTTTCCTGGCAATTCAGAGTGTCGATAAGGGTGGTAATGCTGTCCCTGATCGCTCACCTACCCAGATATTGAGCTATCTGTCAACTTCAACAAGTATCGGAGGTATAGTAGTACGTCTATTGTTGCTCAGTGGAGCTCCTGTGAGTTTTCCTTTGCGATAATTTCATCCCGGGTTTTAATTTTCTGATTACGAACAGGATCCAAAGGACATGGGCGCTAGCACTCGGTCTCCACTGCTGCTTGAAGTTCTGGCCATTATCTACTCTCTGCCCTATGCCATGTTGGGATGGTCGTGAGTCTCCGCATTTATTGGCCGCCTAAGGCATTGATTTCTCTTGTGGGTCAGGATGATATCTTTCTCTGCGGCGTTCTCGTTCGTGTGTTTTCAAAACTCGAGTTTGTCCACGCGAATTCCAGTTGCAATACTTTGGACCATCATCGCTGCATTCATCCTCCTATGTATCTTGTCTCGATTAGCATTTGAAAGATGGGATTGGAGTTGGCTGCGGCGACTCTCTTCGACGATCCTGAGCAATCCCGCCGTCAAGAAGGACGACTCCGAACCAAATCCTGCAGATGAAACACCTGGCTCTGACCGATGCTGGACGTGGTCTCCCATTCTCACCGTTAGGAAGCTCTTTGGCGCTTCGGACCAAGCCGTTGTGTAGAACAAACCGAAGCAGTTCGTCGTGTATGTACATATCTGAGAATTTAATTGTTACTTCAAGACACCCTCTCCCTTCCACTTTCGCGCTCTAGCGACGGTGTAGACGGGGCTTGCGACGATAGATCTCAGGCTGATGCTTTCCGTCCTGATTGAGGTCGAGAGTGTCCGTGTCGGAGGCGGAGGAGCCACGGAGGGGCTTTATGATTTTTTCATATTAGCGTTCGGGGATAAATAGAAGTGTATTTGTACCACGCCTTCGACTGTATAAGGCGGTAACGTAGCCGCAGTGAGCAGCCAGGACTCCAGGAGCAGTGCCGCGGCGCCCATTGGGCCGTTACGTAACTTACGGTCAAATTTTGAGGTCACGTTGAATGTTAGGTCACGCGGCTTGAGCGCTTTGGGCGGCGCAATCTTGGGCGCGAATCGCCGCGCGATCATCTCATACGCTATTCATAATTCAGAATCAGATTCTTTCGTGGATTCTGTGTACCATCTGGATGATTTGCCTCAACGGCAGCATGGCAACTCGATGTATATCAACTGATGTGAAAATCTGGTCTCCCCACCATGTCTGTCCTCAGCTGGCTGTTAGCCGTCCTACGAAGACTGCTTCACAGCCTAAATACCTTAACTCAAATCGGGCGTCGAGCGCTGTTCTTGTTAGTCTCCTTCATCAAACGAAGAGGGATCGATTTATCTCGAACGATTGCGCACTGGCAGGCCTTCAATCCAGACAAGCATACTGGAAACACGGGTTCTCGCCAGGAAACGGACACGGGCACCTGCGGTTTCCAGCATTCTGCAGAAATTGTCAGCCCCAGTGTTGTGCCTTCGGATCCAAAACTCTTTCAGCCCCCAACCCTTGACGACAATTATATTCCGCCTCACTATCACTTCAGAAGTAATTCCGAGTCAGGATCTGAGGCTGATGATGTAGAGTCTCAGGACTTCAACCCTTCTCTCATGGTGAATGCACCGATCGTTCCTCCGGTGTCTGGAGATCTTGCACCGCTCCCAGTGCCAGTGCCGCTTCTCAGTGAGGCACACCCGCGCATTTTCCCTGGGTCTCCGGACACCGTACGAAGATACGAACGTAATGTTGTCGTGTGCGTTTCTAACTTCCATGGTTTCAACAGTATTTACCAGCTTGCTTTAGACCCGACGAACCGACACGATACACAATTCCCCCGCTGACAATTCCCTGCCTCCCGTGAGTATGTATTGTGCTTCGGCTGAATTTTGCGCTACATTTCAAAAGCAATGCACCCCCACCTGGTTGGACGAGGTGTCTGCACCCAGAAGGCGCCCAGTATTTTTTCAATGAGGCAACGGTGTGTCTTGCACGTTCAATGTGGTCGCCACTTACTGTAAACTTTTCCTTCAGCGCGTATTCACAGACGCAAACTTATTCGACAATGAATCTTTCATGCTCATCAACAACACTATGCACACCATCCACAAGTTTCTCCGAGCCCATAATGTCCAGCTGGACCCTGATGTCGATCTCGTGCTGGATGAGTATCTGTATGCGGACCAATCCAAAGGGTGCCAATACTACTTCGTCAACCACAAAGACCGATGTGTGTTTTGGATGGACAAGGCTGAGTCAGATCTGTTCCCGGTCACACAAGAAGTGAACGGAATAATATCTGCGTTGCACATTCGTTCGTCTCATTCGCTCATTCATAAACAAGACTTGAAATCTTTCAGGGCATGAACTTGAAGCGCAATATTGGTGAGCCCCTTGACGGTCTATCGTGTTCTTACCGATCATATCATCAGGTATCACTGCGAACTATTCCCAAGATCCTTGGAGGTCACGGACGAAATTGTCCACGAGCTCCGGGACATCCTTCTTCACGCACTTGGAGGTTAGACCCATCGCTGCAGAATTTGGTTCTCCCTTGATCATCCTTTTGCCTTTAGATCTGATCACCTCGTCGACGTCTACTGTACCCTGGAAAGTAGACGAACTTCATCATATGATCAACCTCGCGGATGGGGTTGGGAGTGAGTACCGCGCACGGCGCTTTACGCTGCCATTAACTTGCTGTAGAAAATGTTCAAGTAGGCAAAAACGTGGATAACAAGTTCTGCGGCTCCGGCTGTATTGTGGGTGCGCGATCCGAGAGGTTTCGAGCCTCCATGTAACTAAATCTTTTCCAGGTCGCCTTATGTGTCTTTTCGGTGCGAAAATCTGTTTCGGCTTTTCCGTTCCCCAAACAACTTACCTGGGACCTCCTTAGTCCGTTCCCGAGTATACAACTTCCACGGCGAACCCGGCGCACGTTTAAACGAGGCCCAATCGGTTTACGGCACCGTCCAAAAACGAACTCGGCTCATCATCCTACTGAGTCCCTTGCTCTTCTACGCACCAGACTCTAACCTTGTCAACCTGTATACGGTCTTGAACGACGGACTCATTCGGTCCCGTGGCTGGGCGGAGCTCATCACAAAGCTCCATAAAGGATGGCGAGAATTTACGCTTTATGTATGTTTTGGTTATTTATCGAGCAAGTGCTTGAGTCTTTACTTTTCCGCAGGCGACTGTGGTCCTAACCGCCAATGTCGCTTTCCTGGCAATTCAGAGTGTCGATAAGGGTGGTAATGCTGTCCCTGATCGCTCACCTACCCAGATATTGAGCTATCTGTCAACTTCAACAAGTATCGGAGGTATAGTAGTACGTCTATTGTTGCTAAGTGGTGCTCCCGTAAGTGTTCCTTTGCGGTGATCTCATCCCGGGTTTCAATTTTCTGATTACGAACAGGATCCTAGGGACATGGGCTCTAGCACTCGGTCTCCACTGGTGCTTGAAGTTCTGGCTATTATCTATTCTCTGCCCTATGCCATGTTGGGATGGTCGTAAGTCACCGCATTTATTAGCCGCCCAAGGCATTGATTTATCTTGCGGGTCAGGATGATATCGTTCTCTGCGGCCCTCTCGTTCGTGTGTTTTCAAAACTCGAGTTTGTCCACGCGAATTCCAGTTGCAATACTTTGGACCATCATTGCTGCATTCATCCTCCTATGTATCTTGTCTCGATTAGGATTTGGAAGGTGGGACTGGAGTTGGCTGCGGCGACTCTCTTCGGCAACGATCCTGAACAGTCCCGTCGTCGAGAAGGACGACTCGGAACTAAATCCTGCGGATGAAACACCCAAGCGCTCTGACCGACGGTGGACGTGGTCCTCCATCCTCATTGTAACTCGTAGTAAACTATTTAGTAGCGCTTCGGATCGAGCCGCTGTGTAGAACAAACCCAAGGAGTCTGTCGTGTACTATTAACATATCTGAGAATTTAATTTTTACTTCAAGACACCCTCTCCCTTCCACTTTCGCGAGTTATAACTTAAAAGGGACGGTGCAGATAGGGCTTGCTACGGTTGTGCGATCGATGTCGGGCTGGTGCTTTCCGTCTTGATTAGGGTCGAGTGCCCGTGTCGGACGCGGGGGAGCGACGGAGGAGAAGAGAGGTTTTGTGACTTTTTCATATTGGCATTCGGGGATAAGTAGAAGTGTACACTGCATTTGTACCACACATTCGACTGTATATGAATGGGACCGAATCTTAAGGCCTTCCTCGGCTTGCGGTTGCGGTCCTGGCCTTTGCTGAAGCTGAGCCAACCTCGTCTAATCAACTTGACTGTGGCAAGCATTTGCCGGCCGCGGTTTCTATGCTTTAACTGACAATTCTTTGACCATGCTCGGGGGTATCTAAGTGCGGTACTAATCCCCAAATATTATGAAAGAATTCAGAGTCGCGGCGTCGTTGCGAATCTGGTCAGAAGTCGACGTAGGTCTGCATTACGTCACGGTTCGCACGGTTGAAGTCAAGTTGAACTGATCACGTGACACATGTAGACCGATCAATGACTCTAAAGTAAGGAAGTACGAAGCAGAGTCGTTGCCGTGGGCTTTCGTAGCATGGAAGAAGGTTTATAGAAACCAAGTAACGAGGTTGTTGCGATCGTATTCAAGTTGGATAAAATTGAGAAGCGACTTTCGTGACGCATTCGCCATTTTTCAGAAAACACTCTCCGAGTCAATTATTTAATCCACACAGGCATTGGACGACTCAAACTGTCCCGATGTTCATGCAATCGCTCGAACGCCATGCTACAATTTTATCCGAGGCAACTTGAATTCGTCCCAGAAATGAGGCCAAACACCGCCCCGCTCATCCACCACTCAGCAAGGCTGGGCAAGATGTCAGTTTTTCGAGGTACATAGACATGAAAGAGCTCCACGTACAGTTGTGTAGATGCATTTGCCAAAGAACCAGACGCAGCACCCGTCATCGGGGCCAGGGCCCACCTGGGCTGCGGCGGACGCGATCGCTGGGGGCGCTCCGCTCTGGACCGTGGACGCGTCGGTGCCCGGGACGACGGGGGACGCGACGACCGCCGAAGCGAACGCCATGAGAGCGACGAGGGAGTAAAGATGCATGCGCGTAGTTGTTTTGTTTCGACGAGCTAATTGAGTAGATCTCGAGGGTGGAGTGGGTTCACCGTGAAGCGTTTGGGACGGACAGGACCCGGCTTTTATGGAGCGACCAAGAGGGGATTAGTAAGACGGCGAACTTAGCGAGAGCAAACCACCTGCTGGCTAGAATACGCACGGGAGAAGTGCGCTCATTGGTTGAGTGGCTCATTCTTTCGCTTCTAGTTCTGATTCCGCCAGGTCCAATATCGCTTCCATTCAGCCGAACAAGTCCTTTCACATCTAGAATTGGCTCTCAGTTCTATGGATGATTTCTATCGGTAAGGATAACACACGTGCTGGTGGGTGCAAGGCGTCGCGGGCTGTACGTTCAGGCTGTACTTCCAGGCAAGGATCTGATGATTCTCTTCTAGATTCCGATTGTAAGTCCTGCACGTCCTTACATGCCTCGGAATTTGGGTGGGTCTCATGAGCTCCATAAGCTCAGTTTAGGGGCGGAACTTGGGGTACGACAGCGGTTTTGAGAACCCGTCTTCGGTTGTAAACCCATACTCGGCTGTATGGATAGTTCTATCTTCAAAGCTTAGTTCAGGGGTGTAAATCGGCGGGTAAGTACACTTGGACATGGAGTTTACACTGTGTTTTCGAAACCCCGTAAACTCGTAACCAGTCTGCCCATCGGCAGACGGCCGGGCGAAAGATATGGGGTGCCGGAATTGCACCCCCAACTTCATTGCGGTTTAGCAGACTGGTTGCGAGTCTACGTAAGTATACGTTGCATACGAGAAGAGCCTTCCTCTTCCCTGGCAGTGGATCGGGCAGAGAACGCAACCTTGGCCGTAGTGGGGAACTCCGAAGTGTGAAGTTGAACTTGAGGCGGGTCTTCTGAGCCCAATGGATAGTTGGAATCCTTAGTTCAGCTTCGCACGCCAGCGTACAAGATGCGCGGACGGCGATACGCGCGCCCGCAAGAGCTGGTGTATTGTTTTTATTTTATTTTATGGGGATGAGGGAGAGCGCATCGTTGTTGCTAATATTTTGCATTATGCTACACCTCGGCTGTACAGACGCGACGACCGTATACGCGATTGATTCATATTAAGTTGTGCGTTATTGGAAGGAGATGAGATTAGTACCAAGTTATTGGCTATTGCCCGCGTGCGGCGGCGTGGGGAGTCCATGGTTGTGGTTGTGGTTCGGCGGGGGAGGCGGGAGGTGGGCGTTGGCTCGGAGGCTCGGAGGGCTCGGCCGCATTCGCCTTTGGAATTGGCTCGGGAGCGGGGTCGGCAGGCGGGTCCGGGGCTGGGGGTGGGGACGGGATGCGCGCGGAAGGCGACAAAGGCGGGGCCACCACGGCCGACGCCGCGGCCGACGCCCGATCACGCGCGTCGAGGAGCGCCACACGATGGCGCATGCGTTCTTGGCGCACCAGGTCCGCGTGGAGCTCCTATGCAAAAAAAGAACGGTGAGCACCGAATGAAAGGAAAGGCGTGCTCGTGTACCTCGAGCGTCGGCGGGTCGGGGCGCGTGTGGGTTAGCCAGGCGGACCATTGGACTGCAGGACGGTGAGGAATCAGCACAGAGAATTAAGACGTCGCGCAGGAGCACACCTGCGAGGCGCTTATTGCCGCCGACGTATTTCCACATGTCGCCCGCGCCGCTGTACTGGACGGTCCGTTTTGGCCGCGGGTCTGTGGACGCGTGAATAAACTAGCGGACTGCATATGGAGGCCAGAGGTACCATCATGCAGACTGGGGTGCTCGTAGTAGCGGTTTCCTGCGCGCGGTCAAAGATGCAATGGGAAAGAGATGGACGCGTAGAGTGCCTTCGAGATCCTGGCCTACGAGATAGTTCTTGCGCGAGATGAGTGTCGCGTTGGTTGTTCAAGTACAACAGAGCCTCACTGGACGACGCAGCCGCTGGGCGAGGCGGCGGAGGAACGACATGGGCAAAGGCAAAGAGACACGTGACCACTTCAAGGGACGACGCGTCACCCAGACCTTTTACTTTTCGCCATGGCCGCCGATATAGAAATGAAGCCTGCAGACAAAAAGGACGACAAGAAGGACGACGCGAAGAAGGGCGACAAGAAGGAAGACAAGAAAGAGAAAGAGGACCCGCCGAAGCCGCCGCCGACACCAAACCAGGAGATCAAGCAGAACGTCGTCCTCATCGAGCGCGCCGTTGCAACCCTGGAGCCCCGCTTTGCCCACCGTGCTCTGAGGACATTGACCTCGCTGCGGAAGCGCCTCGATGAGACTGTCCTCCGCACCGCCGTCGAGGAGATCTTCCTCAAAGGTGCGCGTCCCGACTGCAATGACACTGCATTGCAACCACATTTCGCGATCTAACAGCTCAACGTAGATACGCCGACGAAGCAGGTCCTGCTCGCCTGGCTGCCCGACGCGCCCCCGCCCCCACCAGAGGCAATGGAGATCGACGCTGCCGCCGCACCGCCGCCGCCCGCGCCAGCACCAGCACCCAAGGCGGGGCCAGAGCCGGTGGCCGAGGTCGACATGTACCTCCGCCTGCTCATGATCCACTTCTTCGCAACGTCCCCGGACACGTACACCAAGGCGCTCGACCTGTCGCACCAGACCGTCGAGAAGATGCAGGCCCTCAATCGCCGGAGCATGGATCCCATCGCCGCAAAGGTATGGTACGCGCTCGAGCGCGCGTACGAACTGGGCGCCGAGCTCGCCGACGCACGGCCGTGAGTGTCTTGTCCTCACAGCGGCACGCCGTTTATTTATTTAATGCGCGCAGACTATTCCTCGCGGCGCAACGCACCGCGTCTCTGCGGCACGATGACGAGACGCACGCCTCGCTTATCAACCGTCTCCTCCGCAGCTACCTCCACTCCTCGCTCTACGACCAGGCCGACAAGCTCGTCTCCAAGACCACTTTTCCGCCCACGGCGAGCAACGCCCAGCATGCCCGCTTCCACTACTACCTCGGCCGCATCAAGGCCGTGCAGCTCAACTACAGCGCTGCGCACGCCCACCTCCAGCAGGCGATCCGCCGCGCGCCCGCTGCGGTGAGGGCGCCGGGCTTCTTCCAGGCGGTGCACAAGCTGTTCGTGGTCGTCGAGCTGCTCATGGGCGATATTCCGGATCGGGGTTTGTTTAGGCACCCCGTGCTGGAGAAGGCGCTCACGGCGTACTTTGACATCGTCAAGGGTGCGTGTGTCGTCTCTTATTACCTTCCCAGCTCACCTCTCCTCACAGCCGTGCGCACCGGCTCCCTCGCGACCTTCCAAGCCAGCCTCCTCGCCCACGCCCCCGCCCTCGCCGCCGACAACCTCTACACCCTCGTCTCGCGCCTGCGCCAGAACGTCATCAAGACCGGCATCCGCCGCCTCTCCCTCTCCTACTCGCTCATCTCCCTCCGCGACATCTGCGTCAAGCTCAACCTCGACAGCGAGGAGGACGCCGAGTACATCGTCGGCAAGGCCGTGCGCGACGGTGTCATCGAGGGGCGCATCGTGCACGAGCGAGGGTGGGTCGAGTGCGGCGCGCAGAAGTTTGGCGGGCACGTGCGCGCGTACGGGCCCGAGGTCGGCGAGGTGTTCGCGCGGCGGATCGGGTATTGTCTCGAGCTGCATAACCAGAGCGTCAAGGCGATGCGCTACCCGCTCAACGCGCACCGGAAAGAGCTGGCCGCCGCGGAGGGCGCGAGGGAGCGCGAGAAGGAGCTTGCCAAAGAGATACAGGAGGGCGATTTGGACGACGAGGATATGGGCGGGGAGTTTTGAGGGGTGGGTTCTGGTTGATTCGTACCTGCTCTCGTAGATACTCGGTCTCTTTCGTGTAGTCGACGAACGAGGTGCACTCCAAAAAATAATCTTCCTTTTCTAATTGACCACATCAAATGTCAGGGTTTTTTCCCCTCTCCCAATCTCTCAAAAAACCTCTATATTTGGTCTGACTCGGGAGACTATGACGACATCGGTTCCATCCTGACAACATACAAACAAACTAATTTATTGAACAAGATGTTTCACGGCATCTCGCTGTGGACGATAGGAATGACAGGATCATCCTCGATGTGGATGGTTTTGTCGGGTATCTTGTCCAGCACGCGCTCCTCCGCCCAGTCCTGCAGTTTGTCGAACTTGCGGCAAGTGTGGGCGACGTCCGCTCTAAGGCGATATTCTTTTGTCCCGTCGTCCCATTGGAATCTGAGACGCAAGTCAGTCAACAATGCTTCGTCCGAGAGGTAGGCAAATCTTACACGACCATGCTTGTATCGCCCTGGCACATTAGGGACTGACGAATTAGGTCTACACAGTGGACTAAGGGGCAACGGTCTGGTTACTGGCCTCCGGCGATGAATGAGCGACTTACAGATATGCATTGTCGATTCCGTTTCAGCCTTCGATGGAGGCCAAATGTTGGGGGAAATCCGCCACTCCGGGTAGTGGTCGGGGTCGAGCTAAACCATGAGATGACTTTGAGCGCACCCCGGACAGGAGCTACATACCGCCATTCTGATTTTGTTCTGCTAAAAATCAGTACCGAGCTTCGGAAGGTGCTTGCGATGGACCTACCAGGCAATGCAGAGAATGGAACACTTCCAGCGTGCCGACCTTGAGTCCAAAAGTTAGTTATGCAGAGTGGTCGAGAACAGAGACTGCATGCATAGTGGCTTTCGTCACCAGGGATCGGGCGCGTCTTGTTTGGAAGTCTCGCTGCCTCTTCTTTTGCAAGCCGAGAGACACCATCTACGTGTAAAACCAGTGAGTTACAACCTGTGCAAACGAGACCCTCCCTACTGCCGTAGAGATCGTGCCACATTTCGTCGAGTGCAGGAGACGATGGGAGATAAAACGGAGAGAAGCTGCCGTCTAATTGCTCTGTGTTAGCATTGCACTATGTGGAGGATCTAATGCTGACATATGTTATCGTCAAAGACCTTGACCTCGTAGTCCACGGCTCCAAGGGCCGGCGCTTATGCACCAAGGTCAATAGTATTGTCTGAAGAACCGAACGATTGCACGCACAATAAAGACTGTGCTGAGGGTGCAGCGGAAGAGTCGACGTCGACGTCGCGGTGGGCGCCCGTGCGGAAAGAAGGAAAAGGGCGATCGCCAATGTAAGGGTTTCAGCGGCGAGGACTACAGCCAGAACTGTGCGAGAGAGATACGGCCACGCAGGTTTCGCCGGGGGAGGGACACCTTCGTCTTCGTCGGCTGGATCAGTCATGAGCGGGTGGTACTCTGAATCTTTGGACATGATGGCAAGGGAAGGATCCGTGGGCAATCCGTGGGTATGGGATTGAAACTAGACTTCGTATATCTGAAAGCTGGACGCAGAGGGGGTCCACCGAATTTGCCTCGCATCCTCGGGAGAACCGTACGTTATATACGTTAGCTAGTCGAATCAAGTTGCGAATTTGCTGGACTTCCGAAACTTCCCAGCCAGTTGAATGCCCGCTAGAAGCTGACAGCACGCCCCTTGTGTACAGTCCGCTGGCGCCGTCAGCTTCGAAGAGGCGGAGATTGAAAGATCCAAACGATTCTTCCCGAGTAATAATTTCAGTGGTTCGTCTTCGCACAGAGCATGCGGCGGGGCCGTGGGCGAGCAGAAGACCCTCGACCGTGGGGCGCGGGTGCATAATAATGAGACTGCCTGTCAGATAGAAGTGTCGGACGGTGCCATTAGCGCAGACTGGTCAATCTTTCTGAGGGAGAATCTCGGGCGTCGATTTTACTCAGAATCATGAGAATCGAGGCGTTTGTTGTTGAGTTATGGCGCTCGGGAGGTACCGCTGAGGTTGTAGACGTGATCAAAAGTGTGGGAAACACAAACAGTCCTCGTTCGAACTGCCACTGAACCTCACTGAACCAGCAATAAACCAGCAATTCGTCCCCATTACATACCGGCTTTCCTTGAGAATCCACCACTAATGTTATATTTCTCGATTTCCAGAACTTGCAAACTCGCTTGCCAGTGCAGCCACACACTTTGGGTCTACTTCCTCGAAGACTTGCAAAGACCCCGCCGCGGAGCGTCCATTGGAAGTGCACGATTGAAGCGGATATGACGCTGACTGGCCTTCCTTGTACCTAAGGGTGTCGAGTTCACCCGCATACGACCACTACCTTGAGTATTTTTGAAGGTGGATTAGAATGATGATTTGGCAATTCTTTGGCTGGCAACATGGCATACTCAACGACTAGCCACCGTGGACTGAAAGACGTGCACGGCATTGTGTCTTTTGCTTGCAGGCTGAGCATCGCCTTCCGAACAGTCCTGGCGCAACTGCACGGAATTGTACGTCGATGTTTCTCACTTGGCTTCAAATTCTGAAGTTCCCAAATATCGGATGATTTGGATTGACTGGTCCTTGTCGTCGCATATCGCCGGGGAGCGTCCATCGGAGTTACACGATTGAAGGATATGACGCTTACTGAGCTTTCCAATACCTAAGAGTCTTGTCCGCGCTTAACAATGTACAGACCATCCGGAAGGACTCGTACTTCGACACCATTGAAGGCCCGCTGGACCAGAATAATGATTTGGAATCTTCTGGCAATTCTTTGGCTGGCAACATCAACTAGCCGCCGCGGACTGAAAAATGTGTACGACATTGTGTCTTCTGCTCGCAAACTTACTTATCACAGGCGCCTTCCGAAACGGAACTGCACGGACTTATACGTCAGTGGGTACCCCTGAGACACCGTTTTGAAACTTAGTGCACTTCTGATTCGACTTCTGAGGTTCCCTCGTATCGGATGATTTCGAGTGGTCGATTAACTCGCCATGGCCGCTTGAGAAGGGCTGATAAGGGTAAGCACCTCAGGTATAAAGGACCGCGTGAACCGCCGCCATAATTCAGAATCTTCCCTCTGATTCTATATCTCGCACCACAATATGCTGAACGTCAAACTCTCTGCTCTTCTTTCCTTGACTCTCGTGGCCATCGCAATGGCTGGGCCTATCGCTCGTACCGCTCCAGGTGCAGGAGCGGCACCCGCCGCTGACAAGGTAAGCCCGCGCACATATTTTCAAACTCAACTGTTGACATCTGCTCGAAGGCCGACCCCGACGCAATCTTTATTTACGGTTCCCCCCCCGGTTACCCGCGCGCTCTCAACGAGGCTCCCTCCGCTGACAAGGTAAGCCCGCGCACATATTTCTTAACTCGACGGCTGACATCCGCTCGAAGGCCGACCCCGACGCAATCTTTATTTACGCCGAGCCCCCCAGCGGTTTCCCGCGTGCTCTCAACGAGGCTCCCGCCGCTGAAAAGGCAAGCCCGCGCACATTTTCCAAACTCACCTGTTGATATCCGCTCAAAGGCCGACCCCGACGCCATCTTTTTTTACAACGATCCCGTCACCGGTTTCCCGCGTGCTCTCAACGAGGCTCCCGCCGCTGAAAAGGCAAGTACGCGCACATATTTTCAAACTCACCTGTTGACATCCGCTCGAAGGCCGACCCCGACGCAATTTTTATTTACGCCGAGCCCCCCAGCGGTTTCCCGCGTGCTCTCAACGAGGCTCCCGCCGCTGACAAGGTAAGCCCGCGCACAATTTTCAAACTCAACTGTTGACATCCGCTCGAAGGCCGACCCTGACGCAATCTTTTTTTACGATCCCGTCGCCGGTTACCCGCGTGCTCTCAACGAGGCTCCCGCCGCTGAAAAGGTAAGTCCATGCACATATTTCCAAACTCAGCTGCTGACATTCGCTCGAAGGCCGACCCTGACGCAATCTTTTTTTACGATCCCGTCGCCGGTTTCCCGCGCGCTCTCAACGAGGCTTCCCCCACCGACAAGGCAAGCCCGCGCGCATATTTCCTAACTCACCTGTTGACATCCGCTCGAAGGCCGACCCCGACGCAATTTTCGTTTACGCCGAGCCCCCCAGCGGTTTCCCGCGCGCTCTCAACGAGGCTTCCTCCACTGAAAAAGTAAGCCCGCGCACAACTTTTCAAACTCACCTGTTGACATCCGCTCGAAGGCCGACCCCGACGCGATTTTTGTTTATGTCACCCGCCGCGATTCCCCGCAGGCTACTCCCGCCGCTGCAAAGGCAAGCCCGCGCACATATTCTCAAACTTAACTGCTGACATCCGTTCGAAGGCCGACCCCGATGCACTTTTTATATACCCCGGCACGTGGAGCAAACACCGTTAAATTCAGGACTGCTGTGGGGGACGGCGGCTAACACGGGCGCGCGCACATCCCTCTGCGATACGGGCACACTGGCATCGGGCAACGGCTATACGGACTACTAGATTGATCACTACTGATTTCGTCGCGATTGGGGGAGAGAAAATAGGAGGAGAATTACTACAAACAAAAAATGTACTATCGTCTACGTGTTGTCTTCGATTGGGGCTTAGACGTCCTATTCCCCACATGTGTGATCTCACTGGCGTGGCGCGCCTACGTCGCGAATCGCGCACGGGCGCGTCTTTAAATTTCTTCTCGCTTCCTCCCTCCTTTTTCCCTTTTTATATAACAAGTACTCGCATAACGCGACGACACAGACGACGCAAGAACTTCGTGACGGTACTGTTCTACGCGCGCGCGACACTGATTCCGAAACTCTTCATTCATTCGTTCTTCGTGCGTATTCACCGACTACATAACTAGCTAACTAACACTGACAACTAGCTATTAACAATAAGTTTTAACGTAAGTTAAAAGAAAGCGCGACCGCCCCCTGCGTTGCGTGTATGTATCAATAAGGGCGGAGGCGGGGCGGCGGCAGCCTCGAAGATAAGCTTCCAAAAAGTGATGTACAGTATTTGAGTTGTTAAGGCGAAGTTGTTGTTGCTCTGACGCGGCGAATTATTAAGCGGGTGGTTGGGTGCGGGCGTCAGAGGCGGGCTCAGCGAGCGGGCGGTCGTAAGGGTGGGGTCGAGGGCGGCGTGCCGGAAAAAAATCGGACCTGCCGTAGGTATCGTTTTGGCTTGGGCTCGCGGGCTGAGTGGAGGGCGGCGTGGTGGAGGGGGTGATTAGCCTCAGGAGGATTGGGCGTGTGCGCCGGGCGGCGAGCGGAGCATGAGCGCGGGGCCCGGGTTGCTGAGCATGACGGACGGGGACGAGCCGGGAGGCGAGGAGAGCGTGACGGAGGGCGAGCCGTGCCCCGCGCCGTGCGGCGCCGCGCTCGCGCGCGACGTGCTCAGGTAGGAGGGACCGAGGATGCGTCTCCTTCCCTATAACCACCCAAAAAAAAAAAGGAAAAATTGTCAGCTGCTTGCCGACAAAGAAAAATAAAATAAAAGAGGCGGAAGTATGTAACGCAAAAAAGAAGGAAGGAAGGAAGACGGAAAAGCCGCCCAAAGCTCACGTTGATCATCCAATTCGACACTTGGCTCATGCTCAGGCCCGTCGCGTGGCACATCTGCTTCTTCTCGATCTCGCTCGGGTACGGGTGCGCCGAGTGGCTGTGGAGCCACGCCTTGAGGAAGTCGGTCGTCTCTTTGGGCAGTCTCCCGCGCTTGCGCTGCGGCATCGGCGCGGGCGTGCGCGCGCGCCCGCCGTGCGCGTCCCGGTGCGCGTGGGCGTCGTCGAGGGGGAGGGTGGCGACGGGGGGCGGATAGGTGCCAGGGCTATGCGGCGATGGGTAGCCGCTGCTGGTGGGCGAGGATATCGGCGCGGACAAGGGTGCGGAGGCGGGGTGCGGGGGCACAGACGCCCACTCCCCGCGCTGCTGCTGGTGGTGGTGGTCGCCGTAGGGCCCGCCCATGCGGGGCATCGGCTGGTGGGTATATGGCTCCGTCAGGAGGGCGGCGATGGATGGGAGGCGAACGCTCGTGTGTTGCCCCTGGCTATTATCGTGCTCGGCACCCGGATAGTACCGCGGGTCGTCCGGCGGCGGGTGGTGCCACGGCTGGCCGTGTTCCGGGTGGTGCTGAGGGTGCGGATGGTAGTGGTGCTGTGGCCACGCTTGGGGCGGGGGTTGGGGATGCGCATGCGGCTCGGGGACGATGTGGCGGTACTGGTCCTGGCCATGGGACTGGGGAGACAAAGGGCCGCGCGAGGAGGAGGCTGGTGAGTCGATTTCTTCTTTCCCCGGCGCGCAGTCGCGCCCATCTTTCCCCGCAGCCGTCTTGATCTTGAGCACGCAGTCCGTGGGGCTCGCCACGGGCGTCTTGTGGGCGTCCAATTTGTCAGGCTGCTCGTCGCACGCGGGCGCTGCCGTCTCCGTCTCCTCCTTTGCCTTTGCGCCGTTCGTTTCCACAGACTTGGGATCTTCGCGGGGCTGATAGCCTTTCTCCCCTGCGCTAAGCTCTGACTCTGCCGCGCTGCGCGCGCCGTTCCCGTTCTCCATCGGTGGCTGCCAGTGGATTCCCTCTGAGACAAAGACAAATCTGTGGCTGGGCGCGGGACACACCAAGCAGGCTGCTCTCGAGATTTGGAGAGGAAAGGACGTGGGGAAGCCAAAAGTGCCAAAG
Organism: Mycena latifolia; assembly: GCA_029289555.1. NCBI lineage: Eukaryota > Fungi > Basidiomycota > Agaricomycetes > Agaricales > Mycenaceae > Mycena > Mycena latifolia. Next base: position 31,125 of record JARJLE010000389.1, read on the forward strand.
GCAGCTGTCAATTTTAAAGCGAGCGGGATGTCCGCGCCACGTGGTCTCCACTGACACCCTCCTTCCCACGCCCTTCACCTGTCAAATGCCCAAAGCTGTCCACTTACGCTATTAAATCAAGCTAGGATTTCCTCCCGGCACAAAATGGAAGCACATATACGCGTACCCATCTCCGACAGCTCGGACGCGCGCAGACGCGATCACGGGGCGCCATCCCTAGCCAATCCCCGCGCGCGCATTGCGCGGCGGGCGTTCTGATAAAACATCTACGACTATTCTGTTACACGGTCTCTATGCAAGCAGTTACCAACGACCGGCGCAGGAACACCCCGGTGCAAGCGTATACAGAGGAACACAATCTAGGGCATGACGGCAGTGCCATTGGCAGGGACGTCGAGTTATTTGGGGAGTGACACTGACAGCAAGCTTGGTGAAGGCCTGAGACAGCTTACTAAAACCACGAGAAGCAAGCCGTGGGAGCGCCGGGCAAATCCTCCATATGGGCGTCGAGAATAGCTGTCGTGCGCAAGGCTGACCGCGGCTAGAGAGCATCCGAAAATCGAGTCGAGTCACATACCGACGACCGCTGAGCGCTGACCCGTGGCGGTGGGGCTTGTTTGATTCTTGCGCGACTCGGAAACCGACCATCCGTCTGATTCCGATTCCGAGGTGTACAGCCCGTTCACACCTACAGCGATGAGGCCGTAACAGTCAATATGCGGCATTGCCGGACACGATAGGCATCAGAGATAGCTAAAGCAGCGAGTAGGAGGCTGGGAGAGACCTCGGAGGATATGGGACCAGAATAAATGCTTGGAGCGACGAGGTTAAAATTAGGACGAAGGCGGGGGGTAATACTACCCAATTTGGGTCGGCGTCCCATGCATGGGAAGAAAGACACGGAGACTTGCCGCCGGCTCCAGAGAGGGATCGGGAAGTTCCCTGCAAATTCCCGCCGGGTCCAAAAAGAGAAGCACACGGTGGCTTTGATAGAGCGCTGGTGTTTTCTTCACACCGGGATTACAGGAATTTTGGGGCACCCGAAGTTAGTTTCGATACGGCACGTGTTCATTCCGGGTGCGCCGAAATGCTTCGGGCTTGCTATATATGGGAAGGCCGATGCATTTCGGCGCGCCCGAGATGCTCACGTGCCGTGTCGAAACTAACTTCGGGTGCCCCGAAATTTCCGTAATCCTAGTGTGAGCTTGAACGCTGATGTTTTCTTGAACCTGGCATTTTCTTCAAAATATTAATGCTGATTCTGCCCGAATAATAACATTTAATGCGTGAGGACTCCAGGCATGGGACTGAGCTGTAAACCGAATGTCGTCCGCGTTTCGAAGTTGCGTTCACGCCCGGCCCGAGAGGAAGGGAAGGAAGAGTATTTCTTTGTTTTGAAGGATGGATCCCAAGAACGGCCGGCGGAGGTGATGCCACAACGAATGTGGATGTGTCCATTTTCGCGAGAACCGATGTGAGAGGGTACCTGAGGGCATCGTGGAAGGCTTCGGACCAGCAGTCAGACAGGATACTTGAGGCACGAAAGTTGTTCATCTTCGACGTCTGCCTTTTGGGAGCCTAGACCACTCTAGACCAGCAAAGAACCCTTTTCGAGTGATTTGAGGGTGCAGCTGTGGACACTTGTGAGGCACATCGAGGTAAAAGAGTCCCAAAAGAAATCGAGTTGATTCGCTTTGTGCGCGTCGAAAATCGTGAAGGTGAGACTGATGATCGATGATCAGTGGCGGTGTAAGCTGCTTTGAACTTTCCTCCTCTCAGTTCAATGCGACGGAATCCACTATTCGGCTGCTTTGGATGCTTTCAGGCTGACGTGGCAATGCGTGGAGGGGAGTCAAGTATATATTGGGACTGGACTGCCAGATGAGTCCACCGGCGTCCAGTCATGAACAAAAACCAAGCTCCCGCTCCGGACGGCGCACTTCTCAGGCCCCCAACACACCGCCGAACTCGGAGGCTCGCGAACTTTCTCGTGGTGACCGGAGCAGTGCTGTTACTTATCTTTGCCGGTTACCGCAGCGATCCCCTTCCATACGTGCCCCGCTACCACGCGCGCAAGATAGGAAATGTGGAATGGTCACCGGCGTCTGAGTGTCCTTCCGGCACAGAGTGCGGCTCAGTGCTGTATGTGCGCCCGCGGCGCATCATGCCATTTTCAGCCAATATTAAATTCCCCCCAGCGTCCCCAAAGATTATTTCGACGCGAGCGCAGGAACAGCTTCGATAGCGATAGCCCGATTCAGGGCGACCAAACTTCCGAAGAAGGGGACAGTCTTCCTTAATCCCGGTGCGCGCTGGTACCAAGGATTAATCGCGTGGTTGTAATGAAACCCCGTAGGCGGCCCCGGTGGCAGTGGGACGACGCTCGCTGCCAAGTTCATCGCCGAAATGATTGGTGAAGACTGGGACCTACTGGGATTTGACCCGCGCGGGATCGGCAAAACCTCGTGAGGCGTACACTTCCTGTTGTTAATACCAATAATTAACAGAGACAGACCGCTTGTTAAATGTCTCGATTCTTCGACGGACTACGCTTTCTTCACCGCAAACACGGTCCTCCAGCAAGGCTTCACCGTCCGGTCGTCGTCGAACCTGTCCGACCCCTTGCTGGAAGAGCAGCTCGTGGAGCAGTCCCGCCAGTTTTGGCCCTGAAGAAGGCTCAAGCCGAGGTTTGCGCGCACAGCATGGGCGACGAGTTGAGGTATATGGGCACCGCGACGGTCGTTCGGGACATGGATTTCATGTCCAAGATTTTCGATGGCGAAGACGGAAAGATGTATGTTCCATGCCGATCCTCGTTCAAAGCCTGTTAATTTACTCCGCTCGCAGCAATTACTGGGGTGGATCATATGGGTCCATCCTCGGCGCGTACCTCGTAAACATGTACGTCCAGAACAACAAATCACCAATCGAGCATGAAATAATGAACGCCCCAAGGTTGCCCAGCCGCGCTGGCTTCGTTGCCATCGACGCAATTGTTGACCCGGTCAACTGGTCCAGTACGTCGTCCCCGATGTCTATGTCTATACTAACACGCCTCAGCCGAGCCGTCCCACAAATGGCCCATCAACTGGCTCGCCTCTGCGGAAAAGACATATCGTTTCTTCCTCGAGACCTGTTCTCATGTGCGTATATTGATATCATTATTAGCTCCATCCAACAAAATGGCTGATTTCCCTGGGGCAGGCCGGGCCCGCTGCGTGCGCGTTAGCGGAATACACGGACGAGCCGTACGAGGACATCGAAGCCCGTATCGAGTCCTTCTTCGACAGACTGGCCCGTGAACCTCTGCCGGTTCCCTATGGGTATCGCCCGGGATTCCTGACATCAGGCGCCGCGCGAGGTATGCGTTCAAGTTCATTTTCAATCTCCGGAAGGTAACACCCCACAGCCCTCATGCTAAACGCCCTCGAGGGTCCTGCAACGTGGGCCGTTTTCGCCGACGCCTTCGCGCAGGCGATGGCCGGCAACGGCACGCTGCTATTCAACAAGCTCGAGCCGCACCCTCTACCGCCTCATCCCAACGACCACGCGCGCCTCGCCGTGACGTGCCTCGACTCGCCGCCGCCGGCATCCCCCGCCGACGTACCCACACCGCAAGACCTCGCAGCGGAGTTCCTGAAGACCATGCGCGAGGTGTCGCCACATTTCGGCGCGAGTATCTCTTTGGGGGAACCCGACGGCGGGTGCCAATACTGGCACGCGCGTGGCCCCGAGCGCTTCACGGGCCCATGGAACGCAATTCTCGAGTGGCCGATGCTCGTTGTGAGCAATACAGTGCGTTTTTGATATGTACTGCACGTACACGGCTGAGTCATCCCCGGTTTCCATTTTCGTTCTACCAAGATGGACCCGTGCGTGGTTCCAACCACTACCAGCCCCGGGAAACTGAACGTTCTTCGCTAGGATTACGCCCATCGAGAGCGGCCTCCGGATAAATTCTCTCATGCCCAACTCCACGCGCCTCATCATCCAAGACGGCCCCGGGGTGCGTCTTGTCTTTCTACGCAGCTTCAGGTCTATAGTCATTACTATACTTACATCGCTCATGTATGCAGCACGGCGCTCTCGCTATCCCCACCCCGTGCACGCTAAAGCTCGTCCGAGGTTATTTCGCAGGCAATCTTCCTGACAACGGACGACGTGCGAAACGGCGTACAATTATTTCCCGGGGCCAGCAGCGCAGACTCGGAGCCGGCGCTTTCTGCGTTGGATGTGGAGGACAGAAAGCTCGTGGAGGCTGCCCGAGCTGTGGCTGGCATTTTACGAGGTATTCGCCAGGGGTAATCTTGTAGCTATCGGGGCTCAGCAGCCAAAATGACACTTGATGTGGTGTCCGCGGCGAATAACTACGTCCGATTCAGAACCAGAACTCTGTAATACAGTAAACCTTCGTCCAGGTGTAGTATCAAAATACAAAACGATAACGATACAATTTCCCTCATCCCAATAAAAATAAGACAATACACATTCTCTTCTCACAAAATCTCTACAACGCGGGGGTCAGACGCGTCCGACACGCGTATCGACTCGACCTCGACCAGGATGGACGATCGCCGGAACTCGGGCGGTGGGCGCTATACACAGATTGTATTCGGTCAGCGCAGATGCCTCGAAATAAAAGAAAGAGAAAAATGAATAAGGCATAGTACGCACCGGGATCGACGCCCGCTTCGAATTTGCCGACACCATGAGCCCCGCGCCGCTCTCCGCCGTGTTCCCGCTGTGAGCCGACACGAAGCCCTTGGGCGTGCGCGCGTTGAGGCTGCTGAGCAGCGAATTCGTGTACAGCTTGCACAGCGGGATGTTGAATATGAGGTGCCTGAAAACGGGCACCAGGATTTAATGCAGGCAATTGGATGCAGAGGGGACGAGGGACGGCTCACAGGGCGACGGTCTGCATTGCACGGCATCCGAGTTGGCTCCATGAGTATATATGGACAAGATGCAGACGCACACCTGCGTGAGGAAAAGCCCCAGATCGACCGTCGCGCACAGCGCCGTCGCGAGGCCCGTCTGCACCGTCACTGTCATGGGCACGCGTCAGCTCAGCTTTGTACGCGAAGACACTCGATATCAACGTGGGAGGAGGAGAGGAGGAGGTAGTAGGTTGCGAAGAGAAAGGAGAAGACTAACGACGAATAATACGGTCCACCAGAGCGTCCGACGCCGCGATGCCGCTCTTGTGTGAGCGCAGGTGGAGCACGTATAGACGCGATGATGATGTCGCACGCGCACTCTCCAACGAGCCAGACCTGTGCGAGGATAAGGATAAGGGCGATAAGGGAATGAGGATAGGAATAGGAAGAGGAGGGAGAGGCGACTAACGATGACGACGCTCTTGAAGTGTATGAAACGAGGAAGCGCGGCTCCAGGAGGACCTCGATCGTGGTCGCTTCACGGCCAACCGTATCATCTGAGCGGGAAACCGGATGAAGCAGAAAAAACCGCGCACCGATGCCGCCAGCTGAAACACGCGTTTGTGAGAGTGAAATCGTAATGAACGCGACGGACGAACGGACCTAGTCCCGCCACGGCGCACGCGAGTATGAAGAGCACAAGCCATACGTTGCCGGTCAGCACCTTGACCCGCCAGACGTAGAACAGCTGCACGAGGAACGCGATGATCGCCTGGACGACGCGTTCTGGAGACTTCCGTGGAATGCGAACAGAACGTGAAATAAAACGCACCGTCATTACTGGATCTTTTCGTCGAAAGGCGTCGCGTCAATGAACTCTCTCACGGGACTAGGCACACTCGCGTAAGTCACCAAAAACAAAGAAAACGCGCTCACGCCAAGTCCCCTTGCTAAATACGGCACGTCGTCTACAATGCAAATCGACAACGCGTTGAAGAACGAAAGCGAGAACACATACCAAAATGCGTGATGAGACAGTCATAGAGTACGCAAAGTCGAAAATCGTGTTGACGTGGAGGACGAAAACGCACGCGACGAACACCTTCGTCCACATCTTGTCGCTAGGCGCGATTAATACGCGTGAAAGAGGCAAGCAAGACGAGCGCGTACCTCGGGAAAGTCGTGAAATAAAAGTACGTCTGGATGAGCATGATCCCGTAGAGCAGAACGTTGACTTCAACGGATGTCAGTACATAGTTGATTTTGAAAATAAGTGCATGGCCTTACAGAAGAAGCCGATGAAGAGCGGCCGTGTGCAACCTCTGCAGGACCGTACGACTGGAGGGACTTCATGGGGTGCATTGTGCTGAGAGAAAGAGAAACGCACGCCGAGGACCGACATCCGCCTCAGGCTCCGTCGGGGGTAAAATGCTTGCCCGATTTGGGTCGAAATGTTTGATCAGTGATCGCATGTACATTTTCTGTCGTGTATTTTCTGGCGTGCATGCATAGAAATACAGTGGGTGTACGTAGGGATGATATACAGATCTTTTATATATATCTCAATAAAATAAACCATAAAACCCAAGAAAGAATATGTGGAAGTCAGTTAGCAATGGCCAGATTGTGATATCAGCTTGTGCCGAACCGCAACCAAGCTCTCCTTGAGGCTGCCATGGTTGTCTGGCCTTTAATCTAGATAATCAGAACGAAACGGATATTGGCAGAATAGAACAGAAGCCGCACCAGCCAGGCGTCCAATGCAGCAGGCCCCAGCAAAGCTTCTTGCCGTATGTTTTCCTAGAAGATGCGCGATTCAATATCAATCGCGGGATAAATGGAATGACAGTACATCCGACAGCCCTAAGCCAGTAATGGCTACGACTGCGACATCGTCAGCTGGAAGGGATGGAAATGTACGGCAGGTGAATTTACTGTGCGAAGGACCATCCCTTCTCCCGTTCCATTCTACGCATCTCCTTGGCCGAAGTCTGGAGCAAGTCAGCGAGCAGAAGAAGTATCAAGCGCAGGCGACTGACAACTCCGTCCATGCTAGCCGGCAATAGCACGCGTTATTATCCAGTGTTACGAGATGACTCTATAAGCACTAACCGTGGCATAGATATCGCTGTAGTACGAGGTATTAAGAACGATGAAGCAGGAATTTGATCGAAGCACGCACGTCCACACAGCGTGAGGGTGCACCTCCTTAAAGACGTCCAATGCAGCTAATCCATCGTCCGCTTGGTATGCCGTAGCATTCAACCGCTTCACATCGCAACGAGATCTTCCGGCTGATAGCATCTGCATCCTCCGATCAGCAGCCACAAGGAGCTCGGGACACGACAGCACGACTGTCATCAACGACGAGTATCCTCAGATGCTCGTCCCCCCGCTCCATTGGTCTTACTTTCACTGGGAGTGGCAAGGTTCTGAGTGGGTGATGATGCAGCAGGGTCATGATTAGGAGAAGGAGGAGAGGTTATTTGTGTACGGTCCTCTCCCACGGCGTTCGCCTTGCTTTCGCTGGACGTAGCGAGGGTCTGAGGGAGGGGGTGGGGTTGGGGAGGGAGAACACTGAGGACTGGGAGGTACATCGTCCAAAACCAATGACACCGGTCTCGGTTCCGGCTTAGATCTTGGCGCCGGCACTGGCGAAATGTGCTGTCTTCGCATTTGCAGCGGAGTGCCCGACGGTGCGACCTCGATGTCCTGGACGGGTAATACAACTGTAAAACAGGATCCGACGCCCAGCTGCGAGTCCACGTTAATGGTACCCTGCATCCGGTCCACGACGGACTTGGATAGTGAAGGCCTATGGACATGTAAACCAGCGAACAGCGAAACAAGGACCGATGTGCATACCCAAGCCGGCGCCTGGGGAGAACGAGTCTGCTTGCATGAATGGTTCGTATAACCTATCCAAAAACTCCGGGGCAATGCCGCGACCAGTATCTTCGACGCGCAAAGTGACTTGCTTATTATTGGTCCCATCCTCCATCCCAGAGGTGAGAGACACAGTAACAAAGCCTTCTGCCGTGTATTTGAGGCTGTTCGTGATTAGATTGTTTAGTATGCTGAAAAAGAATAGTAAACGAGGATGATCAGATGAGGGAAGGCTGATGTGGGCGTACCGCGTGAACCCCGACACGTCCACACGAATCCACCAGTTATTGAACATGGAGCGATCTTCATACTCCACCATCAGTTTGACGGGTGGCGCTTCAACTCCTGATTGTGGACTAGAGGATCCAGACTCCGAGTGCCACTGCAACCGTCTCAGCCAGCATGATCTTGAAGTTTCGAGCGTAATTTCAGCGAGTTCCGCTAGAACGCGAGGTCGAGCGGCGTTATTTGCGCCGTCGCCGGGCGAAGACTGCGTCATTTTCCCGAAGTCCAGTCTACGCCAAATAAAGGTCAACAAAAGCGCATTGGAGAAAGAAGATGCCGTGTGCTCACACGTCGTCGATTATATCCCGGACGCCGCACCACAATATTCGGCGGAGCTTAGAAGTCATGAGACAAAGAGTAAGGATAGTTTGGGTAAAGTTGTTCACTTGAGCAAGGTGGGCACCACAGACAGGTCTCCGGACGAAAAACTGTCGCGCAATAAATCGAGTTGCTGCGGGAAATTCAAGTCAGTACCAACACGAGAAAACGAAAGAAAGAAGAAATCTTACGCCCAGAAGCCCATGGCGGAGTTCTGAGTTCGTGAGTGAAAAGACGAGAAAGATCGAATTAGTCTTGGTTACCATCCATAGACGGTATGACATATCTTATTTGCGAAACAAAGGCTGGATAACGCGACACGGCCGTCAGTTACGAAATAAAGCAGGAGGCGAGAAAGGCCACCTGTTTTTGCGGCATCCGCCTCCACAATCACATTTTGCGCACGATGGGCAGAAGCACGACACCCATATTGCTCACAAAGGTCACATCCGAGGGATTGAAAGAGAAAAATGGTGAAGACGAAGCGACCAAAATGAGCAGATTCGGTTGAGTGGCACAGAAGAATGGCAGAGCCAGGTGAGGAACGGCCCCCGAAACTCCGAAGGTTTTCGAGCCTCGTGCAGCCTCTGGGGAGAAGGAACTCGAAGAGACTGCTAAAAATTCCTCGAAGCCCGAAAGACTTCCAGAGCCGGGAAAAGCCGAACGCCCGGTCTGGGTTTGAGGTAAGCTCGAAAATAGAGAGGAAAGGATGAGAGGCGTACAACGAAGTACATATCAAGGAATCTACCAATTGCAGCCAGGGCTTCCAGTGTATCAAAATTCTTCTCGTGGCCGTCGTATGCTGGAGAACCAGAGCTGCCTAGAATCCATTTGGTCAACCGTTTTCATCTTTGAATGCCGGCCATCTGCCGTCCAGCGGTTCGATCGCTGCGAGCGGACGTTCGTCTGAAGTAGATGCATTAGCCCGAAAGATGGATGATCACGCGGAAGTGAACGATACCCTAGTTGCGCGGAAAGATGTGAGATCAATGATGATGACAAAATCAGCCTCGAGCAACTCCTGGATTTGTTGCGCCGCGTTTGAAAACAGATTAGAGGTCAACACCATCGCCTCACTTCTCGGTGTATTTCTTCCAGAGCCGGAGCCTTGCACAGGGGGTCCCGTCATCACCACGGTATTGACCATCGCCTTGGTGCTCGGTTCCACTAAAGCAGCCTAGGAACAAACTGACGGCATTTCTCAGACGTGCCTCCTTTCCCCGGCGCAAACCTTCCCAGGTGGAGCGCAACTGCACTGAGAGCATCGTGCAGAGATCATTCAACACTTTGCGCTGGGTGACTGTAAATGTCGGGAGTGTCCGATTCGACATGAGGGCTAAGACCCCCACGGTGACTCGCTGTGGCGAGCGACGCGTCAGTCATGCTATGCTACAGGTGGCGGGCAATGGCGTACCTCGGAGTGGAGCGGGTTGGACGGATCGACCTCCAGTGTAATAGGGACACCGACGTAGCCTTTGACTAGGGATTGTGAAGAATGGGACACGATGCTGAACATGATGCTCACCCCCACCATTCGAGATCCCGGCCCACGGGTTTCCAGCAAACCGCCTGCAAAAATTGAGGGCTCTGAGGGAGAAGAGACACCGACGGACGCACCAATCACGAGTTACCTCGTTGAGCTCCGTGGTCTCTCCGTTTTTCTTCAACACGACGTGGCCACAGATCGTTTCCGTGACGAGTCCCTCCCCTTGAACCAGGTGACATTTGTAGCGAATTCGGTTGCCCGATAGACACAGAACGCACCTAGTTGTACGGGAAAGTCTCCGCTTTTGCTTACGACAACTTGCACATCATGGTGAAAGAGACTTATAGTGCACACGGGGGCAAAGTCGAAGAAGGTGTTCACGAGGGAGGCACTCCGGTGAAAGTTTTCTGCCTGATCTTCACGAAAGAGACTACGGTTGCGTGATTCAGTCAGCGTTCCGAGTGAGTAAAGCAGTTTGCGCACTTGTATTCCTGAATCGTCTGCAACCTGACTGACTCTTCGTCGGCTCGTGGCGGAGGCAGAAAACCATGCTCGTCGTAAAACTCTGCTATCGTCCGGGCTGTCTCCCGAGATATCTACAGCGATCATCAGGGTTGGAATTCGGGGCAGTCAAAGATGGCGTACTTCTCCTGGAGGTATAGCGGGACCTCGAAAGAAGGGAGTTCTCTGGATTTAGTGGAGGTTGCGGAGTTGGTGGACCTGAGCGGGGAGGCGGCGGTTGTTCATTCCCCTTTGCATATTCTTGCAGGAAGAGGGTCCATTTGGCGAGGGCGTCTTCAGCATCGGGATCGCCCATGCGCAAGGCGAAGGATGGTCTCTCTCCAAGTATACAAAAACGAGTTAACGGCTGAAACTTTAGAGGGCAAGGCAGGAATTAGGTTGCGGGGAGAAGTTATAAAAGGACAAAAACATGTTATCAGCTTCCATTTTCGCTCTATTTTCGCTCTAGATTCTAGTGCACATGCGCTCACTTCATCAACGTCCTCGGCAAAGCCCGCACCGGATCAAATCGGCGCCGTATAAAGCACAAGGATAAAAGCTGATAAAGCCGTGGATTTATTCACGGGTAGCGGCTAGTAGACTTAGATATCGTCCACATTTTGAACAACATCTCGATTCCCGTTGAATCGCCGTCGATGGCAGCCGCTGTCTATAGCCGTCTACCATATATGTATGACGTAATCCACGCAGATCCATGACATCCCATTCCGGCAACTCCGTCAAGGTCGTAACCAGGCACTTAGCCGTAACCAGCTACGTAATCGGGCATTGCGTCTTGATTTTCGAGGTCTTGTTTAGGCACTTATCAATCCTTTGATGGCAAACTTGAGAGAGAGAACTTTAGCTACTCGTACTCAAACACCTCAGAATTTCTCAGATTTATGGCGCCCGAATTCCTTGCAATGAAGTCGCAAAGTGCTGGGGTCCTAGTTGGTGGCTGTGACGACCGGCAATTTGGGCGATGGAAAAGCCGGGTTACGGCCCAGACGGGGCCAGACCGGCCCGAACTCCATGACTGATGGAAGCTGCGATCCGCTTTATTATTTACTTATTTTTTATTTATTTATTTTTAAAGAATCTTTGGCTACGGACTTAACTCCACAGCCCTTCGATCAAACTCCAATGTCCGAATTTAGACGAGAGCTGTATTGACCTCACCACTCTCCGGCTGTCCCGCCTCCAAGCCCGCACACCGCCTGCAAACCATGTCCTGTCATCCGACAGCTGTTGGCCTCCCTGCGGAGGGTCATTTTGGACAACCCTCTGGTCCGAGGCTCCATCCGGGTCTACTATCCCTGTTCTCCGCTTTGTTTCGAGCAACAAAAAGACGCCCGATGGCGACGCTCAAATATTCATGTCGTATACCCCCAAGGCTCCGACTGCGACGATGGCGACCATACCCCAGAGTTTGCCCGTGGTCCGAAAACCGGGATTTATTGCCGCGAGCTTCGTACCCTCGACTTTACACCCTTACCCTACACTCTGCCCCGAGAGCTTCTCGCTCATCCCAGAACTCACTGCACACCCCATCACTCAGAGTCCTACTCCCTTCACAGCTTGTCAGTTCAGCATCTTCCCGCCACCGCCACCCAGTTCGGTTCCTCCGTCCCCAACCTAGGTACAGGCTATCTGCCATCGACGAACAGTAGCGTTGTTAGATATTCACCTGCCTGCGCCGACCGAGTCGCCGGACCAATCCCCCCACTCATATCCAGAGTATTTGGAGATGTTGCAGTACATCGGTTCCGCTTCTGAGCGAGGCACATCCGCGCATGTGTTCCCCCTGGTCACCGGACACTGTACGGAGATACGAACGTAAAGTCGCCGTGTACGTTTTTGACTACTTTCACAATTTCAACAGTCTCACCAGTTTGCTTCAGGCCTGACGAACCGACACGATATACAATCCCCCCACTAACAGTTTCCTACCTCCCGTGAGTGTGTTATTGTGCTCGGCTGAATCCTGCCCAACATCTCAAAAGTAATGCACCCCCACCTGGCTGGACGACGTGTTTGCACCCAGAAGGCGCCCCGTATTTTTTCAACGAGGAAAGGTGTGTCTTCCACGTGCCAATCTGATTGCTACTTCAAGATTTCCTTCAGCGCGTACTTACGGACGCAAACCTATTCGATAATGCATCTTTCACGTTCATCAACAGTACTATGCACACCATCCACGACTTTCTTCGGCCCATAACGTCCAGCTTGCCCCTGACGTCGATCTTGTGCTGGATGAATATCTGTATGCCGACCAAAGCCAGGGGTGCCAATACTACTTTATCAACCACCAAGACCGTTGCGTGTTTTGGATGGACAAGGCTGAGTCGGATCTGTTCCCGGTCACGGAGGAGTTTAATGGAATAAAATCTGCCTCACACATTCGTTCGTCTCGTTCGTTCGTTCCATGGCCAATGCTTTAAATGTTACAGGGCATGAGCTGGAAGCGCAATACTGGTGAGCCGCTTGACAGTCTATCGTGTTTCTACCGACCATATTATCAGGTATCACTGTGAATTATTTCCAAGATCCTTGGAGGTTACGGACAAGATTGTCCCACGAGCTCCGAGACATCCTTCTTCACGCACTTGGAGGTTAGACCCATCGCTACGGAATTTGGTTCTCCCCTTGGTCATCCTTTTCCCTTAGATCTGATCACCTCATCGACGTCTACTGTACCCTGGAAAGTAGACGAACTTAAGCATATGATCGATCTCACGGATGGTTTGGGGAGTGAGTACCGAGCACGCCCCTTTACGCTGCCATTAAACTTGCTGTAGAGAATGTTGGGCAACAACGTTGATAACAAGTTCGGGCGGCTCCAGCTGTCTAGTGGTGGTGTGCCCCAATATCGAGATTGTTTGATTCGTCTCGATGTAACTGAGCCTTTTCAGGCCGCTTCATGTGTCTTTTCGGTACGTAAATCGGTCTCGCCTCTTCCGTGCCCTGAAGAACTTATCTGGGACCTCCTTAGTTCGTGCCCGAGTATACAACTTCCATGGAGAGCCCGGCGCGCGTTTTAACCGTGGACCAATCGGTCTACGGCACCGTCCGAAAGCGGACACTGCTTATTACCCTATTGAGCCCCTTACTTCTTTCTACGCACCCGACTTTCACCTTGCCGGTTTGCACACGATATACACCGACGGGCTTATCCGGCACCGTGGATGGGCGGAGTTCATCACACGGCTCAACAGCGAATGGCAAGAGGTCACGCTCTATGTATGTTCTGACGTTTCATCGACCGAGTAACTTGGTCGCTTACTTTGCAGGCGACCGTGGTGCTGAACGCCAACGTTGCGTTCCTGTCAATCCAGAGCGTTGACCAGAATGGCGTTGCCGCGCCCGACCGCACGCCGACACAAATATCCAGCTACCTATCAATGTTGACAAGTATGGGGTCCATTATCATTGGACTGCTGCTAGTCAAGCAGAACCGCGACCGGGACGAGTGACGGCTCCGGATGCCGTGCGTCTTATTCCGTCTGATAGGAATATCACTTATACTTATTGCATGCGCAGGCGAAGTTCATGTCTAACCGGACGCATCCGACACTGGGGCTGGAGACCCTCGCTATTTTGTATGCATTGCCTTACGCGCATGCTAATCTGGTCGTGAGTGTCTCCGAATTTGTTACTGCATAGCCTGGACTGAAGCATCTCCTCACAAGGATGGTGTCCTTCTCGCTGCCTTCTCGTTCATGTGTTTCCAAAACACCAACACTATGACACGAACACTTGTGGCCGTGCTCTGGGCGGCTGTCGCAGCGCTTATCCTCTGGTGCATCTTCATCGCGTGGGAGAGCACCGATTGGGACTGGCTGCGGAGCTTGTTGTGCTGGGGCCATGCTGCCGAGGAAGTATGAACAGCAAGACGACACTGTGGATGACGAGGCGAAGTCCCACTGCTTCGGAACCCAAGCCGCGAAAGCGACGCTGGGTCTGGCCATCACCTTGCGCAAGGAGTCGTACGACTCGGAACGGACTATGCATGTCTAGAACTAACCGCGGCCTGCCGTGCATCTTGATTGCGCGTACTACTGTATTCCTAGTGTTATCCGAATCGTCACTGTATCGCTATAACCACTTCTTGGCAATAAATGTATCGTTCTGTCGGCTTCCAACAACAAGACAACTGTCTTTCCGCTAATCGGTATCCGGACCGATGTCCCGGTGGGACATGGAAAATGGAACGTTATCCCAACTTCCCCATTCTACGACAAGTACAGCCACTCACTTGCCACTCGCTACAAGCAGACTTTTCAACTAGGCTCTACAGCTTTCCGAGTCAATAGCTTCTGCTATAAAACCGATCTCCTGTTACCTCGTTGGGTGACGGTCCATGTCTGCCATTCAGTGGCTGTGTCTGTCTGGCGGAGACTTCATCTGGGCAGAATGACCCGAAGCATCCTCGCCCAGCTCTCGACTCGGGGGGTGTCGATGTTGTTTCTGCTGTGTCACAAATCATAAACCTTCTGAAGCGGAGGTCATCGGATGGGAATGCGGATTTGGCCAAGGGCTTTCAACCAGTCGTCGACTCGGAGCATCCGATCATCTGAGGAAGCGAATGTAGAGTCTGGCAACACAGATAGACGTCGAGAAATTTCATTTACTCATCATGACTCGCTTATATCTGCGAGCCTCCTGCCCGCTTCTCTCTCCCGCTTACCGCAAGACCCCATCACCCAAGAATCGTACTCCCTCGGCAGCTCCCTATTGTTTTTTCGGATGGACATCATCGTATCTCTAGCCCTGTCCAAATCTCCTCTGCACCACCGCCATCCCCGAGAATGAATCCAGGCCCTTGTTACTTGCCGTCCACCGACCTAGCGGCGTAGACGGCACACCTTCCTGAGCCTGAAAACAACGCATAATCCATTGCCCCGCTCGTCCGAAGTTGCTGGAGATCTTGCGCCGGTACCGGTATCACTTCTCAGTGAAGCTCATCCGCGCATTTTTCCTGGGACACCGGAGAGTGTAGGAAGGTACACTCAGAATATCATTATGTGGGGTTCTCACTACCTTCTGGATTTCAGTCATACTCACCTAGCTTCGCTATTAGCCCGAACGAACCCACACGATTTACTATACTCCCCCTTCAAGTTTCTCTGCACCCGTGAGTATGCTTTCCTGCTTCGGCTGAACCCTACCAACATTTCCAAAGCGTTGCGCCCCCACCTGGCTGGACGACCTGTCTCCCCCTGAAGGCGCCCAATATTTTTCCACGAGGAAAAAGTTTGTCTTCTACGTGCTAGTGGCGACGGCACTTAAACTTTTCTTTAGCGCGTATTCACAGACGCAAACCTTCTCGACAATGCATCATTGTTGTTCATCAACGACACCATCCAAACCATCTACGATTTTCTGCATACTCATGATGTCCAGCTGGCAGTTGACGTCGATCTTGTTCTCGATGAGTACTCCTATTCAGACAGAAGCAAGGGGTGTCAATATTATTTCATAAACCACCAGGAACGATGCATATTTTGGATAGACAAAGCCGAGTCGGACATGTTTTCAGTCACGCATGAGCTAAATGGAATAACATCTCCGTTCCATATCCGTTCGTTTAGTTCGCTCATTCCGTGGCCAAGGCTAGAACTGTCACAGGGCATGAGCTTGAAGCGCAATATTGGTGAGCCGCTTAACAGGCAATATTCCATGTTTCTTGCCAAGCATATATCCTCAGGAACCACTGTGAATTATTTCCAAGGTCCTTGGAGGTTACGCATGAGATCGTCGACGAGCTCCGGGACATCGTCCTTTACGCACTCGGAGGTCTGACCGATTGTTCCCAACACCTCCTCATCGTCCGATTTTTAGATCTTATCACCTCCCCAAGCGTGTCTCCCGTGAGCTGGAAAGTGGAAGACCTCTCGTATGGTCAACCTCATTGATGGTTTCGGCAGTGAGTTTCATACACGTCTCTCCTCGCTGTCCTTCACATATCCAGAAAACGTCGGCAAAAACGTCGACAAGAGATGGGGCGGCTCCAGATGTCTCGTGGGTGCGCGCACCTTTATCCTAGAGATTACTCGAGTCTCAATGTAACTGTACCTTTCCAGGCCGCCTCATGTGTCTTTCGGTACGCAAACCCGCCTCCCCTCTTCCATGTCCCAAAGACCTTACCTGGACTTCCTTAGTCCGCGCACGTGTGTACAACTTCCACGGTGATCCCGGTGCGCGTCTTCGCGTCGACCAATCGATCTACAGCACCGCTGTGCGAAAACGGACACTGCTCGTCACTCTATTGAGCCCCCCGCTCTTCTATGTACCTGACTTCCACCTTACCGGTTTGGACGCGATATACACCGATGGGCTCATCCGGCACCGTGGCTGGTCGGAATTCATCACACGGCTGAATGGCGAATGGCAAGAGTTCACGTTATACGTCTGTTTGGCTATTTCAGTTATTTGGATGCTTACGTTTTCACAGGCGACCGTGGTTCTAAACGCCAACGTGGCGTTCCTGTCGATCCAGAGCGTTGACCAAGGCGGCTTCACCTTACCGGAGCGCACGCCGGCGCAAATATCCAGCTACCTCGATGTTGACAAGCATTGGGGCCATTATTATTGGCTTGCTGCTCCTTAAACAGCACCGCGACCGGGATCGGATGACGCCGCGGACGCTGTGCGTCCTCTTCCATTTTACAGAATTATATCACCTATTGTGTGAGCAGGCGAAGTTCATTTTCCATCGGACCCACCCGACGCTGGGGCTGGAGACCCTCGCTGTATTGTATTCGTTGCCCTACGCGATGCTGATCTGGTCGTGAGTGTCTCTGAACTTGCTGGAAGGGCTGGATTGAAAGATTCTACCTACAGCATGGTGTCTTTCCTCGCCGCTTTCTCCTTCCTGTGTTTCGAAAACTCGAGCACTGTCACGCGCACGCTCGTCGCCGTGCTCTGGCATCGTTGCAGCGCT
>JARJLE010000039.1:600000-914473 GCA_029289555.1 Mycena latifolia
CAAAAGCAAATCACACACCGTCCGCGAGGGCCAGGAGATCCCGAGCCCCTCCTAATTGAGGGCTGAGACAGCAAGCACAGCGTTCGGTGGGTGCACTGAGAACAATGGACCGGAGAGCTGTTGATGGCGCCGGGTGGCCGCCGGAATTGGGACTCCGACTGATGGGAGCCACCCAAATTCAGCCTGGCGGGTAACGGCCACCGTAACAATGGGCCGGGCCCGCCGTTGGTGGCGCCGGGTGGCCACGAGATTCAAGCTCCGACATTGATTGCCGTGCCAAATGAAGCTGGCGGGTAACGGCCACGCTACTCATTCACAACCAAGGGGCTGTCGGGTTTCGAAAATCGGATATCGGGTCGAAAAGTTTTTTCGACCTCCCCCTCCCCATATAGGGAAGGAGGTTCCCACCCCTAGCGGCGGGCCGTGCCTCCGAGTCATGTGCAGGCTCTGAACTGAACTGAACTGAAGTTCTATTGGTTGCTGTACCTGGCCATAAGGGCTATGCAGCAGTACTCTAGAGTATCTAGATTGGGGTAAGTGGCAGTAACTATGATGGGTTTATAAAGAAAGTCATTTTATATGTGCAGGCTCACCGCCACTTCACCGCCACCTGATGGGCAGCCCTCCCAATCCAGCCGACGAGAATACTGTGGGACCGTGCCAGTATAATATATCCTCCTCCTCCTCCTCCATTACTTCTGAGTTGCCTCTGAGCTGCTCTACTATGTCTGGGACATCATAGATTTTAATACTACCCATGGTATATCCCTTTCTGAGCTGATCTAATCATTTTTACACCTCAACAACTACCTCAACTTCCCAGACCAGAGACTGCTGTGGCTCCCGGGAGCCTCTGAACGGCCATTATATGGCTCCTACATACCTCAAATCATGTTTTAGAGGTCCCAGGACTTCATACAAAATCCATACTAAAAAGTTTTTTTTTCAGACCTCCCCGGGACCCCCCCCACCCTCTAGGAGAGGCTGGTGGCAGTGCTCGGAATGTCGGGCCGATCATATCTGCTCTTGATCTGCTCCTTCCGCTTCACCGCGACCATTCGACTGGCTTGCCACTCCCGCCTAGCTAGGAGTTTGCGTTGCTCTCCATCCTCACAAAACTCCCCCGATTCTTAATGGCCGCAGAGAGCTCCTCCATTCCGCGAAAGCGGGCCAGATCGGATTCGTCGCCGATAAGCCAGCCTATCGTCCAGGACGCACAATTCTATATTGAATCCGGGGACTGCATCATCCGCGTTGAAGATACCCTCTTCAAAGTGCGCGACTTCTTTCTTTCTTTGTTTCGAGAATAAACGACACGACTTTCACGCGTAGATCCACCGCTTTGTCTTTGTTCGCGACTCCCCGGTCTTCGCTGGACTATTCGCGCTTCCACAAGGCGGGTTGGAAGTCGAGGGCCTGCAGGACACTCTACCCATCTGTCTGGGCGGCGACAGTGCGGCGGACTTCCGGTCGTTCCTCAAATATGTCTATGCTCCGTACGTCTTTCACCCGATTGTCGCGATCTTATCTGAATATCCCAATCCGAAGAGCGCTGGAGACGCAGGCGAACCTGATTCCAGTCGCGGAGCTGCAGTCGGTCGTGGCTGTCGCGTGCCTCGCGCATAAGTATGAGATGGCGAGCTGGCAGGAATGGGCCTTCCTCGTCATCGACAAATTTCTTACCCAAGATAGCGGCGCGCTCTCGACGCCCGACTATCTGGCTGTCTACAATGTATGCCACATCCTTGGCGCGGATGTGGTGTGTAAACGTACTACGAGCCTGTGGCTGAAGAGCATTAGACTCACCGATCTGGCCATCGGGGACGCGCTCGACGCGGCAGAAACTCACAACGACCGGCGCTTCCTGGCGGCCCTCTATGAGCTCCAGCTCTCCAGGCTGCCCACCACCCCAAATACCATGCTCTTCCAGCCTGCAGCGCTGCCTATGCCCGGGATCGCCCCCGTGCACGTCCAACGCATCCTCGCTGGCTACTGGTCGCTCTCCCTCTCCTGGTCGCGTCTCCGCCAGACGCTGTTCGTCGTGCCCAGCCGATTCCAGTGCCCGCCGGAGCGCCACATGGTCAAGTGTGTGCCTGAGTTCCGGTCGCAGTGGGACTCGGGCATCACGCTCGCCGAAGAGCGGCACAGCATCGACGACATCCGGGGCCGGATCCGCGAAATGCGGCAGCACCTGCAGACGCACGCGGTCCGCGCCGCGGACAGGAATATGTGTATGCCGTCCGTGGATCCGCTCACGACGATATTTGGCAACCTTCCAGCGACACTGGAGGGACACTTCTTTGGTAAGCCCTCAGTCCGGCGTCCGCGAAATCTGAGTTTGATGGAGGCTCGTCAGTCTGTGAACCGGCCCAGACCCTGCCAACTTGAAGCTGGGATTGCTGACGGTATCGTCAGTGGTCGTTTTTTTTCTCGTTTTTTTTTTTTGGTGTTCATTTATGCGGCCAGTCCATGGCACGTCCCCGCGGTGCTAGAATTTTGGTGCTGTATATACCAGCCCACGGTTATTCATCGGTCTGTGGACCACCTTACCCCCACATCCTATATTGTTTTCCTTGCAATGGATTTTCTAACCAAGGGCCCTCCCGCTCATAAGACTCCGCAGCGCATCGACTCCGCACGGCCAACTTACGTTACTTACCACCGTTACCTGACGCTGAATTGGACCCCAATCGGCCTGAAAGAAGAGTCGAGGGCTAACGAATATTCACCTGGAGAATGATCACAGAAGAGTTTAGGGGAACAGAAGAGTGAACGAGCAATGAACGAGATCAACATCTCCCCTCGCAGTTGATCTGTATATTTCAAACCAATATGCAGATTATACTGCAGTACTTACGCAAACTGTAGGTACTGTACTATATACCGCCATTTCCTCTGGTTCGTGTCGAAATTCCACGGCGTGCCTTCAGATGCTAACCAAAGAGGTCTGCGGCCGTCCTGCAAATCTCGTGCGCACCATCCCGGCCTTACGTAGATTCTCGTCGGTCGGATGCTCGACTTGCTCCAACAGCCTCTGCAGTTCTGGATGGTTCCGATACAACCATATCGTGTGGAGAATTCCGGTTCCATCGGTTGCAATGTCTTCGTCCTCTTTTGGAATTTTGTGAAAGCGTGAATATTGCAGGGAAATACGTGCGATGGCTATGGACGCTGCGAGGCCAACCAGAACCTGATATTCATTAGCTCTAGATAAGGATCGTGGACTCTCGACCCACGGCTATTATGTTCAGCTGTTGTGGATCGGTGAGTTCGTCGATGAATCTACGGTTCAAAGCGCGTACATACATCCAAACGTGTCCGTGCGATGATTTCGTTGACTGTCGCATTTCCTTTGAGAAGAATGGGAGGCTCCGGAGGTGCTTTCAGGAGGATCTGTTGCTCTGCTCCTTCGATGGCTAGCCCATGTATGGGCAAGATGTGTCCTACTGTGGGCTGATGAGCATATCGCGCTCCTGGCATCCAGTTCATGCTTACAGATCCAAAACATTCCGGCAACGATTGTTGATAGAGCATTTTCGAGGTCGTGCAGAGTCACATTCGAGGGTCTCTTGGAATCATCGTCTACAGCCAAATTGAATCTCTGGATCAAATACCTTTTAAAATTGCCGCTTGGGTGAGTTGACTCTCGCCCGAGAGAATATACTGTACTTACAGGTCTGCGGCTGAGACAAAGTCCATGTATTCGTAAGGTCTTATGAATCGAGGAAACTCGGATTTGGGGATTACGCCATACCAACGCCCCCACTAACAAGTGTCAGTTCAGCTGGGATGTGCACTGGTGAATCAATCACGAACTGCGTCGATGAAAGGATTTCTAGTTGTGGAACTGTTTGAGCCGGACTCGGAGTATGGACGTTTGGTGTCCGGGAACCACGTTGAGGAGCTTTTGTGAATACTCGGTTTTATTTCATGCACTTTGCGAGACTGGGTATCTACAACCGCAGTTTGGTTGACAAGTGACTGGGAGCATCGGAAAATTTGCACTTGGGGAGTGAAATTCAGCCACGGCCCAGAAATACCTTGGGAATCGATGATCGGAATTGTGGCATAGAGGTAGGCTCGTTACCAGCCTGCCTACGAGTTGCAACAATGTGGCGAGCACGTTGCCGTAGGCAGGCTGGTACAATTCGGGACAAACAAAAGGGCTGGGCGCGGAGTTTGATCACTTTCCTTTTCCTTTATTCTGAGCTTATTTTACATCTGTTGAAAAAACTCCAAAGGGAAGGACAACTACAATTCCACTCTTCTCAAAATCTGTCTCTTCAGAATTTTGATTAAGCTCCCTGCAGGTGAGTTCTGGAGCCTCAAATTTAGTAGGGAATTGATCGCAGCGTGATGCCGATGATCGGCACCACTCAAAATTTCGAACTCCGGGCCCAGCCTTTTGGCAGGTCCCGAGTTGTACCAGCCTGCCTACGGCAAAGTGCTCGCCACATATTTTTGCCATTTGTAGGCAGGCTGGTCACAAGCCTAGTGTAGAGGTAAAGCAAAGTCGTAAAGTCCCAAGAGTAACCGCCTGGTTGGAAACGATCTTCGATGGGTGCAAACCTGGAAATTATATTTGGTGCTGACCCAGTGTCAGCTGCGAGCTTCAGATGGGTGGCAGTAAGCAATCTTACCCGTGTGGAGTATAGGTCCCAGTATCTCATCTGTCGAGTCTAACGATGTGCCCCGATCTTCCCTTTGGGGAACAACTTTGTTGAAGATTCTGCGCGACTCTGGCAAGGAGTGGCAAGTAATGTTGAAGCCTGTTGCGTTGACTGTAACACTGGCTGTCCCTGCGTTGGGCCCAAGCACGTCATACAATGTCCCTTTGTACAATCCCTCGTTACTTGTATTCGTGAGAATCGACGGCAGCGAGCGCAACGATCCCCATGCGAATGTCGTCCACGGGCTGATGCAAATGAATTGAGCACATCGTGCAGGTAAACACCGAGCCATGTACTCGAAGGAACTCGACCCATAATAATGGTGTGACGGCGGGTAGGAGGGAAGACCTTGTGTCTCAACGAGGACAGAGCGAGGCGCTGTAGGAACATGCTGGGCATGGTGACGTGAAGAATCGCGATATTCCCCAAATACAAGAGTGCAAAAAAGACACCTGTTTTTGACGCGGAAACGGTCCTCTGATGCCAGATGTACAGAGCTGCAGCTCCGAGCCCCGCCCATGCGGCAGCGTTATCGTGCGTGGCTGTCAAATTTTGGTGGATCTGGAGGTCATGTCTCATCGAGAGAGTTTGTGTAACAAATACGAGGACCGCCAGGTAAATCTGGCTGACTGATATTAGACATCCGTTGGTGATGAGACGAAAATATACACTGTGCTGAATGCTGTTGTCGTTCCCGTGATGAGCAAAGATACGATCCATTGGCGTTCTGGGGAAACTGCGAGTCGATGTTCCAGCCCCATCACCCAGATAAAGATTAGAGCTGAATGTAAGCCGACCAGCATCGAGTGCAGAATCAAAGACGAAATGCGGAGCAATGTACAACTGCGATACCTTCTGATTCACGCGACATCCGAAGTAGAGTTCTCGCGAAATCTTTGAGATACCTAGTCAGTCTGGAGACTCCAGCTTCCCTCGCAGGTGCGCCGTCACTGCGGAGCCACCATTCCTCGAGGGGAAAAGTATCAAAGTCGGCGCTATGCATTGCAGGGAGACGAGATGAGGGAGGTGAGTGAATAGCTGCATCGATACTGCGGAGGCGCAACTCCTCGAGGTGCACCGTATCAGAGGCGGAGCGAAGCATTGCAAGAATGAGATGAGGCAGCTAAGGCTGAGGCCAAAGCTTAAGTGCAATTTTGCACGATTCCTGTGTAGTTCAGTGCTTGGCGTGATGGAAGGAGTTCCATGGCGGTAGATAGAAGGTGATGGGTATCTTTGATTCTTTTTGCGGACGTCGACTCGCACGTCCAGCACGAGGTGGGAACGGAGGTGAAGTACAAGAGGGTATTATTTCCTGTGCTGTTCAGCTTCAGCCATACTTAAAGGTCAATGGCTATGTCACGCACTGCAATTTTCCCAATATGCCAAAAACAAACCATGGAATTTTGAGACGGAGCTTCAGGCGGCTTCTTTGAAGACACGGGCATGGACGATAATAGCCAGTATCTCGGGGGGTCGATAGCACGGTAACCCGACTGGCGTCGGGTTCACGTTCGGGCCGGTCGGGCACTGCAAGTTGCCCCAGTGCCCAAACGTCAAAATAGCTGGAAAATCTTCAGAAAATCTGCCATGACCTTGAAAAATATTTGAGGAAGGTTCTCAGACAAAAGCGAAAGAGAATTGTCAGCGTGCTGATGCTAACTCACCTAGTTGGAATGACCAGAGGTTGTAGTCGAGGACGAGGAGCGCAGTGCCCCGATCATGCTCCGAAATTGATCCGAAAGCGGCTAAGGTTGTTATTTTATTCATCCACTCAGAGAGAAAACTCTGGGCCAATTTCAAATAGTGTTGGTGGGATGGTCTGAAAGCATGTGAAGGAGATTTGAAGCCACACTCAATTTCACAGTTTAATTTAGTCCAGGGGCCAAGATTGTGAAGGCCGATTCGCAGGCACGGTCGGCGAATATACCCGCGGTTGTACAATATGCCAGCTCAAAGTTTTGGTTTGGACTGTAAACAATCGAGCGTAATACCAGCTCCGTCGCCCGATGTAGGTATATCGGGTTCAACTTCCATCTTCAAGTTGACGTCCGACTGGATATATCGTATATCGCCTTTGTTCGCCATTAGAGCCCAGATTAATGCATGCGAGGGTTGATCCAACAATTCTGATAGATTTCAGCGTTACATCCCGGCGGCATACCACATTCCTTAGTATCATGTTCCTTTCCCCTGTTTGCCTAGTCTCATGAGAAAATTTCCTAGTATTTCTGTCAAACTGATTCGCAGCGTAGATGACTGTAGCGTACATTATAGAGGCTAGTGTATGTAGGTACAGTACCTGTATGTTCCTCAATGGGACCACCGCGGTAATATATCCTCCTCCTTCCTTCTGTTGTTCAATTTTTATGTAAGTTCCGATTGAACGAGCATGGGACTGTACATTTTTCCACCACCACAAAGTGACTCAGTTGGTTTTCTTCTCACATCCCACATCACCAAGCGGTCTCTACCAAATGCCCGCAGAAGCAACAATCCATCCACCTTCGGCCATGGCTAGGAGCGAAAAGCAGGAGGAGAACCAAGTGAGTGCTGGATACCATGAGAAAGACATCTAGCTCCAACTCAGAATTCACGAAGTTGGGTTTGCCGGAAGACTTCCCGCCGGAAATCTTAGCACGCATCCTGCGCCAGCTCTCTTACGCGGAACTCCTCACCATTTTGCGTGGTACCAAAAAGTGGAAGGCAGTCGCGGAAGGCGACCCTGATGTCGGGGTGGAAATGTTCAAAAAAGTTATCGACGTCGTATATATTCAGCGAAAACGATATGGACAACAAACTAGGCGCTTCGGGTGTGGTGAGCGACGTGGCAACTATTCCTGCCGTCCACACCTTCACTATTAGGATAGAGGAAGATTTCTCGTACCAAGTGAAGGTTGAAAACAGCAAGGGAATCAGGGTAATCAACATATTTACTGAGCTGGCGAAAGCGTAAATGCCGTTTGATGGTCTAATCCGAGGGAAGCTTCGCATTAAAACTCTGGATGGTTCCATCTCGTTAACGAACGCGCTGGGGGACCACGAGTGTGTCTCGAGTCCTTCATGTAAGGCCCAGGGTAAATAGGACCCGCACACAGGTTCTATCAAATCTTCGGGGCCTTGAAGCGCACGGGAAGCGCACTTGAAGCGTATCTCCACTTGGGTTCTTGAATGCACGGCCGAAATATGAAAAGAATGAGGGTCTAAAGAAGATCAATCGGGCGAAAATGTATTGTTGTATTCAAAAGCAATTGTTGAAATGAATGCGGGGACTGCAACAACAGTCAGTCTGAGAGGCTAATGACTCGTGGGGGTGGGATCCGTGAGATCCGAAAGTGGGGTGAACAACATCTACGGCGTATGAGGATGCCAGGTTCACCATTCAAATTGCCAGTGCGAAGTTCCGGCTAATGGTGGTGCCGCGATGCATCACTGTTGCCTTGATCAAGCGAAACGGCAACATTGCCGCCTTTGGATGATACAAAATTTTGAGGAGATCTGGACTAGGGATGGTTCTACGTGGGGGAGCAACAGCTCGATGCAGACCTCGGGCCGTCCCGGGCCGTTCAATCACACTCTCTCTCTTACTCTCATGATCACACTTCAAGTTCAGCTGGTCCGTGCGGAATCTCAATCTTCATTTTCCAGGGGCTCTAAGTTTCTTAGACCTCACTCAATTTGCCGTTCGACACCGGGGATGCTCACCTTCCCACGTGCGCTGGCGCGTGAGCGTGAGATCCACGTGTGACGCGGTGAAAGGCTAACCTCGACGGACTTGCACGTAAGTGAAACACAATTTATAGTCGCAACTGAGAATTACTGGGGTAGGGGCTGCCCTATGGGAAGATACCATGCTATCTACTCAATCAAAACCCAATCTGCCCGTCGCATGACTAAGCACTTCGCCAAGGGAATAATACCGTGTGTGCTAGTAGTTTCTACTCAAATCCAATCAGGTCCTTTACGTCTGTTCTAACCTCAAACCTAATCGGGTCAGCCTTAGAGCACTTTACGTTCATTTACGTAGGAGATCAGAACGCAAGTCAGAACACCTCTTCTTCACCGACAGCCACCGACAGCCACTGCAGAATGGTGAGTGCCTTTCAGTGTCCCAAACCCTTGCTCATATTACTGCAGAGTCTCGGTGACTTCTCTCCGGAACTTTTGGCGAAGATTTTCCTCAATCTCTCGTATAAATCTCTGCTTTCTGTGATGGCCGTGTCCGTCAAATGGAACGCCATCGTCTAAACCGACCCTGCTCTCGTTGTTCAGATGTTCAAGAGGCACAGTACGGAGTATGTTGAGCCAGGTACGGACGGCTGGGCATCGTCTGTGTGCGGCTCTGGATTGACGGGGTGAATGGATAAACAGGCTCTCCTGATGTCTTTTATGACTGTGCCATCAAACGCGGGGCGTCCGATTCTGTCAGGGTAAATGTTGCGCCTCGTTTCATACATACTATTTAATGAGTCGTTGCAGTTACACCCTGCGGTGCAAATTCCCCCCTTCTACATGCTAGGTTGAGGCTTCGAAGACGTGTTTTTCTGGTCCGATGTCAGCAAGAAGCTTCAACTCGTCAATCTGGCGATTACCAACGATTTTATATCCATTCCAGCTGCCACAACGATCAAACTCAACCAAAAAATTGAACCCCCGCCGGATAACCAAATTCCATTCGGTCTCACATTTACAATCCAAAACAGCGAGGGAGTCAGAGTACTTGACCTTATTTCACAGATTGAAAAGGAGTGCGTACAGATGAGTGGTATGGTTTGTGGATGTCTTTTTAATTTGATTTTTTTTAGGTTAGACCACCCCATTGAAACAAGACATGGGCCCACGACGCGAGCTTTTGATCTGGACACTGATTGGGGGGGGAGCAGGACACCTGCAACCTCCCCGTGCGGTTTGTTCTCACCATGGTTTTTAGTCGTTATAAGGGCCGCTAACTAAGTCATTGGAATAAAATAAGAATGGTCTTTGGGAAGAGGAGCCCGGGGAGATTCCGTTCTTTGCCAAAGAGTAAATGGCGTTCAGGATGCTATTGTCATAGGCATGGAACGAATTCTTCTCTGCGATGTGATCATCGAACAGGAGTTTCAACTGCCGAAGGGTCTCTGCGGAGGTAGTGGGAGCATCTGGAGTCCCATTTTGCGCAGAATCCTCACCGGATGCGGTTACCATCACATAGGGGGTCAAGTCGTCGGGCTCGTCATCCGAGACATCCTCTGCCCCAGCTGTCTTCTCGGCCCACTTGTTGTTGCGTTCCAAGCGGAGAATCTCCATCCTTTTGAGGGCAGCCATAGCCTCGCCAGAGATGACAACGTCCCCAGCTTTCGGCCCTTGCCCATGGATAGGGGCTTCACCGTCTCCAGACTGAATGAAGGGACTGGTCTTCCCGGAAACACCTTGGTTGCTCGCCATCGTAAGAGGGGTCGAAGTGGCAAAGCGTAGAGGTAGAGGTGGAGAGTAGACAACGAAGTTAAACAGTACAAAAAATCCGAGAGTGTGGCGGGAATCAAGAATGTCGATCGTCTCTTGGACAAAGACCACCACAGGTGATCTGGCGTCTGGCCTCTCCGCGGCCCAAGAGACTAGTACCCCTTGGGGGAAGCAAACAGACGTCCTCTACCTGGGAACCAGGGAGGGAATTAGCCTCGCAGTCAGCGAGAGCGGCGGTTAAACTGCCTTCACCGTCCACAGTCAGTGGCACGAAGAGGCAAATGCCTAGATACTGCGTTTAAAAAGCAGCCCGGTAGAAGTTCATTACCTACCAGGGATACTGAGGCAATATGGAGTGCCCCCAGTCAAAATAACAGTGTTGTCGTCGGGTCGTACAACCAGTTGGCCACGAGTGGCACACTCGGAAGTGCGGAGCGAGGCTGGATGACATAAGCTGATTCCATTCTACCACCGCGTCGTTCTCGTCAAACGCCCGAGAGCCCCTCTGGCACTTCTGACCATCGTCGACTGCTACTACCTCTCTGCGCGCCCCCACCGTTGCCACCGCCAACTTCCCGGGACATCTGGAGCCGGCCCCCCCTGGCCGCGAAACAAACAATGGGAGCGCACAAAGTGCATCTGCCCATAAAGGTGTTTGTTCAGGGATGAAAGGAAGTGATAGTGAAACAAAGGACAAAGGGTATTGGCCGACTTAAAAGTCCCAGTGCGCGACAGTACCACTCCACTCAAACTACCTTTCTTACCACTCCCCTGCTCGATAGCACGCTCTCACTCTGCCCTTGAGGAGAACACCCCAAACCTGAGTACGTCCAGCATATCTGCGAAGTGCTACTTAGCCTTACATGGACTTAGCCCCACTTCCAAACTGTCTCCCCAACAAACGCCCGTGAACCCGTCTGGGACTGGGTCTCCAGACGGACACGCAGCGAAGAGACGCAAAGGTGACAGCTCGGCCGTTGACACCCATCGAGACGAGGGAGACCGCCCTGAACGCACCGAATCCCCCGAGCCCGACTCGCACATTACCTGGCCCATCCCCCTCATTACCCCCAGTGTCCTCCAAGCCATGAACGCTGCTCCCTTCGTGTTCCCCAACCACGAGGATATGACCGGGCTCCCCACCCACGCTGAAGACAACCCCCACACGAAGATGACACAGCCTGACCCGGCTCCAGCGAAGATGATCTGTATTGAGCGCTGAAACGGTGCACCTAAGTATAGGCTGAAATGCAGTAAGGTCCTCAGATAGATGCCAACGAACAGCACCACACTAAATCACTAACACACACTACACACACAACACACAACCAATACGAAGTGCGAGATAATTGAGTTCGGGTCACCCTGCAGTATACAGGTAAGATGGAACTTCGTGGGATGGGATCAACTCAAAGTGTGACGCCTACCTTTTAATTCATTGACACGGCCGGGCGCCTCACTAATTACTTACTCGAATTACTTACTTTGAATACTTTCGCACCTATAGTCACGTGTAGATATTACATAATATATCTAACTTTGCTCTTACATCGGCGCGAACAACGACTTCTCGACAGGCCCGAGCCACCTACTACGGCTCCCCCTTCCTCGGGGTCACGGAGGCCCTGCCGAGGGTCACAGGCTCCTCGTCGATGGGTAACAACGACGGCGGCGCCAGAGTCGGCTGGCCGCCGTCCGTCTTAATTCCTGCCGCGACGCTAGCGCCTACTAAGGCAGCTCCGTCGCGGCTCCTTTCCTTCAGCCGTATTCGAAGCCTGTGAACGAGCCGCATCACAATGGAGCCCACCGCGAGGGCTTCATCTACGGCTGAAGATGCAGATAGGTGGAAGCGCGTTTCCCCGCTAATGGAAGTCTTGCTAGTCAAGGCTTCCGCCACCCGTCTAGGAAGGACAGAACTCGTTGCGGAAGTCGAGGGCTTACGGGCGCCCCTGTCTCTCAGGAGACTCGATTTCTGGCTGACCAACGGCTCTGTCCCCGCCAGGACTCCCGCTATCCTGGTTAAGAGCAGCCACTCTGCCGGTGGGGGGCTGTTCTTTCTTTCTTCCTTTCTTCAAACAAAAACTTGAACTACCCTACGAGCAAGAAGTAGTCTACGACCGACGCGCTCGCGGAGCTAGCTTCTCCTTCCAAGAAGGCTGCAAACCGCTACGTGCGGGAGCGCCAAGGAGTTGAGCTTCGACGCCTCTCCCTTGCGGATAATCCTTCATGACGGGAAGGCGCGGATCGCGGGATAGGCGCTCCGGGGCCCGTGAAAACGAGCGCGCCATGCGGTATCGTCGTCCATCAATTATCTATTGGCAATCGGCACCTCCTTGCTGGACGACCATCGTTTCAGAGAGCTGCGCGGCTCTCTTAAAAGCATCTGTAGCCGCCCCGGCCGCCCTACTTACGAGAAAATCCCTGCGCACTACGCGCGATGTCAAATCGCCGCCCCGCGAATGCGCCTACTCCCGCTACCCCAGCTCAAACACGCGCTGCTTCTCTGAGAGGCCGAGGCGGCGCTCACGGCGCCGCTCCCTCCGGAGCCAGTTCGAGCAGCCGCTCAAGCGCTCGTCCCACTTCTGGTCTCACGACCCCCACCACCGCGTCAGCCGCAAGACACGTCCATGCTCCGGCGGCGGCCAGTCCCCCGTTTGGCAGTAATGCCCCTCAACTGCCTTCGCATATGGTAGGCGCTTCGTCGCGAGGCCACTGTCCTACAGTGGAGGAAGTGGAAGATGCTGGGGATATCCACCGTCCCGAGAGCGCAGAGTTTGTCTCAGCGAACTCGGGCGGACCTCTCCCTAGTTCTTCACACCCGCAGAGCACAGCTTCTACAGCAGCGAACTCGGGTGCTCCATCCCCCACTAGCACGCCTCTCCCCTCGTCTCAAACTGTATCTGACGAATCAGAGATGACGGCGCACAGCTCAGACGAACGGGAAGATGGGCCTCCCCTGGCGCCGCAAGGGCTCGTTCGGGACTTGCCGCCCCACATGGATGTAGGTGACCTCAATGAGAGTGTTACAGCAGCCCTCTCGCGTCAAGAGGTCTCCCCGGTCCCGGAATACGCACCGCTCTTCTCTGGTATGGGGCGCTCTATCGACGTATACCAAGAGTCTCTTGAGTCAGCTGTCGAGCGCTACCACGTGCCGTACGACGCGGCGTCAGCCACGCAAGAGGATCCCCTCCTTTATTTTGGAGCCGTCAGCGGCGAGCTACCCGGCGTGGACTTGGAGTTGACTCTGGTGCTTCGGGACGCGGTAATCCGCTATTTCCACCCTCACCGCAACTTCCTCTGGGAACGACTGTCGGATCTAATCCAGAACATCGCCCAGCAGGATGCGGGAGGCGTGTTAATCGTCCCCATTGCGGATCCGAGGACTAAAGAGCGTCTGTGGGGTTTAACCTTGCAATGGCTGTCCAAGATGGCGCATGCTGTCGTCGCGGTGGACCAGATCCTGGACGCGCTGGGTGCCTTCCTAGGGCGGAAACCGTCCACGCGTTTCGTGATGGACCCCGGCTTTAAATTCACTTACATGCTGGAGCGCTGCATCAGCAAGGCCGAAATCCGTTTCGCGTTCACGACACTTCAGCTACGACTCGAACGCGCGGACGTTCACATTCGCTCCCAACTCAAGAGTATACGCAAAACCCTCACTGGCGAGCTTTCAAGCGACCATGTCAGTTCCATCGACTCGACCATTTCGGAAGTCCGTGAGCTCTTCGGGAGGGATTCCCCTTCCAAAGAGCTATACCGGCTGCTCAGTCGGCCGGACTACGGCCAACGCGCGTCGCTTATCAACGCGGAAGCTCACCGAGCTATTCTCGAGACGCTCGACGAATCGCCACGCGGCGAGTACTACAAGTCACGCCGCCAGGACCCGAACGTCCCGCTGGCGTCGACAGCTAGCGCAGCTCCGGCAGCAGCTTCTGCCGACGCCGTGGGGGCCCACAGCGTATGCTTCGCCCTGTCTCCCTCCGTGGCTTCTTACTCTCGCAGAGCTGTCACTGCCCTCCCTGGAGCCGGACATATAAGAGACACATGGAGTGTGCCATCCCAATCAACAGTTACTGGGGGGCCATCGGTGATGCGCTCGACTGCAGCGGCATCTAATGCTGCTAGCGCTTCCGCTCCGGTGCCAGCTCTGAATCAGGCGAGCGCCTCCGCCGCTCATTTCCAACAGCCTCCTACGAGCCATTCGTGGACCAGTTACAATTACCGTGCGGGGCTGCTCGCACAAACAAATGGTCCAGAAGGAGCGAAGCAGGATCCTGCGGATACTCCCCCCGGGCCTCCAAACGCGCCTGGGCCAAATGGCAGCATCGGAGTTCCTCCGAATGCGCCTGGCCCAAATGGCAGCGGCGGAGTACCTTCGGGGGTGCCCGCTCCGGGCGGCGGCTTAGTTCCCCCCGCCTGGAACTTCGGAGGAGGCGGCGACAGAGGCGGAGGCAGCGGCGGAGGCGGAGGTGGCGGAGGCGGAGGTGGATATCCGTTCGGATGGCCGCGGCGTGGATTCGGTGGATTCGGTGGAGCCGGAGGTGGAGGAGGAGGTGGTGATGGAGGATTCCCTGGCTACCCCCTGGCGCCCATGTTCTATCAGGACGGCTGGCAGATGAATCCGAAGCTTAATGCTTCGATCGTCCCCACGTGGAATGGCTTGGACGAGACAATCATCGAATACGTAGTATCCATGACGTACTTCGCGAGTCTGAGCGAACACATGGCTCAGGGAATAGCCCAGCTAGCGCCGTCCAAATTCACGGGTCGCGCAATACGCTGGTGGAACGCCCTTCCCCTCCCTCGCCGTCTGGAATACAGCCAAGACTGGACGCACCTCCTCGACGCCTTGCGTCATCATTTCTTGACGGCCAAATGGCACCAAGACCGCAGCCGGGAATTTGAAGCTATGCGTTTCCGCCAGAAGGGCCACGCAGACGAAGAGCCCGTGGACTTCTTTCAGCGTCGCACGGAGTATCACTCCTTCCTCTTCGTGGATTCGGTAGATGGGCCCGACACCGTTGCGCGCGTAGTTAACACCCAACCCCCGGACTGGGCGAAGGAGATTAATGAGACGACATGTCCGGATTTGGATGCCCTGCAAAATGCAGCGAAACATGGCAAGTCCAGCCTCATTGCTTCCTGGATGCTCTCGCACCGGGTGGATGCCGTCCTCGCTGCTCCTTCATCAACTCCCAGCAACTCCTTCCACCGCCGTAGACGCGCTAATGCCAATGCCGCTGACCGCGAGCCTTCGGCGGAGCGATCCGGCGAGTCGGAAAGTGAGGAAGGGGGTGAAAGCATCGATCGCCATGCGCACGCGGCGGATAAACGACGGAGTCAGAATCTCTCGGGTCCCAAACCGGACTGGCCGAAGGGCAAGACGATTGACGGTTACGAGTTCCGCCGCGATGACTCAGTATCAAGCGTGCGCCCACCCAATGGCGAATGCTACATCTGTACGAGTCCAAAGCACCTCGCCATTGACTGCCCCCATCGAGGACGGTGGTTGACACTCCGTAATGCCAATCTGATACACGTAGAAATGGACGCCGCGGACGATGCACAGGAACAGCGAGAGTACTTAGCCATGCTTGCCGAATACAAATCCATTTCCGCTTATCCGTGCGAAATCCTTGAGAGCCCTGAGTTGAAGCGAGTGGTCTTTACCGTGGACGCGCTAAGCACTGGTGCTATAGCTGCGCACGTGGAGCCCCGCGGATTTCACCACAACCAACGTCGTCGAGAAGCTTTCACGAAACCGACTACTCTGCAGAAAGACAAGGGGAAAGCGGTGGACCGCAAAGCCCCTGTAGTTCTCCTGCGGAGCCTAGTACGAAAGGCAGCGCGGAATGCGGAGAAGGAACTTCCCTCGACTCTTAATGATGCGGGAGCTAAGATATACGCGGCATCGAAAGCTCGCCAACTCCCTGACGGCTTAGGCTCTCTCGGAGCTCGCGCCCTCCACGTAAAAGTGCGAGTGGGTTCCTTGGAACAGGAAGAAGTACGCGGCAGACTCGATTCGGGCGCCGACATTACTCTTATGTCCGAAGAGTTCTGGGCGTCCATACCTGGTCTGCCGAAACCGCGCGAAGGGATCCGTATGAAACTGTATCACCTCACGGGGCAAGCAAAAGTCCTGGGTTACATCAAGACTACTCTCTTCATGACAACGAAAGAAGGCGAAATCGTCTCATTCGAGCTTGAAGCGTACATAGTCCGGGACATGCGCGTGCCCTTACTGCTGGGAGAGGACTTCCAATCCAGCTACGAGCTGGGCGTCACCCGTTGGGCTACAGGGCACTCTGATGTCAAGATTGGGCGCTCGCGTCACGTTGTCGCAGCCTCCTCCACGCACTCCATAGACCTCGGGTTTGAAATACGGCAAGCAAGTATGGCCAAGTCCATGAAGCGCCTTCTACCCGGGGTATGGAGGAAAACGTACCAGAGATCCAAGGCACGTATTAGACGCGAGGGAAAGATGGACGCGCCTCCGGTGCTAGCGGAGAATGATGTGCTTATCGCAGTGGGATCCGTCCATAACGTGAAGATCACCGGGCCTTTCGAGGGACGCGACAACTGGATAGTGGAGAAACTAGTGATCTCTACTGAGGACGAAAGCGTACTGGCAGCGCCTACGACGTTTATAACGTCGGTGACGCCCTACCTCCCCATCGCTAACACCAGCACCCGCCCCTGGTATATCCGCGCCGGCGACATAGTCGGGAAGCTTCATGATCCTACCAGCTATGCGGATAACCCGGTGACAGATGAGGAAGTAGCGAAGTACAGTGCTTCAGCGGAGGCCATCGCCCGAGTCATAACGGAGACACTACGTGCTCAAGATCCTGATAGCCTCCCTTCGGAACCTGCGGGCTTGGACGACAAGTTGGAAGAGGACCACAATTGGGGCCCTAAAACCACAGCGCTGCCCGGAGAGTTCGAGACGGAGGAGGGCAATGAAGACATCGCGGAGATGGTAAACCTGGGGCCGGACATACCAGCCGAGATGCGACCGAAGCTTGACGCTATCCTGCGCCGCAATGTGGCTGCGTTTGGAGTTGGGGGTCGTCTAGGGCACGTGAAACAACAAGCTCCTGTGCCGCTTAAACCAGGGGCTCAGCCCGTGTCGGTTCCTATGTACTCCGCCTCGCCCGCAAAGCGGGAAGTTATCGATAAGCAGATGGATCTGTGGTTTGAGCGCGGCGTCATTGAACTGTCTACCAGTCCCTGGGGAGCTCCGTGTGTAGTGGTCTACTGCAATGGCAAGCCACGCTTAGCGGTGGACTACTGAAAGCTGAACGCGGACACTATCCCTGACGAATTTCCGATTCCTCGCCAGTCGGAGATAATACAAGCTTTATCAGGCGCACAGGTACTCTCCTCATTCAACGCGCTGGCAGGATTCAATCAGGTCGAGATGGAGGAAGAGGCAAAAGAGAAGACGGCCTTCCGCTCTCATCAGGGGTTATGGCAGTTCCGCCGCATGCCCTTTGGATTGTGCAACGGCCCGTCCGTTTTCCAGAGGATTATGCAAGGGGTCCTGGCACCCTTCCTCTGGATATTCACGCTTGTCTATATAGACGACATCGTGGTATTCTCCAAGTCCTGGGACGAGCACATAAAGCACCTCGACCAAGTCCTAAGCGCCATAGCGGCTGCTGGGATCACGCTCGAGCCAAAAAAGTGTTTCATAGGCTATTCCTCCATCCTTCTCTTGGGGCAAAAAGTCTCGCGTCTCGGGCTATCTACTCACAAGGAGAAGGTAGCTGCGATCTAGGAGTTGGCCCGCCCGACGTCGGTCAACGATCTACAAAAGTTTCTAGGATGGTCAATTACTTCTCTTCATACATTCCTTACTACGCGTTTATCGCGAAGCCACTCTACTCTCTGCTGGCCAAGGGAGTGCGATGGGAATGGCGCGCGGAACAGGAGATTGTGTTTCAGCAGGCCAAGGACGCACTATCTATGGCGCCTATTTTGGGCCACCCGCTACAAGGATCTCCGTACCGGTTGTATACAGACGCCTCCGACTACGCGCTCGGCTCGAGCCTCCAGCAGGTCCAGCCGATCAAGGTCGCGGACCTGCGGGGCACGTCCATGTACGATAAACTGAAGACAGCGTGGGATGTGGGATTACCCATCCCGCGGCTGTTTGTCAATCTCGCGAAGGAGGTGAAGGAAATGGAAGGAGACGACGTGTGGGGGGCAACGATGGACGAGACCATCGTACACGTCGAGCGCGTAATCGCGTACTGGAGTCGCAGCTTAAAGTCCGCGGAGCGGAACTACAGCGCGACGGAGCGGGAAGCGCTGGGCGTGAAGGAGGCGCTGGTGCGCTTCCAACCTTTCATCGAAGGCGAGCAGGTTATCCTCGTCACTGATCATGCCGCGCTGCAGTGGGCGCGTGTCTACGAGAATGCAAACCGGCGGCTGGCGGCGTGGGGGGCGGTCTTTGCGGCGTACCCGGGACTTAGGATAGTACACCGCCCGGGAAGAGTCCACTCAAATGTGGACCCTCTCTCGCACCTACCTAGAATACCCCCGCATGACTCGCCGATTAGAGATGACCTCTCATCCATTGTGCCGGACGCGGATGTGAGGGAGGAAGCGGAACGGGTAGAGAACCGGAACGCGTTTGCGCCCGCCAAGAAGGCTGCATTCGCGATCTGGTGGTGGGAGGACGCGATAGACAAGTACGCTTACCCGATCCAGACGCGGAGGCAGAGAGCGAAGGCTGCGGCGGAGGAGGAGGAATTACGTGGTGCAAAGGATCTAGAGGAGCGCGACAATGTCGCTGCAGACTCTGATGACCTCCCTTTCCCTGAGGGTGACCACTGGACGTATCCTGTGGGTGTCAAAGGCAAAGCCGAGGGCACTAGCCATGATGAGGATTGGAATAAGCGGGCTCACCTCTTGATTTCTGTCGCGCCAGAAGTAGTTAAGGGCTTCGTGGCCGGGTATCTTGAGGACACCTACTTCAAGGGACGCCTCTTGGAAGAGGCCCCGAGTCCGGACCGGATTCTGACTCCATCGCGGTTTCAGAAGGGGCGCGACGGCCTCCTCTACTTCGTGGATGCTGATTGGAATTCCCGTCTGTGTGTACCGAAGAGTAAAGTTCCCTTTATCCTCCGATGGATTCATGAGTCCCCTCATGAGAGTGCACACGCGGGACCCTTGAAATTCCTACATAGAATCAAGGAGCTATTCTTCTGGCCCTCTCTACGGAAAGATGTGGAGGAGTTCACGGACACCTGCGATGTCTGTCAGAAGATTAAGGTCGACCACCGGCGTAAAATGGGTGGTCTAAGACCGGCTCATGTCCCTGCCCGCCCTTTCGCTACCGTCTCGCTGGACCTTATCACTGGGCTTCCTCCTTCGGGGAAGGAGAAGTTCACGGCTATCCTAGTCATCGTCGACAAGCTCACCAAGTACGGACTCATGATTCCGATGCATACGAACCTCTCCCAGGAGGCGTTCGCCAAGTTCTTTGTTGACCACGTAGTGAACGTCTACGGGATGCCCAAACGTATCATTGCGGATAGAGACAAGCGCTGGGCCACCGCGTTCTGGCGCTTGGTGGTGATGCAATACGGCAGTGTAATGGCGCTATCCTCCACACACCATCCCCAGACGGACGGCCAAACGGAAATCCTCAATGCCAATATTGAGCAGATGTTGCGCGCTTATGTCGCCGCAGATCACTCTTCCTGGGCCCGCTGGCTGGGCGAAATCAACTTCACATACAATTCTAATGTACACGCGTCTACGGGGTACACCCCTCACTTCCTACTCATTGGCTTTCAGCCTCGCGGGGTGGCTGGCCTGCTAGTTCCATCCAGTGACCCGGTAGCTCGCCCCTTTCTCCCTAGCCAAAAGGGCGAGAGTTTCGTCAAGGCGCTGGAAAGCCACCGACAAGCAGCGTGAGACGCTGTTGTACTGGCGCAGGAGAGGCAGGCCCACGCTTACAATAAAGGTCGGAGACCTGTTGAAAAGATTGAGGAGGGCGACTTCGTCCTCGTCAATCCCCATTCCTTGGAGCTGGTCGACGTTAAAGGGACCGGAAAGAAGCTAGTGCAGCGCACCATTGGCCCCTTCGAAGTACTCGAGAAGATTAATCCCGTCGTCTACCGGCTTCGCCTACCCGACACTTACCCTATGCATCCCGTATTCAATCTCGACCACCTCCGCAAGTACCGCCCTTTGGATCCTTCGATGGGCGAGCGCACAGAGCTTCCTGAGACGCGCGACTACCTCGCGTCCGAGGAGTACGTGGTTGAAGCCATCCTCGGCCATAGGATTAAGCCGAGGAAGGACGGGAATCAACGGATGTTCTTGGTCCGATGGGAAGGGTACGAACCGAACGACGATACCTGGGTATCCGAGTATGATCTCTGCAACGCGCCTATTCTCAAGCAGGAATACTTGAGAGTGCACAACTTGACTTAGGGACGGGCGCGTCGACGTGTCGCATCTTAGTCATGCGCTAATTCGGGAATCCGATGAAGATCGGATCATTCCTTACCTAATCTTTTATCTCTTTCCTCCTCCCTCCACGACGTTTCCGCGCAGAGGCAACTCAGCTGCGTCTCGTCGGTGGGATTGGACGGGCTCTCAAGAAGACTTCCCCGCTCTTACTCTCTTCGCCCCCTTCCGGTGACTTCCGTTGTGGTAGAGCGCAACTTCGGTAGCGAACTCCATGACGGGTGTCAATAACCACCTTGATTCTGCGGACAGCGGAGCGCGCTACGCGCATCTCCGTCTGGCATGCCTTGCGGGGTATGGCGGACTCCCCAATATCGTCACAGCTATGACGTTCGACCTGCTATCTTTACCGCCGGTCACCATCCGTCTCGTGCACATCGAGGGACACGTCTTCGAACTCTGGTCCCCCAACTCTCTCCAACACGCGTTCCTCCCGGGCTTCTGTGACCCCGACTTCCAGTATGCCGTGGCCCACTGAGATGTGACACAGAGGCGCTATGACGGACATAGCGGCCGGCATGACTGCCTCTATGCGCCTCAGTACTCGAACGGGTCGGTGCGGCACTGGCCGTTCATACGTCGCGCGCCCGCAGTTCCTTCTACTGACAGAGCCCACGACGCTTACGCCCCGTTGACGCGCTTCTGGATCTGCGACGATTTACGCACGCGCCGCGGACACCTGGACGGTGCCTTCCTCGATCGCTTGAGCGCGCTCTCGCGCGAACTGGATCGAAGGATGGCGGCCCTAAGGGAAAACGTAGCGGGGGATGTTGACGCGTGGAGGGATCGCCCGCAATACGCCTCGGAGGTCACGCTCGCCACCCTACGCAATATCCGCACCTGGGACGCCGCAGTAGACTTCGGCGTCGCCGTGCAGAGAAGTCTGAGGGAGAAGGAAGCTTGGGTAGCATGGATTGAGGAGCGAGCCAGGCAGAGGAAGCTGACGCTGGAACAGTTGCGCGCGATGAGCATGCCCATTGCCAACGATGACTACGTGGGCGTGTGGATTAACGGGATGAGGGAGGAACTCTCCCTGCGCCTTATGGCTGCGGGAGTCCCTTGCTTCGTGGTGCATGAATACCCCTCCGAGACTGTGGAGCGAGGTGAGATCGTGCAGGCCGCCGAGTACTCCGACTTCGTGGAAGGCACCGAATTGGCGGATCTCCTGTCGGACACCAACCCGTACCAGCGGATAGCAAGGGAGTATGGACATCGCCTCGACTCCGTCTTTAACGGGACAGACGGGCGAGGGCTGGCACCTCTCGCACGCGCCGATAGCGAAACGCGCTCCTCCTCGCTGTATCTTGCTGGGCTGCCCGGGCGCGAGCTACGTCCCCCTTCGGAATTCGACTATCCTCCACGCTCCCCACCGCAAGTATCTATGCCTCCCGCCACCCCTGCGCGACCCTCAAGAGACCGCCCTTCCGAGTTGTCGCGTAGAACTGAGGCTCCCGCCCCGCGAGCGCCTTCCGAGGCAGCTGCGGACCGCGAGGCCCCTTCAGAGCCCATCGCAATAGACAACTGCGATACCCGATACTCAGCGCCGGGCCTGACTTACCACGCAGTGCATCCCGACCGCGTGGACTGGATCGTGCCCCCACTCCTTGTCGCGATCTGCCAGAAGAAAGGGAGCTGGAGTCGGTGGGAGCTCGGTGATGTGGGAGAATCAACGGCCTGGGTTCATCGCGGAAAGAGCCAGGAAATCGAAGCGCTCAACTGCTGGTACGACCGGGTGGAGAAGCGAATGCTTTTCTTCGGCCGCTACCCCATGCCCGCCGGAGTCCTTGATGAGCGCGTTTTTGGCGCTCCCGTCCCGCGATTCCCGTTCTATTTCTACGACGGGAACCGGCACCTTGCCAAGCGCGCTTCGCACTGGATGTACCCTTCGATGCAGAGCCCCAAGTTTCACGAAGGCAAGCGAATGAGCCCGCCAACTGCTGAGCAGCTACCACAGCGCTTCAATGTCAAGCGCGAGGCCGGCGGAGAAGACGAAACGGGCAAGGGGAAGGGAAAAGCGGCTGCCGTCCTCGAGGAAGAGGATTACGAGGATGACGGCGGCATGGACGTAGACGAGCCGGAACCGTTCGAACTCCCAACCAGCGTAGTGGTCCTCGATGGGCTGGAGCGGACGCTGTCGGCGGAGGATTTCAGGAGAACAACTGCGGACCTCCTCTACCGAGCACAAGTTTGCCCCACCGCCATAGTCCATGGACAAGGACGGATGTGGGCTCGATTCCCGTCAGTGGCGCAAGGGACGCGCGCCTTCGGAGCTCTCTCGGATTGGTGGCATAACGTCAATGCTCGGTTCGCGAGCGAAGCGGAGTTCGCCGAAGCCGCTGCTTACGCCCCCGACTTCTGGCCGCCTGCAGCGGAAGACGCGGTGATGTCTTCACCCGTCCCGGAAGCGCAGTCCCTGGCGATAGCGAATCCGGGACCCGAAGCGCTGCCAACCCAGGAGCCGGGAAGTGCCACGCCTGAAGCTCCGCTCCCATCGACGAGTCCCTCCGAGCGCTCACCAGCTAGCTCGCCCGTCCAGTCGCCGCTGTCTCCTCGCGCGGCCTCCCCCGCTGGTACCGTGTCTCCGCACTCTACCCTCGTGGCGATGCGTACGACAGAGTCGGTAGCATCACCACCGAGGCCGTTGATTCCCCTTCCTCGCAGCGTAGGGCGGCCGGCGCCGCCAGAACCACCCACTGCGCCGCGGGCGATGCGCCTCGAGACGGCGGTGCTACTTCCGCGCCCTTCCCTCGGAGATCGCCTCACGGACCCACCGGGCCCTCCTCCGCTACCCTTGTCACAGCGCGTCGCCGCTACCGTACCGCTGGCACAGCGCTTAGCGACCTCAGCTCCCCCACTAGCGGAGCAGATTTCCGAGCCCCACTCCAACAGCTTTTTCGTGCATATCTCGCACAATCATCCTCACCCGCAACGTGATCGAGGAGAAGAGCCCGCACCAGCGAAGTGCCAGAAATTGGCTGCTAGACTGGGGGGCCCGGCGCAGCCGGTAGCGTCTTCCTCGTCAGTTACGCTGGATGATGCTCCGCCCACCTCGGAGGACGCTGTAGTGCCGAAAAAGAATAAGCGTGGGAAGCGAGGAGGGCGCCTGGTAAAAGAGCAGGAGCGAATCAAGGAAAAGCGGAAGCTGGAAAGGGAGGCGCTACTCGAACAAGTCGCTCTGACGGGCGACACGTCACTCCTAGATTGGCTTCCGACCCTTGAAGCCGTCGAAGACGCAGAGATGGAAGAAGCGGCAAACAGCTGGAGGGACGACGACAAAGATATCGCGCCAGACGCGGCGCCTCGCTAGCGTTAAGCGCCGCCCGTGTGGGGGGCACTGTGACGCCTACCTTTTAATTCATTGACACGGCCGGGCGCCTCACTAATTACTTACTCGAATTACTTACTTTGAATACTTTCGCACCTATAGTCACGTGTAGATATTACATAATATATCTAACTTTGCTCTTACATCGGCGTGAACAACGACTTCTCGACAGGCCCGAGCCACCTACTACGGCTCCCCCTTCCTCGGGGTCACGGAGGCCCTGCCGAGGGTCACAGGCTCCTCGTCGATGGGTAACAACGACGGCGGCGCCAGAGTCGGCTGGCCGCCGTCCGTCTTAATTCCTGCCGCGACGCTAGCGCCTACTAAGGCAGCTCCATCGCGGCTCCTTTCCTTCAGCCGTATTCGAAGCCTGTGAACGAGCCGCATCACACAAAGAAGGATCAATCAGAACCTCTAGGAGCCTACAGTAGTTTGAAAACCACTAAAAGTGCACAGCTCTGACACAAGGTATCGGAGTTTAGGTAGATGAAAGCTTGCTCTGGGAACCACAGTAGGTTCGCGAACTGTGCACAGCTACGACCAGCCTACTAAACGGGGCTGATTCCAATAGCGGACACGACTACGACCATTCTACTAAGGCGGGAACGATTCCAATAGCCCAACTAACGAACTACGACCGGCCTACTATGCGTGGACGATTCCAATAGAACACTAGCCTGCCTCGTGCAACTTAACAGAGGACTTTCGCGAACTCGCCATGACCCTCCACGAGACGAGGTTGAAGTGATTGGCTTAGATGATCCTTTAAAGCTTATGGAGCCAACAAAATCAAAGCTTCTGTATTAATGAATCTACACAAGAGAAATGTTTTATATCACAAATCTCCGCACAGATACAGAGGACACCAACACCTTTGACAGGTGGCTTCGACTTCCGTCTAAGCGCAACCAAGGGGGCAAGGATGAACTGCTGTATGGCGGGTTCTACGTGGTCTTTTATAGGTTTTCGATAAATACATGACAGAGCAGTATGAATAAGAGAAAATAAGAGAAAATGAGTAATCGGAGCGATTCGGAACGGAATAGAAATAGTGACGCGGCCCTCTAGTGGTGGTTGGATAGGTACCCGGCATCGGAAAGTCATCAGCAATGACTTCGCGAACCGTTCTGGGTATATTTGAAATATTGTAGCCCAGGCCGAAGGGTTTCGCAACCCGGCCTGCTGCCTTGGTGTACACGTCCCACACCAGCATGGTTGATAATCCACCCTGTGTGTCTGCCCAGCCCTCGTAAGAGCGGTAAATCGCTTGTCCGGCCGCTCGCGAACGTGAGGCCCTCCGGCTTCGGCTCAAGACTACTCTGATCGCCAATATGCTTCCGCTTTGGCAGTGTTTGGTCTTCGCGACCGCGTTGCGACCATCACATGTGGTCCCCTTGACCCAGGGTTGACTACTGCTTGAACCAACCCGTGCCAGGTACCAATAGTCAGAGGTTCGCGAACCTCAATGTTCGTTCGCGAACTCGTTCCTTTGCCCTTTCAGTCCTAAAGCTACTGAAAGTAAGATTCGCGAATATCAATGTTCGTTCACGAACTCGTTCTGAGGCCCTTCCAGTCATAAGTCTACTGAAAGTGAGGTTCGCAAATATCAATGTTCGTTCGCGAACTCGTTCTGAGGCCCTTCCTTATGGAAGTGGTGGTCGCGAACTGTTCCCTGCCCTTGTCTGGTGCAGTACAATCCACGAAGGGTGTCAAGGCTTTTGTTATATCTCCTGGGTATGGTATCTAGCCTGCAGGGCAAGCTGTTTCCCGGATTACAGGAAACAACTCTGTCTGACGGAGTTCGTGAACACTTCTAGGATCATGAAGCGGATCCCCTATGTTTGTAAGGACCACGCTTCTATGTCTCCACAGTGCATGCCAGCTCCTCTAGCATCATTAATACACAGTCGGCAGTTCGGAGCTCACTCCGGCTCTAATTGTATACCACCGAGCAAGGGTTCTTAGAATTGTGCTAAGAATCGCGAAAAAGCGTGATTACATGGGTGGTTCAAAACCAGCCGTATCAGCGCATCGTCATACCCTTCACCCTCAGCACCTTCCCCCGCATCATCCTCCCCTTTGACACCTTGACGTTCAACATGAACGAGGGGCAGCTCGAGCTTATCAAAGCCGACCCCGGGAACTACCTCGCCGTCCTCCCTCAAGGCGCAGGCCGCAAGTACTACCAGGAGCACCCGCATGCGAACAGGGCGGTGCAGGCTTTCTTGGAGTCTCTCGACCTCGACACCGAGGACATCAACGTGGCGCTGCCGATGGCACAACGCCCCGCGAAGCACGACTTTGACGGGCCATGGCCTATGATCCTGACAGGCTTCAGCGACGAGCTGATGAATTTCCTCCTCTGGTACCAGACCTTCTTTGTCAACGAGAAGCTTGCCTTCAGCATCGTCCCCTTCAACCCCGCCGCCCAGTGTTGGGTCGTGATGACCATCTCCAGCGACGCCGTCCGCAACGACCAGCGCACTAAGGCCAAGGTTCTCGGGGCCATTAAGAAGCGCCTCTGGAACTACACCCCCTTTGTCAACTTCGTCAACGGAGTCCTTGGGGCTGCCGGAGTCCCTGGCTCAGGCCGCCAGCGGGTAGTAGAGGCCACCAAGACCTTCGACC
The DNA here is from genome assembly GCA_029289555.1 of Mycena latifolia. Lineage (NCBI taxonomy): Eukaryota > Fungi > Basidiomycota > Agaricomycetes > Agaricales > Mycenaceae > Mycena > Mycena latifolia. Next base: position 626,548 of record JARJLE010000039.1, read on the forward strand.
TCGTCTACGTCGAGACCGACAACTCACAGGGTGATCATGCCCCCGTGTTCCAGCTCACTGCTAAGCCGATCACCAATGACCCCGCCCTTCATCGCACCTGGCTTGCTCTCATCCGCGGGATCCCGCGTGGCTACGTTGTCGGCGTGCATGCACTCATAATCAACAGGCGCTTTGTCGACTGCGTGTGGTGCAAATCTAAGATGCACCCAGCTCACAGCTGCCCCTTCCCCGCGACTGAAGGGTGGCTTAGTGCCAAGCCAGACAACGCAGAGCGCCACACCCAACGCCTCAAACAGGAGAACAATGAGAGAGATCATCGCGGGGGTGGAAACGGCAAGGGTCGTAGCCGCGGCGCTCACAATGACCGCAACGACCGTAACGACGGCTGGACCACTGTCGGTTCCGGTGGAAGCAAAGGTAGCCATAACCGTGGGGCGAGACGCTACTAATAGCTTGATGTATACTCATGAACAATTGTCTCTTGTAACCTGTCTCGTACTCTATGCAAATTATTTATCCGCACCGACTGTGTGATGTATTGAGATGGAAAAACCTCCTCAGTCAGGGGCCTAGCTTTGGGGCTAGAGGAAGTCAGGAACGAGTCAGCGGATCGATTCAAGCGTATCTGCACGTTAACGCAACACCAGAAGCCCAAATATACTGACGGTCTTGTAAGTGAGAGGTAGGTCGGACAGGAAAGCGGACGGTGGTAAGTTTTCTCTCAGCGGTTGGGTTGGCAGAACCGCTCCGGGCTCTCGCAGCTCAGTAAACTCCTGATGGAAACGTGTCTTCGCCCAAACAGATGCACGGAGTATATTGGGAGACTGCTAGCACTGGCGTAGAAGCTTGGGGCCTAGCAAGCCTCGAGTGGAGCCCTCCACTTGCAACGAACACTAACAATATGAATAATATTTTAGAAGTTTTGGGTACATGGACAACATCAAATGGACAACAGACGAGCATCTCCCGAGGGGGTGCTGGCTCTACCGTCGGTCTCACCCCCGATGAAGGAATGCGCGGATTCGGAGATGGACCCGCAGTACGTGGCCAACGGGAGCTCAGGGAGACATACCCGACATCTAGTGGTACCCCGGGCCAGGAACAGAGGCCCGATGCACCTGCCGTAGTTCCACGGCAGAACACTGTCAGTCAAGACAGGGACGCTCAGTCAGAGCGTCGATCGCAGTCAGCGAATTACTCACAGTCAGTGAATACACGGCCGGGGATGCCAACCCATAGCCAACAATCCACACCCGCGCGGTCAGCACAGTCCTCGCAGTCAGCGGGAAGCTCTCAACTAACGAGAGAGATGGCAGGCCCACAGGCCATGAATTGCACAGCGAGGCGGCACCCATTGGTGCATAATACCCAGGCTGCACGAGCAGCTGAGCCGAGAGCTGGAAATCCCGGAGACGGTCAGAATGACCCTCTGGCGGCGGACCACGCTCAAAACCCCCAGTCAGAGAATGAAGGTGGGAACGTCCCAGGAGGCGATAGAAATGTAGAAAGTGTAAGACAACCAAATAGACGAAGTCGCAGAGCTGCTGATAAGACGTCGAAGAAAAATACCAAAGCTGCGATCAGGGTTGCGTCACTGAACATTAAAGGATGGAAGGCGAAGGACGCACCACAGCCAGAATGGAATGAAATAAATCAGATGGTCCACGAGAAACAGTACGGGATCCTAGTAGTACAAGAGGCACACCTAAATGAAGAACGGAAAGATCAGATAGAACACCTCTTCCGCAAAAACCTCAAAATACACTATTCAGCGGACCCATAAAATCCGACTGGGAAGGGAGACGTCGCCATAGTACTGAACCGACGACTCACCAATGTGAATGGAGCCACGATAACAGAAATAATTGCAGGACGAGCCCTCCTTATCCAGACAAACTGGCACCGAGCAGAAAAAATTACAGTCCTTGGAGGGTACGCACCGAACGATCCTACTGAAAATGCAGCTTACTGGAAGGAGATTGACGATTACTTTATTGCCCATCCAAACACCCCAAAGCCTGACCTGTTTGCGGTGGATTGCAATATGGTGGAAGACGCCATTGACCGCCTTCCGATGCACGAGGATAGCTTTGCACAGGTAGAGGCACTAGATAACCTGAAGAACAACCTGCATCTAAAAGATGGATGGAGGGACACATACCCAACTGTGAAGGCATTCACTTTCCATCAGGTAGCCACCGGTTCTCAGTCGCGAATCGACAGGATATATGTTACCCAGAAGGTGCTTGCCACTGCTAGAGAATGGAGAATTGAGCCAGCAGGGGTCCCTACGGATCACTGGGTGGTATCGGTGCAAGTAGCAAGTGAGAATGCACCGGATGTAGGCAGGGGAAGATGGTCAATCCCTAAACATATCATCAAGGATAAAACATTGGCTAAATACATAAAAGAACGCGGCCTAGAAGCGAAGAGTCAGCTTGATACAATGGGCACGAGAACGGAGGAGAATAACCCCCAAACAATTTATGCGAAATTCAAGAGAGATGTTCTGGACATGGCACGACATCGAGAGAAGATAGCAGTCCCAAAAATCGTCCTTAAACAGCGGGGCCTCGAAACGGCTCTGGACCGGGTGACGAACGATGAGAACACCCCTGAAGAGGAAAAGATTAAGGCAGCAGCCGAAATAACTGAAAAACTCACCAATCTGGAGCGGGAAAGACACTTGAAAGCAAGAAATGCAACTGCTACGAGAAATCGAATTGAGGGGGAAACAATGTGCCCATACTGGACACAATGCAATAAGAAGGCGAAGCCGCGAGACATGATATATGCACTAAGGAAGCCCGCTGTTGAGGGAGCTGATATAAATGCACCAGCGCAATATGAGAAAAACTCGCAAAAAATGGCGGAACTTGCCAGAGACTATCACGAAACACTCCAAATAGACCTGGAACCTCCGGATATCGAAGTGAGGGAGGAGAAAATCAAGAAAGTGCTAGAAAATATAGACACTGAGACAACGGAGGCACAATTCGACTCCATGCGCAAACAACTACTGGAAGAGGATGTGGCCGAAGCGCTGAAACATTCACAAAATAATAAAGCAGCCGGACTTGACGGAGCAACATATGAGCTCTGGAAAACAATACATGCCAGGTACCTAGAAGACGTACGATGTGAGAGGCCAGCCTTCAACTTGATTGGGCTAATGACATGAGCCTTCAATGACATCGAGAGCTTTGGAGTCGTCCCCAGCACCAACTTCTCCGAGGGTTGGATGTGCCCGATCTATAAGAAGAACAACAGAAACGAGATCGCGAACTACAGGCCGATCACGCTGCTCAATACTGACTACAAGATAATGACAAAGGCATTAGCGATGAAACTGGCTAAAGCAGCACCTACCCTGATACACAAAAATCAGGCAGGCTTCATTCCAGGACGGAAGATCTCGGACCAAACAATGCTAGTGCGCATGATGATGAATTATGCCGAAGCCACAGAAAGCAATGGACTGATTGTGGCGTTAGATCAGGAGAAGGCATACGATAAAGTGGCACACGATTACCTCTGGCGGTCCCTCGAAGCCTTCCGCATCCCGAAAGAATTTATTACCACAGTCAAGAGCCTCTACGAAACGGCAGAAACCCGAGTAGCCATAAATGGCCACCTAAGCTCACGCTTCCGAGTTACTAGAGGAGTAAGACAAGGTGATCCGATGTCCTGTATCTTGTTTGACCTTGCAATTGAGCCGCTTGCTGCATCTCTGAGAAAATCCACGCTGCAGGGGTACAACATCCCTGGAAGTGAGGAGAAATTAGTTGTGAACTTGTTTGCAGATGATACGACCACCTTCCTGTCAGAAGGCGACGACATGGAGACACTGCAGGTTCTCCTCGATGATTGGTGCATAGCAGCGAAGGCGAAATTTAATATAGCCAAGACGGAAATCATACCTATCGGCAAGAAAGAATTCCGTGTGAGAGTCACTACAACAAGGAGAGTAAGCGACATACAGGAGAAAATCCCAGAACACATGCACATAGTCTCGGATGGGGAATCAGTGCGCATCCTGGGTGCCTGGTTTGGGAATGAAACTGATGCGGCACAGCCATGGGGGCCTGTGCTGGAGAAAATAGACGATGCGCTGGAAAACTGGAGCCATAGCCACCCCTCAATGGAAGGGCGTAAGCTCATCATTCAGATGGTGGTCGGAGGAATGACACAATACCTGACGCAAGTTCAGAGAATGCCAAAAAATGTAGAACAGCGACTCACCAAGAGGATACGCAAATATATGTGGAATGACCAAGAGAGAGGGCTTGTAAACGAAGCCACGCTACAAGCCCCTATTACCGACGGGGGCTGCGACCTCCTAGATCTCGAAGCACGGAACCAAGCAATAGATATTATGTGGCTCAAATTGTACCTTGATCTTAGCCCGGACAGAGTGCTGTGGGGACACTTTGCAGATGCAATTTTTGCAGTCCAAACCCCGCAAAACCAAAAAGGAGTTGATATGAAAGTGAGACAAAACCCATTCCTGCAGTCCTGGAAAACCAGCTCAGGAACCAAAGCAAAAGTCAAGCCGGAGCTAAAGAGCCTACTGGACACTGCACGGACCTTCCAAGTCCGTCCAGAGGGCCTGGCCTTCTCACGAGACATCTTGCGACAAATGCCGATATGGTACCACAGAGAGGCCGATATCGGAATACGGAAACTGAATACCGCAGCCGCAAGCAAGTGTCTGAGGGATAAACACCAAGTACGATCTGTCGGGGATGCTGAGAAGATGGCAAGGTGCCGCAACGGACACATGCACCAACCCTCAGCAGACTGCAATTGTGACAACTGCGAAGACTTCAGAGAAAGTGTGAAATGTGAAGATCCAAACGCCTGCTACGAGAGAGCGCAACTGCTTCTGAGCAAACTTCCGTACAAATGGGACCCACGATGCGAGCAACCGGAGGACTATGAAGTTAACGAAACCAGGGAAGCGGACGATGACGGCTGGATCACGTTTGACAAAAGCGTAACTACGACTGGCCCCCTGGGGGAGATCTTCAGAATCTTCACAGAAGGAGTGGTAACCAACAAAGTACCTGATTTACGGCCGGATGACACATATGCTGCTGAGGAGATTGTAGCAACAGACGGATCCTGTTTCAATAATGGCCAAGATGATGCAGAAGCTGGAGCCGGGATTTTCTTCGAGGAGGACGACCCACGGAACCGAGTGATTCGACTGCCCGAGGCAATAGAGCAGTCAAACCAAACAGCGGAGATGGTTGCAGTAAAGGAGGCCATGCAGGATGTCAGCGAAGACTACGACATCAAAATCAAAAGTGACTCAAAACATGTTATTAACGCAATAACGAAACACAAGAAAAAGTGGGAAGACCAGGGCTACATAGGCATTGCGAGCAAAACCCTGCACCAGGCAACGATAGCCACGCTACGCCAAAGGAAGCGGATGACGAAAATCCGATGGGTGAAAGGCCACAGCGGCCACGAACGGAATGAAGGAGCTGATAAAATGGCGGATGAGGGAGCAAAGAAACAGGTTAGAGATGATGTAAACCTGGATATCCCCCCCACCCTGAAGGTGACTGGGGCAAAACTATCGGCGATGACACAGTCTCTAGCATACAAAGCTATCTGCGAACGACAAATGAAGGATAAACTAAAGAAACGAGAACGCACTAAAGTGAACATCGAAAAAGCCAAGGCTGAGGCAGAAGATAACTTTGGTTTCAAGCTGACGGAGGGAAAAATTTAGAAGTTGATGCGAAGCAAAGATCTGTCGAGACAAGCACGTTACTTCCTCTGGATGACGACACACGACACGTACCTCACTGGAACACACTGGCTACGAGACTCCAACAGCCCCGAGAAGAAAGAGCATGCAGAATGCCAACACTGTGGGCAAATAGAGTCAATGGAGCATATACTAACAAAGTGTGATGTACCCGGCCAGAAGAAAGTCTGGCAACTAACCAAAGAGCTCTGGATGAAGAGAAACCCAGACTGGCCTTGGCCAGGACTAGGAGCGATTATTTCGGCAGGACTTGCTATCTTCAAAGATGAGAATGGCAAGGTCAAGCCTGGAGACGCAAGGCTATATAGAATATTGATGTCCGAGTCTGTGCACCTGATCTGGAAGCTACAGTGTGAGAGGATCATGCAGAAGAACGGGAACCATGCGACGGAGACCGAAATCCACAACCGCTGGGTTAATGCAATCAATACGAGACTGCGACTCAACTGCAGCATGACGGACCGGAGATACGAGAAGAAAGCTCTCCCGGTCAAGACGGTCTTGAAGACCTGGTCAGGCATCCTCAAGGATGAGAACGAGCTCCCGGACGACTGGACGGGGGTTACTGGGGTTTTAGTGGGTATTGAAGCGAGGCGGCAGCAGGGGGGGAGACGCGAGAGGTAAGTATGGGGACAAGCGCATGGGGGGCTGTGCCAGCTTAGTCATGAGTCCCACACTTCATGCGTAAAGGCATTTCCTCAGGGTGATGTACAAAATTCCGGGGTTTCTAGTTTTCCCCTGGATACAACCTAGCGAGCAAGGTGAAGACGACCATGTCGACTGTCACCGAGCCATTCCAAACGCTCCACCAAAAAAAAAAAAAAAAAAAAAAAAAAGGAATGTTGATCGTCGATCACATTCCGCACACTCTCTTAGTCAGCCGGCTTTGCGCTTTAGTTCGCAGGCTCACTGAAGCTCAAGCTGTCATAGGCGGTTTGTTTAGAAAGGGGCTGACTCTTTGGGTGGACATGCACCCATAGCCCATCCTTTGAAATCGGTTCCGGTCGTTGTGCGCAAACTTTGGGTTTCTTACCAGCTTAATATGAGGAAATTTAGAAGAAGTGAGACGATTTATGTAACCTCTGCATCACAGCTTTACCCCTGATCAAAAGTTGGTGCGTTCCAACTTCATCCGATGCGGCTGAATCGGAGCCGGTATTCCTGCCTTTCCTCTCATCCAGCGCCTAGAACTTCTTTTCCATGAATAAGGCAAACTTCACACAATTCGCCTTGTCACATTTATCCCACGGTGCTTTGTCGGTTTTTGATATTGCAGGTCTCGGACTTCCGAGTCGGCCAATCCCTGAACAAAACACGATTGTCAATCCTCTTGGCCATGTGACACCAATTTTACGCCGGCACCAGGATACAAAAATGCTGCGTGTGGAAAGAAGGCACCGCGTGCAAAACACGCTGAGGCTATTCATGTTCGCTGAGCTATTGACACCCACAAGATCACCTGGAAGCACCATACCCATCTCTCATCGAAATGGCCGCCGCGACTCCCAACCCGACAAGAGACGAGAAATACTATCTCGATACGGTGATCTTTCAGGTGAAGTCTCCCCTCACTGTCGCGAAGAAACGATTTCCCATGATGCGTGAATGTAGGTCGAAGATCGTCTCTTCAAAGTTCCCCGCTATCATTTCAAATGCAGCTCCGACGAGATCCTCGGTAACACCTTCCTGCTACCCACAGCAGGCAAGATCGAGGGGACAACCGACGAGAATCCCATAAAGCTGGAGGGGATCAGCAGCACCGACTTCCAGAGGCTGCTTGGGGTCCTGTATCCTCTGTGAGTTGAGTCTGTTCTCAACTCAGCGACAAACCTGACAGGTCGGTTGTGCCACAGGACGAACCCATTGTCATCTCTGCCTGCGGACTACTGGATCTCTGTGCTCAAACTAGCAACCATGTGGCGGTTGTCAGCCGCTCGGGAGCTTGCAATAAAAACATTGGATGAGCACAATATCGACCCCATGGAACTTATTATCCTCGCCAGGACGTACCATGTTTCGTCCTGGCTTCGCTCCGGATATCTTTTTCTTGCCAGGAACGGGATTTCCTTGGCGGATGCAAGAATTATTGGATCCGATACTGCATTCAAGATCTCGCACCTTCGCGAGACGGTCTTCTTGAAATACATCAACAATATCCGCCAAAATTCTTACTACAACTCTAAGAAATTTCAGCCGGGGAATGCCAATGTGGAGTCATCATTCGAAGAAGAGTTCCGGCAGGCAGATTTGGACAGCGCAGACTACGCCAAGGCTGTTAACCGCGAAAGTCAGAAAATCCCTCCAGCTCTCTTTGAAATGATCACTACGACTTCAAACCCAACAAGAGACGAGAAGTACTATCTCGACACAGTGATTTTTCAGGTGAGGTCTTCCCGCAATCCCGGGAAGAAATGACTCCATGGCACATGTATTTGCCTGTAGGTCGAAGAATGTCTCTTCAAAGTTCCCCGCTATCACTTCGAGCACAACCCCGACGTGATCTTCGCGAATACCTTCAGCCTACCCACAGTAGGTGAGGCCGAGGGGACGACCGATGAAAATCCCTTCGAGCTGAAGGGAATCAGCGGCGTCGACTTTCAGAGATTTCTTGAGGTCTTGTATCCCCTGTGAGTTCATGCGATACAATTTCCAACTGGTTGATGAAGGGTTGGCTGCGCTCCAGAACGAACCCGCTGCTGTCGCTGCCTCCGGACCACTGGATCTCCGTTCTCAAGCTGGCAACCATGTGGTGGTTGTTAGATCTTCGCGATCTTGCGATTGACACACTTGGCCGCCGCTCGATCTCCGACACAGAACGTATTGTCCTCACCAGGAAGTACTATGTTTCGTCTTGGCTTCGATCTGGATATGTGGCCCTTGCGCAGAAGGGAATTTGCTCGGATGATGTGGGGATTATTGGAACGGATACTGCTTTCAAGATCTGCCACCTACGCGAGACGTCCATGTCGAAAATTTTCAACAATATCCGCGAGAATGGCTACTACGGCAGGTCCTGGGAGCCCGTGACTCCTACCGATGTAGAGAAAGTATTTGCAGAAGAATTCCGGTTGGCAGAGTTGGACAGCGCAGAGTACATCCCTAAAGCTCAGGGCAATTAACCATTCCGCGAAAGTCTCTGTGATGTGCAGGGCGTCACGGTAGCTAGTACTATATTGTTTTCAGCAGTTGTCTGCAAAAGCTATTACTTACTATCCCCCAGATGGATACAAACACTGTCCCTCTCATTCAACAATCTTTCCTTTCAAGTGTTGAAATTTCAAAAGTTCAAACAATATTTAACAGTTGAACGAGCACGGGACCGTGGAACATTGACTACCACAACACTGGGGACTCGAGTTGGTTCATACGTCAAAGTTGTGTTATCTATTATGAGAAAAAAGAAGCGAATCACGCACTTTGAAGAGCGTGTCTTCAGTGCGGATAGTGCAGAGCCCCGATTCAATGTAAAATCGGGCATATCGGATAGGCTGGTCTGAAGCCTGGATAGGCAACGAATCCGATCTGGTCCGCTTTCTTGGGTTGGAAGAACTCTCTGGGTGAGTGTAACGCGAGGACCTCTCGACTGTTGGAATTAAGTGGCAAGCTAAATCAGAGAGGGAAGTGGGAGCGTAGGAATGGCCGCGGCGAGGGTCGGATCAAATCGGCTTGTTTAATTTGCCAGGATTTGAAAGCAGTGCTCTTTTTTTTTTTTTGGAGCGTTTAGGATAATGAAACTTAGTCTGCAGAAGCATTCCAAGCTCATCCGCTTGTGTTGCTGGTAGTTAACCAGTCGTCGCCGGGAAATTTGTCCAGGAGGAAATGCCATTACGCACATATTCAGGCTAAACCATCAAGTGCGAACAGTTGATGACACGCTTGCGATTGCCACACGTAGAACGATAATGGTGAGGAGACCTCATCAGATTAATTCCTCCGGAATAGGTCACAAGAATTGCGGCTGTTTATTATGTCATCGAGACCGAACACAGTTTAATTGCCAGCATCCCGGAAAACGCATTGAAACTGCCAGGATCCTGATAGATGGAATTCTCGGAAAGTGGAACCCAACTGTTCAGAGTCTTGATCTCTGTGAAGAGCTAGTCCTAACAGATGTCAAACTAGAGGGAAATAAAGGGCAACTAGATTCAGATCAGGTCATGGTCTATGATCCGAACTTCAGATTGACTAGTATGAAAAATGGTTTCCGGATATTTGCCTTTGAACAATCTCTCAATGAAGTGCCGGCAAGACGTGTCCAAATCCCTGGACAGGAACCAAGCCTACTGACAATTTTCTTGCATGCACATATATTACATCCTGGCAAGTTTGATCCTATGATTAAGGTGAAGCTCAACTGGTCCACAACTGGGGAACACAGAAATGAATTACTGCATTTGACCTTTGATAGACCGGAAATACCGTTGACATTTTCATCGGCCCTTTTGGGAGGTCTACTTTATGTTCTACAGAATACACAGAGGAATGTACCTCTCCTAATATGCTCCTCGTCTGAAAGCAGTGCTCAATAGTTCAGAATTAATTCAGAATGTGAGAGACATGATTCGGACTCATGCATGATAGTGGGACCAAAAAAACACTGCAACAATGTTGAGTTAACTACTGTACTATTTCGACCGAGTGTTCAAGTGACGCGCAACACCGGCCTCTGAACTGAACACTTTGGGTACCAGTGGCGGTGACGTTGAGCATTTGGGAATTGAGAGAACCGGCGCCGATCGAGGTCGGCGACGATCGGTGCCTGACGGCGGCACCTGCGGCACCTAAATAATTTGGTGGCCGGCAGTGCCACCATCAATTGCTTGGTAGCCGCCTTGTAGCCAAACAACATGCTCCCTCCAACAACATGCCTGTCTCCACCGCACTATAGAAGGACCCCGCCCTGAAAACACTCAGCCTACACCTAATCCTTCAATTCAAGCTCTCTGCCCACTTGAAGAATGATATTCTTCTCTGCCCTGTGCCCTTTACTGTCTCAACGGAGTGCCAGTGCACGCCCGAAATTCTGCCGCCTTCGATCACATCTTTTCTCTCGGACGCGATACACATTCCATTGGCTGACATGAACACGTGTTGGGATGCTTTAGTTTGGGAGTATCTGTCAGAGGCATTCAACCAAAGAGATGAGCAAGCTTTCATTGACTACCACTGGACACGTAGACTCTGTAAGTATTAGCAAAGCCATTCACAATTGAGGGATTGTGGGAGAAGGAATCGTGTCGGGGGTGGAGGAGGGAAGAGAGCAGGGTGCAGGAGAGCGGGGGCGCTGTCAGTCCAAATTCAAACTCCGACACTTTGCCGCCGTCAGCCACCGGTTCCTCAAAAAGGATTGGTGCCGGTTCTCCCAAAACCCAAACTTTCACGGGTTTTGTGGCCCAAATAGGCTCAAAAAACATCAAAAAAATCGGTCCGGCATTCGCCGGACTGCCATTTATGGTAATTATTGATGGGATTTGTCAGGATGAACACTTGAAAAAGTGAACACCTTAGGTGACGCGTGACCTAGGCCGAACACTTGGTCAAAATAGCACAGTAGTCCTGTTAGTACATCTCAATACTGTCACTCTCAGGCAGCATTCATGTCATGGGAGAGAAATTGAGCACGATAATCAAGCTGAGGTGGCACAGGTCTTCTTCCCTTCTAAAAAAAGGACATATATCACAACTATCCATCAAGTCATGCGGGAAGTACTAGTGCACCTGGCAGATCTCCTAAAATTGTTCACGGGTGGGTATTCTCAAGGGAGGAGCCCCAGAGATCATCAGAGACTACCCCTCTTCCCCCCTGACAGTCTAAAATTGCATTCAAGTGTTGGGCGGGAATCAATCAAATGAGATCAGCAATCGCACCTCGTGTAACACGGAAACCATATAAAATTTGACGCCGATGATCTGGCCGCGATCAGAAATTCTGACGGATTGATCGTTTGCCAGGAGGTGGAGGATGGCCTGCGTGGCTCCAAAGGCTGTAACCGACCTGGTTCACTTCGCTGGAGGCAATTGGTAGATTGCCCATGCCACTTATACTCGCAAGACCCTCCACTTCTCATCAAACTGATCCACGATGCCTGTAGAACCTTCCGTATCCCCAGATAATAGCCCTCAGCCTCCTACAAGCAAGCGTGGCTTGAAATTTTGGTTGATTTTCATCGCCAATCTCATTGTGGACCTCCTCTCGGCGCTTGATCTTGTAATTGAACTCAGTAATCGCCTTCAGCGGTTACTTAACATATGTCTCTCTTCAGACTGCTGTTTCTACCGCGTTGCCTACGATCGTGGAGCACCTCCATGGATCAGACTTCATCTGGGTTGGCAGCGCATACACAATTGCCTCAATGGCGATCCTCCCTACCATTGGCGGCCTGGCCTCTACCCTGGGACAAAAGCCTATCCTACTTGGATTTATCGTGTTTTTCGCTCTTGGATCTGCGATATGCGGGTCGGCACAAAGTTTAAACATGCTCATCGCCGGCAGAGGTACAATCATCTTTGGTTTATCCATGACGTCTAATATTTGCACAGTTGTGCAGGGTATCGGAGGAGGAGGTTGCATTTCTGTGACTGAGATTATCTACGCCGATCTCGTCCGTCTGCCGGAGCGCGGAAAGTTTTTGGGGGTCACAGCTTTGTGACTTACAATAATCCATAAGTGCTGAAGCCAACCAACTCTTACAGTGTGTGGGCATTTGCATGGTAAGTCTGAGCCTCAAGCTCCTGGAGGCTTACTGACATTGTGTCCCAGCGCGATCGGCCCTCCGATTGGAGGTGCGCTGGCAGGTTCCAGCTCAGGTGCCAACTCATGGAGATGGCTGTTTTTCCTGAACATCCCACTATGCGCTATCGCTTTTCTGCTCGTGTTCCTGTTCTTGAAGGTCCAGACACTGCGTGAAGGTTTTCGAAAGATGATCTCGACCGTGGATTGGGTGTACGCTGGATATGTCTCGCAACCGGTCACTTTCTAAATCTTCACAGGGGTCTCAGCCTTCTTGTCGCGGGTACCATATCTATCACCATTGCTCTCACATGGGCTGGTTTTCAACACCCATGGGGTTCGCCACAAGTGCTTATTCCATTCTGCCTTGGTTTCGGTGCTATTGGCGCCTTCGCTATCGCCGAATACCAGTTCAGGTTTGCGAAAGTGCCAACGGTATGCCGTCATTGGTTCTCTCCGTCAACAACTCAACACCACTTCCACAGATCCCGTCCTTCCTTGTGACAAACCGAACGACGTTGAGCGGGTAGGGTCATAACCACTTCGCTTTTGAAATTAACAACCTTCATTCTTCAGTTATATAGGCACCTCCATTCATGGAATTGTATCTATGGCTGTGATCTGTAAGCATCGGGATTATTGCGTCACAATCTTCGCGGTCTGACCGGGTCTCAGTCTACATTCCGGTATATTTCCAGGCTTGCAAATTAGCCTCCCCGATACGCTCAGGCGTAGACCTTCTTGGTCTCGCTGTTGTCATCCCGGTCCTTGCAATACTCGCTGGCGTGTCTGTCCAAGTCCTGGGCAGGTATCGGCCGCAAAATTATATTGGATGGATGCTCATCATGGTGGGATTCGGCTTGTTTACCCTACTCGACAAAGACAGCTCCAGATCCACCTGGATCGGCTTCCAAGTTGTTCTTGGAGTCGGCCTCGGGATTATTTGGATCGGTACCCAGTTCCCTATCCTTGCCCCACTGCCGTTCTCGAATAATGCTCATGCCTTGGCATTCTTCACTTTCGTGCGATGCTTCTCTCAGGTTTAAATGCCTCTCAAGTTCTCTGATCTTCCACTCAATTAAATCACAGACCTGGGGAACTGTATTCAGCGGAACAATTTTACAAAATACACTCAAGGCTCGTCTCCCAACTCAGTTTATCAACACATTCGGCAGTAACGTGCAGTTGACCTATTCCATAATCAGCCAAATCGATAATCTCCCTGCTGTCCTCAAGGACCAAGTCCGCAATGTATTTGCGGAGGGTGTTAAGATCGTGTGGTATACAATGCTCGGCATATCTGCTTTAGGCCTCTTGTCATGTTTCCTGATGGAGGAGATCAAATTGCGCGATGCGTTGGATGAATCTTGGGGATTGGACGACACTCATCGCACAGAAATCATCTCACCGGTTGACGGGGCCGCTTCTCCAGCTAATGAGAAATAGTTATCTGCTCGTAGCACAAGCGAATTTTTGTCTTAAAGCTCAAATTTAACCAGATCGTGTGTCTGAATCTTCTCGAATAGATATGAAAGGAGATGGGTGAGCGAGAATATTGTGGTAAATCAACTTCGCAAGCTTCCATGTCTTACGGGTGCCGATCTCCTGCTGAGATCTAGATATCTGTTTCAAAGCTGTTAGAAGAAAAATGCAGCATCACACGTAATCACCACCATCTCTGAATCATTCGTTCTCGACAGGCCCCATGGTCGCATCATGATTGGCTCTTCTACATGCCGTGCACACGCTACGGAAACTGAGAAACCTGGAAATTGAGTCCGCAGGACTGTGAGTATAAGAGCTGGTCAACTCCGGCCTCGGTCAATCCATTCCTAACTATGTCTCTCGAATTGATTCTCAAAGGCACTCTCGTTATTGGGGCTGGTCTCTCTCACAACTACGGATTAACTCCGCCCACTGCGCACACTCCCAAAGACGCTAAGACAATTTACCGAGGACAGTATTTTGAGACTATGGTTATGATATGGGCCATTGCAACAAGGGTGGGTTGTTCTCTTTCTCCTATCCCCAAAGGCTAATAGGCGGACAGGTTGTTGCGATGACACTATCGGTTTGCCATGTCTTCGTCATGGTGGCAGTAGAATTTCCTGGGCATGCCTCCCCCGAAATTTTCGGCACCATCTGCCCATACCCCTCCTCAAAAATTCAGACACTTCGCAATCTGAGCGTATCATTTGCTCTGAGCGTGTGTGTCATGATCCTCGGAGCTCTCCTTTGGGGATGGTACTTTATTACCCTTGGACGACTCTTCACATATCGCATTGCGGTCACGTCCAACCATGTTCTTGTGACATCTGGACCGTACGCCTATGTGCGCCACCCCAGCTACACTGGGGTGTTCCTCATGCTGGGGAGTGCTGCCTTCACATATATTTTCTCCCATGGAAATTACATCGCAGAATGCGGGATTGGATTGACTCCGTGGAAGTGGCTTATCTACTATTGGATGACTTGCTCGGCGTATTCCCTCATCTCATTACGGAACCGGGGGAAGGTAGAGGACGAGCTGATGAAAACTACCTTTGGTGAAGAGTGGTTGAAATACAAAGAGAAAGTTCCATTTAGTTTTATACCGTATATTGTCTAGAGAGCAGTTTCATATGTTCCGTGATGCAGACTAAAAAGTGTTTCTTACATGACTGCATTGAATGTGATCAGAATAGGAAAACCACAATGCCCAGAGTTTGAGTTAGTATTCGGTGTACATGTTTGAAACTACCCTGATCCACATTGTATTAAACCCGAGTCTAATGTTGGTGCCCTACGTCCGCAAGAGGATCACTGTACTCATCAGTTCCTGGATTGATATCTGATTTTAGGACCCTCGAAAAACGGGCTGCGGGAATCTGTGAGATCTCAAACCCGATCGTAGTTGGATTTGATCACTGATATGTGAAGTGAGGTCGATACACACCAACCCCGGGTAGTGCAGTTGACAGATAATTAAATTGGACAAGTAGTATGGACGCTCGATGGGTTACGGTGTCTTGAAATAGATGATTGATTTTTTCAACAAGGAATTATGTGATCTGATCCGCTCATTTAAAACCGTGGGAACTGCCCTGATGAACCAGTTCAAATCCCATTATGAACTTCTAGACTGCGAAGTGTGTTCATACCTGAGATACTTCCGAGTGATCTTGTACGCTGGTGGCCGGGGAATTTGACATGTTTCGTCCTAAGAAATCGAGCACGCGGCCATGCTATCTGGGTCCCATTTAACCAAGAACTGCTTCTTGCTTGATGACCAAACCACTGTCCGTCGTATCGACCATGTTCATCCACACTTCCCTCGCCGCTGCTACCGTCGCTGTTGCATCCGGCATTGTTAGTCCCGTTCTCTGTGTCCAAGTAACCTGAGCTAAAAGTTAACCTAGGGGGTTTGGGCTACACTTCACAGGCACTCTGTCAGGGGGGACTATGCTGCATGCTATTATGCCGCTTCCACTCTTATGCTGTATCTCTCAGCCCTCATCTTCAGTGTTCAAGAGCCCCTCTCTTTTTCGGTCACTATGTTTTGTATCCACGCTATCTCCGCTCTGGGTTCGACGCTATGTTACCGCCTCTCTCCTTGGCATTCGCTTGCCCGGTTCCCTGGTCCATTTCTATGGCGAATCAGTAGTCTGTGTTTGGTCTACATATCATTCACAGGAAAGCGGTACCTGGTGCTCGACGACTTGCATCGAAAGTATGGGCCCTTTGTGCGAATTGGTGAGGTCCTAACTCTAATCCTGTACATCTCGTTGACGGGAAGGCGCAGGGCCCAGCCAGCTTTCTATTAATCTCCATTCCGCCAGCAATGTTATCTATGGGGCTGCAACCCACATGGAAAAAGGAGATTCATACGTTACTCCGGGTCATCTTGAAGCAATTGCACTGTTTTTCAAGCAAAAGACC
Organism: Mycena latifolia; assembly: GCA_029289555.1. Lineage (NCBI taxonomy): Eukaryota > Fungi > Basidiomycota > Agaricomycetes > Agaricales > Mycenaceae > Mycena > Mycena latifolia. The sequence goes on from JARJLE010000039.1 coordinate 642,978, forward strand.
AGGGCAATTCATCAAGAACGTAAACGTGTTTGGTCGCCTGCATTCACCAGTCTCTCGTATGTGTCGCGTGTCATGTTTAAAATATTTGGGATATTAATGTTTAAATTTAGGATTGCCAACTTCATCCCTGCCGTTGAGCGCAGAACACGGGAGTTACTTCATTGCATTGAACACCGTCAATCTAAGAGTAAAGAGCAACTTCTGGATCTCTCGGAAGTCTTCTGTCATTGGGCATAAGATATCATGGTGAGGTCACAGCTTCCTTTGTCAGTGCCTTACGCTGAGCGTTGCCAGTGCGAAATGGTTTTTGGAGGGTCCAACAATCTGGTCAGCCTTCCTTTCTGTTGTTTTATATCCTACTCATTGTTTTGATCCTAAAGGATCTGATGAAGAATGGAGATCCCCAGGGTCTTGTCGAGGGAGGGAAAATGGCGACGGTAATTCTCGACTGGTGAGACGTAATTCCATCCTTTGTCCCTAAATTATTACTTACCCAACAAGTATCGGCCAATCGCCTTGGCTTATGGACCTTGCCTGGTATCTGCCACTCGGCAAGTCGATGGTTCATTTGCGAGACGCTGCGGCCGCAATGATGAGGCATCGTGTTGAAGCAGACGCTGATACAATGATGCGTGATCTCACTTCTTATCTGGTTCGTCTTTTCCGCAAAAACCGTGGTCAAATTTCTGATGTCATAACAGCTCGATGGCCGAACGAGCTCTGGTGATGCCATTCCATTGGAGGACCTTGAGTTAGATGCTGTAGTGGCTATCCAAGGGGGTAAGCACGGCATATCCGGCCTGATTATTTTACATAACCTAAAGAAACTTGTAGGATCCGACAACACCTCTACGACACTGTCCTTGGCATTCTACTATATGCTCACCTCCCCGCACGGATACTATTCCAAGCTTCAGCAAGAACTCGATAATACCTTTCCGGACCGCGAGGGCCCCCTGAATTGGGATGCTCTCGCTGGACTCCCCTACCTGAACGCTGTAATATCCGAGGCATTACGATTGGCGTCACCTTACTATCTTCCCCGAATTGTACCACCCGGCGGGGTTGTCATAGAGGGCAACCATATACCGCAAGGCACAACTATGGCACTTGCTGCATACTCTCAGCAGACCAGTCCTGATAACTTCTATCCTGACCCACTTGTGCGTATTTGGAACTGCTTCGCTTGTACGGTTCTTTCTGACGACTTCCAGGATTATCGGGTCGAAAGATGGCTCCCCGATGGACTAGGACCAGGTTCGAAAACCGAAAAGGCTGCATTATATTCGTTTTCATCTGGTGCCAAAATTGAATTTCCCCCATGGAAATCGAGTCTGACTTCACGCAGGTCCCCATGTTTGCATCGCGAAGTCATTTGCCTATCAAGAAATGCGATACGCGATTGCACGCCTAGTTTTGGCATATGATTTGAAGTTGGCGCCCAATTTCGATGCCAGAAAATACTGAGATGGAATTTTGAACATGCGCACTACTCTCCTCAAGGAACCACTCCCGATCACGGCGTACATCCGCGAAAAAATCAACAGCAAGAACTAGGTATTAGGGTCAGACTGTGTATAATTCGCTGCACATGTCGACTGCGCATGTGGGCCTGGGAAGTACTTGGGATGATTCTGTTTCCCAGTTATGGACTTGGTATACTAATGTGAACTGCTATCTAAGTTTTCTCCCGGCGCATGTCTTCTTGCGGGAAATTACTGATTTAGCGCCAATCCGGTGCATCATGATTGTGATGATCTAAGTGCCACCCCCGAAGACGGCAGGGTTGCCAGAAGCCACCAGGCGTGGTGGTATGTTGACCGAGATAGCCCAGGATCTCACGCCCACGTTAAGTATGCTTATAATGCCTCCTCTCCCGCATTGCCACACCAACCTCGTGTCTGCATCTACTCCCTACATTAAAGCGTGGCTCTCGGGCCCACAAGATACCAAATTCTATACTCCAATGTACAAAGCAGAAAGTCCTACGGCGGCCTTCCTGCCGAGCATCGTGGGCGCCATAGCGATATGCACGCAGCCCTCGCCGAGCATTTCCGTGTTCGTATTCGACTTACGCCAATTTGGAAGAACGGCGATGGATAAAGATAACAAGAGTAAAGATTCTGCGTACGGCAAAACCGATGCGGAAAGCCAGCTGGACGACATGGAGTGGGCAATTGAACATGCCGAATTTGGCGATTAGTGATGCCTTTGGCTTGGCTTGGCCTGTAAGCCATGGCTTTGGCCTGGCTGCACCGGGCTTTGGCTTCCAAATTCCAAATTCCAAAGCCAAAGGCAAAGCCCTGAGCAAGGGCTTAGCTTTGGCTCAAGCCATGGCTTGTGGTAGAAAATTTTCAATACTGCTATTTCGGGTGAGGGACCTGGTAGAATCCCCATGTACCCTACGATATGCATATGCGCAACCGCCTTGCAACCAACCCCGGGCAATGTCCTCCCGGAGACGATATTGGTGTGGGCATCGCTTGCTGTACATATATGAAGCCGTCAAGGTATGTGCTATTCAAGTGAGCAAACAGATGAACGGGACTCTTATTTGATGCCCGGTGTGACTCTGGATTTGATGAACCTCTTTGAAGGTTCCGTTAGTCGGCTTCGCTGCAGCGTCTTGGGCTTCCGAAAAATCAAGTTCAAGTTCTCGGGTCTGGAAGGTAAGTCCAGGGGGTACAATGATTGTCGGTGAATAAAATGAACAGGCGTCGTGAGCAAGTCGTGAGGCCAAAAGAGGGAAGAAGCTCAGGAAGGCGAGAGGATTCAGGAGGCAAGGAGAGAAAGACGGCGGCTGGCCAACTTGGACCTGCATGTGATGACAAGCTTTGCACACGGACGGGGGAACAGATCTCAGAATCATGACAAATAAAGGGAGGAAACCCTACATACCCACTGCGTTCCGGGGTCGCGGACACAGGGTGTGCCAAGATGCGGCGACAGACCTCGGCAGAGGGACACACAGGTGTGCATCCCCCGGGGATGTATGGTGTGCGTCCCTGTGTCGACGCTGTCTTCAAGTAGATCAACGACATCTGTCAGCTGAAAGAGCGTCCCCGGATGCATTCCACATGATTGACAAAGCAGTGCCATCAATTCAGCACGCAAACGGCGCAGCTCCACAGACGCGTTACGCTCTCTTTGCGCTCTCCATCCCTGTTACATGGCAAGAGAATATGATAATTGAAGCATATCGGCCTACAGACACTCAGACAAGCCTTCCCACATCCTCTGAACTGCATCTCCATATAACCAGCCACATCGATATCCGGCGGATGTTAGCTAGCCCACACAACCCTGTAGCAGCGCGGCGAGATTGAGAATGATGGGGAGGAGTCGAAGGGATCAGCCGCCTGCGTTGGATATGTATTAGGCAAGGTCGTTGCAGCATGAAAACCTACAACGCACCTCGAGTCTGGACAAAGGGCTTAGGGCATTCCTAAGCAATCTACATGAATTCCGCAAGGGCGACGCGACCGAGGGCAACTTGCTGCCGTTGAGGGCAGTCATGTAGGAGCATTAACACCCAGTCAGTGCGAAAGTGTGAGGGCGGATGTCACGGTTGGACGGCAGCCCAGACGTGTTGAGCGATAGACTCGGATAGAGGGAGCGCGGACGGACTCTTGTTGGTACCACGGAATTTCGTGACGGAAACATAGTGGAAGTGATCTTGAGAGAAGGCCAGCCGCAAGCGAGGTATGCCGAGGTGTGTCGCGACATGTAGGTAGAGGGAGGAAAGGTCTGTGGAGGTGATGCCCCGCGGCGAAGGGTCTGCCGAGACACGGCGACAAACGGCAATCAAAGTACACACCTTGAGTGAAGATTTTGAGCGGTTGGAGGGCAACCATTCCTCCAGTTCTAAAATTGCAATCTGGACTCAACTTGTCAAGTTACAAGTAAGTATGAGTGGGACTCTATCGAGATCGCACCTTGCGCGTCGTCTGAGTGTCTCGCACCTGAAAAGATTGCGCAAAGATTGTACATCTGGAAGGGGTTAGAGTGGATCTTCCAAGGATCTTCCAACACTGATAGTTCCCTGGATCAACCCTGGATCGCCTTGATTATCCTACACCAGAGTTGACCGGCCTAGGAGGTTTTTCCAGGAGGTGTCCATTCAGTCTCACGAGAATTCGAAGCGTATATTCGCTGACTGCACTACTCCGAGTCTCAGAAGTTGAAGTTATGTGGCCCGAACATTCTTAGTATGCTGGAGTGGGGAGACTGGTGGCGGTGCCCGGAATGCCGGGCCGATCAATCTTAGCTGACAGAACGAGAAGCTCATCAGCTTCCTCTCCGCCGGCTCCGGCCATTCGCAGATGTATAATTTTACAGTTCCCATTAGATCCTACTCAGACCACACACGTTCTGATCATCTCCCACCATAGAGACACTATGGTAACCTCTCTCAGGTGCGGTCCCTAATCAGTGTCCTTTTTTCACAACGACGAGTTCACACGCGCTCTTACAAAGAATGTTCAAGTTCGAAACCCGACCATCAAACGAGATCATGATGATGCGCAAAGGTACGATCTATTGGTTTCCCGCTCTCACCTTCCAGGTGTGCGGCGGTGGTTGCAATGGAGAGTAGCCAACTCGACTCGGTTCATCAAAGGTTCAGCACTGGGATCTTTCTTCACCCCGGAGGATCCATCTCAGGCTCTCAGGCTCCGATATTTCTGTTACAGGAAGCCCAGCCCGCTCGTTCTAAGCCTACTATAAGGTATATCTGTGCACGGTATGTCGGGGGTTCCGTTAATTCCGCTTGCCTTCCGGATGGTCTATTTTTCAAAGCACCATTGATTCCAGCAATTTGTGCTATGGGTTTGCACAGCGCTACTGAGTCTCAGAAGCCTTACGCTAGGGCTCCGATAATCGCCCGCAAAGCTAATTTATATTTTCGCCAGAGAACTCCAAGCTGTGTTTATCTTCCTCGCATTCATTGCAGGCGGCTTTCCGTGATTGAACCGTCTCTAAAAATGAACGGTGTAGTACAGAACATTGATCTGCCTTCATCATTCAACGAGGGCGGTTCTTAAGCTTCCCAACTCCCACTCCCGCGCAGACTGCATTTAGCACCAGGTATCGCAAGGCTACAGGGAAGATGCGAATCAATGGAGTCCAAAGATACACATCGTGCGAACGGGGCCAATACAGCATGTCAAGACCTGAATCTTTTGCTAGTAGAGTACCTTTCTTCGCAATTTGCCTGGCGACCAACGATCTCTCTCATCAGACGGACTCACTCAAATGAACTTTGAAGTACAACCGCTTTGGAGAATAGCTTGGTCTCAGCCCCTGCCGGAAATCTTTCAACGCTATGGATCCTGTATCCACCGTCCCCGCCGGTTTCCGAACCGTTGAGTTGTCAGTATTAGTGTGGCTGACAAAGGCGTAGGTCCGAACCACTGGCAACGAATTGAGAATATTGTGTTCGGCCACACATGTTGATTTAATTGGGCAGCTTCAAGTCTGTCCAGCCTCTTCGACTGGGAACTTTTTCGGTGCTTTGTCCGTTCAACTCTGTAGGCCACCACTTTTCTAATCCATATATCTGCTCAAGCGCTTCAGATCTCTATTATCAGACTTTCCCCAAAGACAGATTGTCCACCAAATGCCTGGTTTATATCGTATATGCTATCGAGCTAGTGTTCTAATAGCTCGCAACACCTTTGAAATTTTCGGTTACGACTACCACTTTGGAGACATTGTGGAGCTCGCCACGATACACCTCGAATGGCTTGATGTTCCCGTTACGGGTGGACTGGGTAACTTCGGTCCTGGATCAAGTTGCCCAAAATTGACGTTGTCTCCGCCGACAGTTGCATTCATCGGCCAGTCGTTCTAGGCATACCGCATTTACGTGTTATCGAAATCCAGGGTCGGTCCCCTGTTAATCGTGGTCGTGCATGTGCATTTTCATTCATGATCAATTTATTCACAAAGACATGTAGATGTCTCTAGTCAGCAGTTTCTTGGCCGGCGCTTTCTGCTCGCAAGGCCTGATATTTTTCCTTCGCTACAAACTTAGCCATAACCATCCACAGTCAACAATTTTGCGGACCTACAAACCACAAAGATGTTTGCGGCTGTCGGGTATGTACGCAGTAAAGAGGGGAACATTGATGTAAACTATGTCCCAGGTATGATGCGGAGCCTCCGCGTTGAGCGATATCATCATTGCTTTTTGCCCGACATAGTATGTAAGTTTCCCTACAATGGGGTTACACTTTATTTGACCTCAGTTCAGCTCTCCAAAAAAGTCACTGGACTCCGGCAGACACGCGAGTTAGTTTCAAAATTGATTATATTGACCGTAGAGACGGGATCGTTGACAGATATGCATTGTTCCTAATGTCTCACAGTCGCCAACCAGTGATTCCGCGCAGCGTTGATGACAGCCCTAAATCTCATCCTCTTCTTTGCCTTTCCTGGCCGGATGTACTACATAACCTCGGCTGGACCCACGCCTACGAACATGCGAGGTACGAGCTACTTCGTCTGTAGCGTCTGTCTACGAGAGACTAACCCACGCCGAGGCTTTAAGCGAACTTATTCTGGAGGTTTTGAATGAGCGTTGTCGCATTGTAGGGGGGCGTGGTAATGATACATCGGCCACTGGCGTCAACCCCCGTCCGTTTTCGTAATGCGGGGACAAATGCAGCTGGCGCGAATGAGGCGCCGGTGGTCACAATCAATCGGGAGGTTTGGTCGGGTGAAGCTTCGCATGATGACGTTGAAATGAAGAACCAGGGGTGTACGTTCATCTTCCTTGGGAAAGAACAATGCTGATTATTTAACAGGCCACTGGCAACCCTTGGTGCCTGTGTTTGAGACTTCCATGTATACTTTTCCGTCCTATGACATTCTCTGTGGAAAAGTGGAAAATCCAACCTTGGGGCTTGTGTTTGAGTATGTCTGAACTTTCCATGTATACCTTTCCGTCCTATGGAGCCTCCTCTCTGTGTGTAGTTAATCTATCAGTGACAATATTAGCATATTGAATTACCTCAAAGTGGAAAGTGATTCCTACTTGCGGGAAAGGGAGAAGGAGAAGCATGACATTACTGCGGTGGTCGCATTCAGAAAATACGGGTAGTGTAGACATGCAATAACCTCTGGAACATATGCTAGCCACCTCGTACATGTCGAATCGGTTCGACAGAAATCTTACTGTATTCCCGTTCGACCGGAACGAAATCTGATTGTCTGTTTCGTTAATTTCTTGAGATTTTTTGGCCAAGGGAAAGTGTACAACATTTTGAATTAGCCGCGCGCCCGGACCTCCTCTGCGCTGCGCACTCACACTCGACGTATGGCAAGGCATTCTCCTCGTTCGGAAAGACACTCGACCCCAGCTCGCAGACGCGTGTGCGTTCCACGACGACCATGCGCTGCACAAACAGTACAACATGATCGTCCTGGACGAGATGGAAGGCGCGCCCATCTCTGATACGCTGGTGATCAGGACGGCCGCGATCCTGTAGTCTAACCATGACCTCCTCCTCACGACGTCGTCCATTGAGGCGACGGCGTACTTTACATTGTGCTCGAGCGCGCGTGCCAAGTGCAAGTCTTTGCGGATACGGCTCATGAGACCCTTAATACTACTACGGTGCATGGATGAATCAAGGGGGAAAGATGAAAAGGAGAATGAAGGATCAGACTCGACTGAATCTATATTACTCGCAGAAAGTAACGAACGAGTTCCAAATCGGGAGTACCAGTGTTAGCGCTTAGTTATAGACCGCCTTCTCTCATCTTGGATGCAGGAGAAAGACAGAAGAGTCTTGTTACGTGGAACCGATTTTGCCTGATCGTCTCGAGTGAGACGCGTTGACATATTCCGGCAGTTGTTAGAATATGCAACCGTGGGAATATAAAGCGATGGAAATCAAACGACCAATTCTACAGTAGCGCAAATTCGGACGGAGCGACCTTCTCGGGAGATCCCACAGGGTCGACTGGAATATCAATTACAGTTTAAATATAGTTGATCAGTGTCCTGAGAAACGCCTCCTGGAACGCATCTAGTGCGGTATTCTTCAATCAGAAGTTCTAAGTGATTGAATATGTCCCCCGAACAACATTTGGTTCATGCCATCGATCTATCAACTGGACTCACCGCCGAGTCCAAATTTCTCAAGCTTGGGATTCTGCTCGCAGCGAATGGGGCATCTTCAAACCATCGCTCGACTTGGTCTCCTTCGCGCGCCCAAGTCGGCGGGTATGGCACTGGGGCCCTGACTCGAGCACTGGGGGCTTGAGGTCTGCTACAGACTGCGGGGATGCGTGAGTGACAGTAAATAGGTGCGGCGAATGCGGACCTGAAATGTTCAGCCTGGTTATTCGCGATGTTCGAGCTGACCGACACGACCGCAACATTAATAACGCGCCGGCTGATCGGCCTGAACTCCATCCTCGGTCGCGAAGTACAGCTCGCTCCCCGGCACAGCGCTGTGCACTGTGAGAATCTGAATACACGAAAATTGAAGAGCAAGCGGCAGGGACGAACGTATCGCCAACAACGGAGCCAATATTCACGACGAGCCCGGTGCGGCCTGACGCCATGTGTGGAAACACGCAGCGCGCCCTATGTATAAAAATCAAAGGTCGCCTTGACATTCTTTATGGGTTGCTCGCTACAAAATTACTCAGGCGCGGCCGAAACAATTAAATTCAGAACTCATATGAGAGGGCCTATACCATTGTTTCAGATGGGCGAGCCCAAGCAAAAAGAAGACAATGCGCACCTATGCACAGGACATCCGCTAGGCACGCTTAATTAGCAGACCTCGGGCACTGCACACCATTATTCAGGACTATGTCGATTTGACCGACCTCTGTGACGACAAGATCGAGAACGCGGGGCACGTCCTTGTCGCTCGTGGCATCTAGTATCTGGTAGTGTGATGAGTGGATGTCTCCCTTCGTCTCATGCCAGCGCGTGGTCGCGTACACGCGGCAGCCCTCCGCCGCAAAGCGTTCACATCTAGGTCGTTCAGCTCGGATCTTCATACGCCAGGCTTGCTTTGAATCGCAAGTTGAACTGATGAGACTCGCCTCATTAACACATTGGTCTGCGAGCAAGTTGGAATTGATTTAAAGCCACATGGGGCGGAAGAGTCCTCGTTCGAAAGCGCACCCTCACCATGTACTCTTCACATTAATTCAAGTGATATCTGAACGAAAGGACTCAGAGTATTGAGATTTAACGCGCTCAAGAAAAGATAATGTCAAGAAATGCGCACACCCGCCTGTTTCAACCAGCAGCCATTAAGAACCCAGCCACAGTTGCGCCGAGAGACCCAACCCAGTTCTGACCACGGTGCTAAGACCTTCGTAGTACCTATAAGTTTGACTGGTAAGATAAATTAATCGTGGCGGTGGAGCGGAACTTGCAGATGGTCGCCGAGGAGGTCGGCCTTCGTCATGACGCCATATTCCGCCGTCATGACTTCACGGTTTGACCTTGACCAATCCAAGTCAGTTCAGCCAAGTTATAAAGCCGAACCAAACGCACTCCGCTTCCATACCCTTAAATAGATCAATGAGCTTAACACCCTTGCTGTTCTTCACTTTAATCTTGAAGCCGTGGGCCAAGCCGGGCCTGTCAGGAAGCTCGATTTTGACCATCGTCACCACGGGAATTGAGATGAAGTCGTTGGCGATGGCGAGATTGACGAGTCGAATGTCGTGGTCTGCAGCATAGAAACGCACAGAGGAGATGTCGTTGCCCATGATGTACGAAATTTCTGGCAATGCAGGATGTAACTGCAACGACACGTTAATTCGCATATACAGAGAGGTTCATGGCATGAATCTTACCCTAATCGGCTCAGATTCTTCAAGGGTCTCGTCCCGATATCGTCTGTTAGCGGGTTCGCAGCAACCTGTCCATCCGTTCGCGCCATCAGAGTCCCAGCGTGGGCAACGGCAAGCTCTCCGCACCGGGTTCAACATAGACCTTACTGAGGCGCTTGAACATCTGCACGGAAAGGGCAGGGTCTTTTACGACGATCTCGTTCCACTGCACAGACACAGCCAAAACAGAAAGCAAGGATTGATACGGCAGATTGAGGAAGATCTTCCCCAAGAGCTCGGGAGAGAACTCGTTGAGACTCTGTGGCGGCATAAGGGATGGTTCTCGCGCAGACGATAAGCACTCACCATTTTGTGCCGTGGTCGTTCGTGAAGAAATGACGTTCTGCCATCCTACGTAAACCCGACGTAAAGTATTCCGACGGTCCTGATTCGGATTCCAGTTAAGACTGCCGCAATTGCTCTTCGGGAGAGCGATTACGAACACAAATATTAAGCTAGTTGTTTTGATCCATCGAATCTCCCGAGGATTGTTACATATGAGTTGTTCGAGCCAATCCAAATGCATATGGTTCCTGACCCGCGCGGCCTCTTGTCGCCCAATTCAGGAGTTTCCGAAAATCCGTGAGCTTCTGGTCCGAGTAGCTGCCCAAGTACCCCCAATACTACAGCCCCGAAATTTCAGCTGTGGCACAGTTAGAAAACCACCAGTACGGACCGTACTGCCAGAGCTTGCCAGAGGTTGTGATACGTAAACACTCCGACTCGTCTCCGAGCCGTGATGGGGTTGTGATGGGGGCACTTTCGAAAGCGTCAAAAGCATGCAGAGTCTGTGACGCTCAGGGCCGCTGGGCTCGGTACAAGCCTGAACCGCATTTAATGAGGCTGTCATGGTGCGACGAGCGTCAAGACCGCAGAGCGAACAAACAGACCACGCTTTTTCGTCACTCCGACTATAGACGGCTCGCCGGGCCGGAGCAGCTTGCAGCGTACACTCTCGTCGTCCAAACCTCCGCGCTCAGCTCCCCGTCTTGCTTGGGGGCCCTACTCGACAAATCTTCACAGATGTCTCCGCAGGACAACCGAACGCCAGCCTGAACGGAGAGTGATTTTCTGGGCGCTGTCAGCGGCAAGCTATGACTTCGAGACCAACAGACAGGCGGCTGCGCCCTGTCTGCACGTGGAGATAGATTCACCAACCTGCTGCCTCCAGAAGTCGTTCCGTCGAGTTGTAATCGATGCAATCCATCGAAGTGCCGTTGACACCAGAGGCAGAGGGAATGTCCGCCTGCTGCGATCGGAGGCCGCTGTCTCGGACGAGGATGTGGTGCCCGGGGGTTAAGATGTGCGTCCGTTTATATAAGGATGATCGTCAAAGTCGTTCTCGAAAACAGATTGAACGAAAGAAGACAAGAACATCTCTACTGCCCAGAATGCGTTGACTCGAAGAAATAGAAGTTTAGCATGTCTCCCCGGCGCCATTGAAGAACGAGTCGGAGCCTAGATCGTAACACTCAGACGTAATGTTGGCTGAGACCTAGCACAGGGGACCAAGGCTCGGAAAATTATCAGCCGCAAGCCCTTCCCAAGCAGGCAAGGGGCGAAAGCCTCAAGGCCTTTAAGGAGCAACGACAACTTGAAGGGGTCTTGAGCAGTCTGGCTCGGCAAGGCGGCGATGACGAAGGGTTGTTTGAGTTTGTTCGAATTTTGTCACTTCCTTCCTCCCAGTCCAAACTCCCTCAGATGCCACGCTCCCCCAGAAAACGCAAGATCGTCATCATCGAGTCGTCGGAGAGCGAGTCGGACTCGCCAACCAAGGCTCGCCCGCCCACCCAAGCTAGCAAAAGCAATCCAGCTAAGAGGGCTCGGACCCGGCCTCCGAGCAGGAGCGATTCTCGTAAGCTCCAACTTTTCATGCAGCTTTTACTCAGACTAACAGAGTGTACTATAGCGTCCGAGTCGCCACGGAATGTCGTCCACCAATCTGCCAGCTCGCCGAAAGAAAGAAACTCACCGCGCGACTCGGATTCTGAATCAGACACAAACTCTGGTTCTGCTCTAAATTCTCACTCGAGCTCTTCTTCCACAGGTTCCAGAAGCGATTCCGACCTCTATAGTGAGCCGCATTTCAGTTTTAATCCGATACAACAGACACTGAGTTTCCTCCGTCAGTCTCCCCGCCGCCGGAGACCACTAAAGTATCTCCAAAAGCCGCACGCACGAGCGCCCTCGAAGCTCTCAAGAAGAAGCGGTCGGAGTCGAGATCCCCCCGCAAGGTGGTTGTGACGGCGGTCAGCGATGCGTCCGATGACAATTCCACGTCCGAGTCGGACGATGAAGGCAGTTCCGACGCGTCGGAAGAACAGCCCGATGGCGAGGACGAGTTGTCGAAGCGGGACAAGGAAGACAGTGACATGGTGTTGAAACACCATTTTAAAGTCGTCTCCCAATATCTCACCCATCTCGCAGTCGACAAAAAATTAAAAAGAATATCCACAGAAAACAGTGCGTCTCACGTCGTCGAACTATGTTGATTTTTCCCGCTTATCTCCTGGACGCAGAAAGTTATTTCCTCAACTCCGTTGCCGCCATCGACCGTCACACCTCTAGCGTGGCGGCGAATGTACTACCTTCGACATGCAAGGCACCGTTCAAGGCGACCCTCGTCGAGCGTCCCGAGATACGTTTCGAGGAGGTTGAAGCTGAATCCAACGTCGACTGCGCTGCCTGTTGGCAGCGCGGCCGGTACAGGTGCTCAGCCGGACCCAAGTACATCGTGCACTCCAAGAAAGGGACATATGATAGAGAGACGCTCCGGGTATGTTGTCCGATTTTAACTTTGCCGATTGAAAGGAGCTGAAAGCTCCGACAGCGCAAAGACGAGGAGTATAGTCGAAGTGAGTATGCGACCAAAACCCGCAACGAGAACAATGCGGTCGCTGCGCTCGCACCTTATCATCGAAGACGCGGGTCGTTATCGGGAACCGCTGCGCAGAGCGCGCTCTGCTCTTGTATGCTCTTGTCCTTTCCATCCAAATGGTTCTCATGTATCGTTCGTTCTAGCCACACAGCGACGCACTTCCGATTTCACGTCTTTAATGAAATTCGCGGTATTTACGACCAACATCGCCAACCGACAGGAGACCCAGAGGCAGCATTTGAGTATTTCTGGGAGGAGGGCCTCTTCGACCCAGTGAGGGCCCGCAGCAAAACTAAATTGTCTCGGTGCTAATAGTAAATGCAGTGTTGGGAGAAACTCAAAAAAATCAAGAAAGACTTTCAATTGTTCACCCGTCCTTCCAGAGGGATGGTGAATATCCTGTTACAATAGTCGACGTCGACGTCGACGCTACCCTGATTTCTGAAAGTTGTGTATATGCAGTCATCACATCCTGAATCCGTGTCCTTCCGCCTGGCCAATATCTTGGAGTAAAACATCTGCAATGAACGAAGTCAGTAAAAGCGGGGTTGCGTGTTTGGATCACGTACGCCTATCCCGCAGTCGGGGTCTGTGAACAACTCGAAATATCTCTCGAGCAATGAATATCGGCATGTGTTCGTTGAAATCTGAAGTGACATCTTCGTTTTGATGATGATCGTAAAGCTGTCCAATTTGGAGAACCATTCTCCGGTGAGCATCTCGTCGACCTCTCGCCATTCAGACAAACTTAAAGGCTCGCCTGGGGGTCCACGCCTAAGGCATATATGGTGACCAGATTGCGAGAACGAAGTCGGCGCAATGCCAAAAGAATCGATTCCGGTAAGGAGAATATGAAGGTCCAGCCATCGGAGACTTGTACTGTGCGCAAACCGACAGGGCCATCAGAATCGGTATCTGGGTCGTGCTGAGCCCATAATAGCACGCATCGAGCTGCAAGTATTGCAGGTGGTGCCCGACGTAATGGAGATACTTTTCCATAAACGAGTTTTCCGTAGGCCACGTGTCGTGGGCAAACAGCTAGGAAAGGACGGGAATCGTGTCGAGGGAAAGCAGCTTTTCGAAGAGCTCCTTCAGTTCCAAGGTGCACCACTGGGGAGGGAACCGATGTGGCGGCGATTCAAGAGGTTCAACCGCTGGGATAAAAATTGCCAAGGTAAGGGCCAAAGTTTCGAGCGCCGGAAGCAAGATAGAGCAGGTAGGAGGAAGTCCAAAGGCCCCATGCCTCCGAAAAAATGAAGGTAAGTCGTATTCTTAAAGGACCTCTGCCAGCGAGTCGAGCGAACAGAGGGACATCGGGGGCGTGAAAGAAATCAATGTGCAACTCGTCAGTTGAGGGAATGGTCCCAGCTGTTCAAGTGCTTCTACCAATATTGAATCCCAACTACCGAGAGAGCGAACAAAATTCAGGAGGTCTGCACCGCACCAAGGAACGACTTGATGTTCTTTTCATTGAAGGCCGGCCTGAAAAACGATGGTATTTGTTAGATGGCAGCCAGCCTCTGCAAACGAGCCCGCATATGCCCGCATCCCGTGCGTTGCCCAGGAACTCTGACCGAAAGTGGTCCAGGATCTGATCGTCGGACAATTTCCACTGGCAAGCTTTGGGCAACAGCCATTGGCTGGTTGCCTCGACCATTGTTTTTAAGAAACACTGGTGGGAATTGTCGGTGAGGAGCACAATCAATTTCTACCCGCAAGTTCTCACCGATGTGTTCGGGATTACTGTAAGCTGGATTACCAAAGCGCCACAATTAACAAATCTTCTGAGAGACCTCTTTCAAGCGTGTTAGAGAGTTATCCAGTCAGGAGAAACCAGCGGCAGACGATGCTGGAACCAAGCTCGGACGCAACTAGAGTTGGTGCAATGAAGACTCGATGAAGATGTGGCAGTGCATTTTGATTTGGCAGGAACAAATACTCGCGATGCCGTGAGCCTTGAGGCAACTAAGACGGCCGCCGCAACTTGGTCTTCGCCTTTCTCGACGCGTTTTCTTCTCATATCTCGATGTCCTAAGGCTCCCTCCGGTCCATGTCGTCCCACGGATATTCTGACGGTGATCAAAGGTGGGACTATCCACCCAGTTAAGCTTAGCTCTGACTCGTCAATTCAGTCCTAGCCCCGTTCTTCCCGACTTTGCAAATGAAACACGGCAAACACAAACCCCATCTCCTCGTACAGAACTCTTGTCTCCGACCTCGCCGCGTCCGTTACACAGCGAGATTGACCGTGTGCGGCGTGGACAGAGAGGTCCATCAGAGCGGTACCGGCGCCAGAGAGAACAGGCCTACGCGAATGTCTCTTCTAGGCAGCTTCTTTCACTCCTAATAGAGAAGGAGTATGAATCCAGCAAACTACGCAAGGCTCTCCACCAAGCGTTCGACCGCTTCCAGGTCGAGGCCAACCGTGTGGCGGAGGCGGAACGTGTCACACACGAAACCCTCAACCACTTTCGCGCGATCAACGAAAGCAAACTGGAGGCGGAGCGTGCTTTATACAAGACCACTGAGGAGCTGAGGCTGTGGAAATTTCAGTTTGACCACGCGCAGAGGGAGATTGCGAGGGCTCAGGATGTGGTGCAGCTTGTCGAACGACAGCGCGACGACGCAGAACGCGCTGCTGCCGAGGCCCGTACCGCTGCCAGGCAGCTGAGCGAGCAAAGGCTGGTGAGCGACGCGCTGGAGGAGGGCAGAAAACTCGGCTATGAAGCGGGATTTCGCAGGGCGCAGCAAGAAATGGCTTACACGCGAGGCACTAACCCAGAAGACGCGTATCTGGACCTGGAGCGAGAGATCCAGGATGGCGGCAACTACTCCGCGGTTCAGCAGGATGAAGATGACGATTTGCGACCAGACGGCTCACCGTCGCAGCCTGCTCGTGATATAATCACCTCTCCGATGCCAGCGCCACGGTCTCCGCAGGTCATTCAAATGCCCCAGAGGCCATCTTCGTCTCGCCAGCCCCCACCCGCGGCGGAGTCCCCACCGCCCTCCATGCCTATCCCAAGCCCAGCAGTGGCCATGCCCAGTCCAGTCCGCGCTGTTCCTTCGCGCACCTTCGAAACCGAGCCTGTCCGTCGTCCCCCGCCTTCCGTTCGCTCACCCTCTCCTCGGGTGTCCCTCTATCCGGTCGAGATCCCCTCAGCCTCTGTCTTCAATCAGACTCGACCCTCGGATCGCTCGCAAGAGCCACAGCGCCGTCCTTCTTCGCAGGCGCAATACCAAGACCCTCCGCAAAGTTTTCGGGATGCCCCACCCCGCCAAGAGCAGCCGCAATACCAGCCCCCGCCCGTGAGTCGCCCGCCGGACAATTATATTCCCTCGATATCTGCGGAGGGTGACATTCCCCTGCCGCCCCCGTTCCAGCTCTCGCAACCTGTATTACCGACAGCTCCGCCCGCGCCCATCGACGCCCCACAGAGCGACGCACCACGGGAGTCCTGGTACAACCGCGACCGGCCGGAGGACCCCGCACAGACGCAGTCCTGGTACCAGCCTAAGCGACCGCGGTCGAATGCCGGGTCGACTACCGGGCGCTCGAATGCGGGATCTACCACGGGGCACTCTGCGCGGCACATGCGCCATGCGTCGCTGGACTCGCGCGTCTCTGCGAGCGCGCTCAAAAACCAGAAGTTGGCGGCCGACTATGGGGCGGATCTCGGGGCGATCAAGGAGGATGGGCGGAGCTCGCGGGGGTCGACGTATGCGCATGAGGTTCCTTCGCGGGGGTGGGATAATGCAAATGCACAGGGCTCACAGCGGGCGAGGAGCATGCGCGCGCCGTCAGCTGAGTCGTTGGTGCCGCCTCCCCCACCCCCGAAAGAGCCGCGGCATCAGAAACAGGTCATTGCTGATGAGCTGAGGTACTCCGATCCCGACTTGCCCGAAGCCTGGCGGCGGAATGCCGCGGTGAATGCGGATGTGAGGCATTTCCTCTTGACTTTGACTGCCCGTGCTAACGTCAAAGCTAGACTAGCTCGTCACGGAGCCGCCCCCCGCGGAATGTACGCATGCCGGTGCAACTTACGTTCCCCGCGCCGTTGTCGCCCCCGGGTGGGGCCGTGCCTCTGGGGCACATGCGTGCGAGGACCATGTCCGGGAGCACTGGGAGATCCGGGCGGTCCCAGCCTCCCAACATGGCCGAATTGGTCAGCCGACCGAGTCTGCGACGCGTCAAGGAAAAGCGTCCAATCTCGCCATCCGACGTTGGCTCCCCATTCTCTGGGACGATCAACGTGGAGCCTCCGGTGCGTCTGGCTGAAGCTCAGTGTGTACAAGTTGCTGATGTGTCTTCCAGTCTCATTCGTCGTCGCAGATTCCACTCGAGATGAGCGCTCCGCCTCCGCAGATGGAGCAGTACCTCAGTCCGAACTACCAGGCACAACCCCTCCCCCGGGCGGCCCCGAACGAATTCCCATCTGGGTTCGTGCCGCAGTCTGTGACGGTCCCGGCCCAGATCACAGTGCCGGTGACCTTCAAAGGCAAGAGCATCTCCTCGCCCATTACATTCCCCACCGCCGGAGGTGGCGGCGCCGATGAATCTCAGCCCCGTCCGCCATCTGGGCTGAGCAATTACCGCGCCTCTGCATACGGCGGCAGCAACACGAGCCTCAACCGGGCGCGGTCGACGTCGGTAAATGGTCCCTCCCGTGCTGAGGCACCGCCCGCGCGGCCGCTGAGCGCACTCTCGTACTCGAACGTCAGTCGCAAGTCCGGCAAGTCGGGCAAAACGGACTACGTTGCGGGCCCGACGCTGACGGCGGGGCATAGTCTCACGCGCCAGGCGTCAAACACGTCCCTGGCGTCCGTGCGCTCGGCGGGCTCGGGCTACGCGCGCTTCGACGCCACGTCGTACGTCGACCCCGCTTACTTTGCGAGCGCGAGTGGCGAGGCGGTCCCCGTCCCCGCCCCGCACTCGCGCTCGCGCCACGGGTCTGGTGCGTCGCGGTCTTCTCATCACTCTGGGCTCTCGTACATGGGCCCGCCTGTCCCGTAGAAGCTTTGGACCATCCTTTTTTACTGCGATCTCATGGGATGGTTGTATGCGACACTCAATTCTGTATTTGCAGCTGGATGTGTATTTATAGAGACAGTAGCACGTAGATTGAGTCTGTATTTTTTCCCCGTACGGGTACGCCGTTCAATTGGAACGCGCATTTGCCCAATGCTTCATTTTTCTGACCCTGTCCGGAATGCGAGCGAAGGAATATTTAATCGATTATCGGGGGACATGTTTGGCTGCCCCGACGAATCCAAAGCGAAAGCATTTCGCTTCTTTCGGCCACTTGGGCGAGGTCTGTTCCCTTCGCAAGTTGGTTGTACCATAATTCATGCTCTGTTCTGTTCATCGGCTATACAGAACGCCTCACATATTCTCCCAGACGCACCGTTTCGCTCGCAATTTTTTGTACTGCCGAGCAACCCACGTTGCGGCCCTCATTCTCAATCTACGCGCTCAAATGGATGCACCGCTCGCCGCGAAGCGCACTCATGAAGAGGGGGAGGACCCGCAGCCGAAACGCGTGAAAACGTCGGAGGAGCGGGAACAGGAGACGGCCGAGGAGGAGGTCATGGCTGACGACTCGCAAGCGATGCCTGAGGCTGACGCGGCGCCTGCTAGCAAGGGAACCACGGGAAAACGCCGCGACGCCGCGGGGTACCCGAAGTCTCGTAAGGGGAAGGACAAGGACACGAAAAATACGGGGCGGCGGCGGCGCACGCGGAACGAGGAGGCGCTGGAGGACGGCGCTGCAAGCGAGGAGCCAAAAACGTCAGCGCCGCGGCTGCCCAAGCGCATGTGCGCGCTGCTCATTGGGTTCTGTGGGTCGGGGTACAGCGGGATGCAGATGTGAGCTTTGTTTTTCCTAGCAGCGGGAGTGCTGATTTTTTCTTTCGAGCCAACAAAATGCCAAGACGATTGAAAATGCGCTCTTCGATGCGATGGTGCGTGCGGGGGCGGTCTCGCAGGACAACGCGGATGACCCTGTCAAGGTCTGATATTTTGCTCAGTCGAGGCGGGTAGGACTGTAATATTTTTGTTCAGGTCAGCATCGCGCGGGCAGCGCGAACCGATGCCGGGGTACATGCGGCGGGCAACATCGTATCCCTCAAAATGATCACCCGTGTCCCTGGTGTGCCAGACATGACAGCACGCATAAACGAAGAGCTACCGCCAGAAATCCGGCTGTGGGGGACTGTATGCACTCCTCCTCGACCTCCCGCACGACCTAGCACTGACGACACGCCAGGTCCGAGTCCAAAATTCGTTTAATCCGCGCACGTAAGGCATCTCTCCGTGACTATAAATTATACTATCCGATTCATACCTCCTGCAGACTGTGTGACAGCCGGAAGTACACGTACTTCTTCCCGACATACCTCCTGATCCCCCCGAAACCGAACTCCGCGCTGTCCCGCGTCCTCACGGCACACACCGCGTCGCTCGCGCCCGCGACGCCGTCGCCCCTCGCTGACCACCCATTCTGGGCGGACGGTGGCACGGTGGCGAAGGACGACCGCGACGACCTGGTGCGCAAGCGTGCATGGCGCGTCGGGACGCCACAGCTCGAGCAGCTACGCGCAAGTGCGCAGAAGTATATCGCGACGCACAACTTCCACAACTTTACTGTCAACGGCGAGTTCAGCGACCGCAGCAATCAGCGGATCATGAAAAACATCGTGGTACGCCGCGCGCATCTTTCTATGCGATCCCGCGGCTGATACGCAGTGTCATGCAGATCGCGGACCCGGTGGTATATGGCGAGACGGAGTGGATTAGCGTCCTGTTCCACGGGCAGAGCTTCATGATGCATCAGGTATGCTGATCTCGAACCTAGGCGTTCTACTTGTAACTAACGGACATACACAGATTGTGCGTCCCCCCACCACGTGCGCGCCCTGACTCACCCCCCGCAGCGCAAGATGATCAGCATCCTCGTGCTCGCCTGCCGCACCGGAACCCCGCCGCAGATCATCGACGAGGTGCCCTCTCCTCCACGTCATGGTTGCTGAAAAACTTACTGGTGCTACAGCTCTACGGCCCGCGGGACGTGTTCATCCCGAAGATGCCCGCCCTCGGGCTGCTCCTCGAGGAGCCGATCTTCGACTCGTACAACGCGCGCGTCGCGCGCATCAACGAGAAGCTCACGCCCGAGCATGCGGACTACCGACCACCGATCGACTTTGCGTCGCACCGCGAGGCGATCGCAGCGTTCAAGCAGACGCACATCTACGAGAACATGCGCCGCGTGGAGGACCGCGATGGGCTGTGAGTCCCGTCTCTCCCTCTATCTCTGTCCGCGGTGGGCTTACGTCGTTTGTGTCTGCAGATTTGACGCGTGGATACGCATGGTGGACGGGTACGCCGGGAACGACCTGCTATACCTCAATCCGAAGGGGACGATCCCGCCCGCGGCGGTGGTCAAAGACCGGCACCGCAAGATGCCGTTCAAGGAGAAGCGGCTGTTCGATTCGACGAGCTTCCCGGACGCGAAGCAGAACATGGACGCCGAGGAGGAGGAGGAGGAGGAGGAGGACTTGGAGGTCGACAAGCGGAAGCGCATAGACACAGAGGGCTGATGCGTGTAGGAATCTCATTGGAAGGAGTTCTTGATTTACACGCCGCACGCTGCACGGGTATTTATTGCAATGGTTCTGCACACCACATACAAGAGGAACGACTGGTGCTTCCGCATGGCTGTACGTCCCAGAGTAGTGCCTCCAGGCGGTCGTCGTAGATCTTCACCAGACCTAGGTGGATTGAGACGGTGACAGGGAAAGGGATGCAAGCGGAAGCGCATAGACACTTGAAGCTAAGACTCATGTGTCCTCTCAATTCATTGAAAAGGTCTTTGTGATATGCACCAGCAATAGCGCCGGACGGAGATTTTCATTGGTTTGCAATGATTCTACGCACAAATATATAATAGGAGCAGTGTCATGACTGGTACTTCCGCATCGTCTGGATGTCCAGCAGGAGTGCCTCGAGCCGGTCATCGTCAATCTTTACCAGACTTGAATAGCTGCTGAGCGCACACAGAAGGTGGGAGGGAGAGAGGATGTACCTGGGGATGACGCTTTTGGCCTCGTCGGCGGTCGCGGGACACAGATTCGCGATTTGGGCGGTCTCGAACTGAGTCAGAGCAGGCTCTCGTCGGAGCGTGCTTCATCAATTCAGTACATTAGCGAGCCAACAAGAGCAAAATACGCACTCGCGGACCGCACTAGCAGAATCGGTTGTGTTAAATTTCGTGAACGTCTTCACGTACTCAAGGGTCTTGTTGTACACCCTGCGCGACAAAGATCCGGCGTAAACGCCAATCCCTCAGCCTCAACCACCGCATCAACACGCACTTGGTGTCCGGGGCGTCCTTGTCCCGGTTCTCCAGCAGGTACTTGACCTCGGAGATGAGCAGACAACCGGCGTTGTTGAACTCTGGAAACACAAATGAGCAGTGAGTGGGGAGCTGGGCGGGATCCAGGCAGCTGTACCAGCTCCGAGCTTGAGGGCCGACGCGTCCTCCTCCTCTGCGTGAGGGCGGTGCCGGAATTTGGCGGACATGGAGGACGAAGGCAAAGAGGCAGCGTGACAATAGTCACGAGTCGTCACACTCTTGTTCCTTTCCTCCGAGGAACATATCGGTGAGTAGCGACCGGCCAGAAGCTTGAGCAGAAACTGAAATGACGGACTGGCCTCTATAAGGCACCCAGTATATTCCAAACGACTATCGAAGCAATCAGCCAATGGCTGTTGCCCAAAGTTTGCCAGTGGAAATTGTCGATCAGATCCTGGACCACTTGCAACCAGCGGGCCAGGGCAACGCACGCGACGTGGGCGTATACGGGCTTATTTGAGGCTGGCTTCTATCCAGCCGATATCGTCTTTTTGCCCGGCCGACCCTTAATGAAAAGAACATCAAGCCGTTTCTTGACGTGGTACAGACCTCCCCCTTTCCCATCCTGAACTTTGTTCGCTCTGTGGGCCTCGACTTCCGCGATTGGAATTCACTATTGGTGGAAGCATTCGAAAAGCTGGGACCATTCCCTCAAATGACGAGTTTGCACATTGATTTCCTTCGTGACACCCCCGATCCCGCTGTGTTCGCTGGAGTCGTACAGAGATCCTTTGAACACACGACTTGCCTGCATTTTGTCGGAAGCATGGTGTCTATGGACTTCATCTTACATGCTCTATCTTCCTTCCCAGCGCTCGAAACTGTGGCGCTTACCCTGTCATTTTTTCACCTTGCGCCTCTTGAATCACCGCCATATCGGTTCCCTCCCAAGTGGCGATCATTGTATCTCAAAGTCCATGATCCCATTGGACAGGAGTTCTTCGAAAAGTTACTTTCCCTCGACACGATTCCCGTCCTCTCCTCGCTGTGTGCACACGACACCTGGCCAACCGACAACTCGTTCATGGAAAGGTATCTCCGTCATGTAGGGCGTCACCTGCAATACTTGCAGCTTGATGCTGGCCATTTTTGGGCTGTGCGCTCTCAAATTACAGACGCCGATGGACCTATCGGTTTGCTCCACAGTACCGGTCTCCGGTGGCTGGACCTTCGAGTCGACCGTGTATTCTTCTTAATGGAGTCGATTCTTTTAACCTTGCGCCACCTTCGTTCTCGCAATCTGGTCACAATAAATCTCCTCGGTGCGCGACTTAGGCATGGACCCCCAGGCGAACCTTTAGATTTGTCCGAATGGCGGGAGATCGATGTGATCCTCACTGGAGAGTGGTTCTCCACATTGGAGAGCTTCACGATTATCATTGAATCCGAGATTGCGGATGCTGTCACTTCCGATTTCAACGAACACATGCCGATGTCCATTACTCGAGGAATATTTCGAGTTGTTCACAGACCCCGACCCTGGAAGGAGGCCAAGGATTTTTTTGGCATGCGTACGTGATCTACACACACCAAGCTTTCGCTAACTTTTTTATTTACAGATGTCTGATTCCAACATATATTTCGTGTCGTGGCTAGGCGAAAGGACATGGATTCAGCCTGTGGCGTCTGCCTCCAGGAGCGCCATATTCCAGCCCAGTTCGGAATTCTTCAGACAACACTAAAATTCTGGCGATTGTACAAATGTTCTTTGTCCTGGAGTCCCTTCATTATTTCTCCCATTCATGTCGTCGCCGTGGGCGCGTTTACTCCTTGTCCTTGATAGGGAACTCGTGGCCGGTCATCCTGAAGTCCCGGACCATCGTCAGAGCGCCGCTGAAAACTACTCGGATGCTCCACGTACGATTTAAACTGCCTCCGAATTGCATCGGAAATCTGTTCGTCCTTCGCCTGCTCCAGCGCACTCTCGTTCGACTGGTTGCCCCCGCCCATCTTCTCTTGCACGAAATCGACAGCTATATCTCGTCAGATCCTCCTCTAGAGTGTGTCTCAGCACAGCACATACCCTTGTCAAGTAAATCTGAGATCCGCCGTCCAAGTTAGGTTTCGCGAGGCGCGACGACAGGGTGGACAAACACACCTTCGTTCTTCTCCCCAGCTGCCCCGCCGCCCATCATACCGTTCATTTTGTCCATGAATCCGCCCCCGCCGCTAGAAGAGTGGCCTTGCTGCTGCGTGTGTGTGCTCGTGTTCTCGCCCTTCGACTGGTGCTCCTCGGCGAATTTCTTCACGAATTCCATATCTGCGAGGTTGGTTTGGATGGTGGGTGTGTGGTGGATGGGGGTCGAAAGCAACGAGGCTTGGAGCGAGCTGGACTACTTAAGGCCGATCACAGCCTTGGCGACAGGGGCACTTGGCAAACTATGACGAAACTACATGATTCAACCTTGCTTGGGCGCTTGCCTAGGGCTTCTCGACTTCCGTTCGCCAGCATCCCTTCGTTAACCAATGGGACTGGAGGATTCTGACTACAGATTTAGAACAGCGGCCTCGTCTTTGCTTCCCCTCTCCGTTCGCGCTCTCGTTCATCTCCCTACGCGCTTCCCTGGAACTTGACGCCCTCCTCCTGTTCAAGCAGCATGAACTCCATCCAACCGCTTAACCACCCCGACTGGTGCTTTCCCACGGTCTTCGCCGTCTCCGCCGCCTGCGCCGCGTTTATCAGCACCGTGTTCGTTTTGAGCGCCGCAGCAGCCGTGTCAGCGAGGAGCTGCACCTGACAAGCGCGCTCGAGCGCAATGTAAAAGTACACCGTCGCCTCAACGGAGGCCGTCGCAACGAGGAGGCCGTGGTTCTGGAGGATCGCGGCCTTCTTGGACCCGAGGGCGGCGGTGATGGCGGCGCCCTCCACCTTGTCTCGTACGATGCCGTTGTACTGTTTGTACAGCACATGGTCGTCGTGGAACGCACACGCGTCCTGCGAGATGGGGTCGAGTGTCTTGCCGAGGGCGGAGAACGCCTTGCCGTACGTCGAGTGCGAGTGCGCGGCGCAGAGGACGTCTGGGCGCGCAGCGTGGATCGCAGAGTGGATCATGAACGCGGCGTTGTTGAGCCGCCGAAACGGACCATCCTTCTGCCCCGACTCCTCCAGGATCGCGCCCGTGTGGTCCACCAGCAGCAGGTCCGCCACCTGGATCAGCTTGAAGTGCAAGCCGAAGGGGTTAACCCAGAAGCAGTCTGGGCGGATGGGGTCCCGGACGGTGATGTGGCCGGCATTGCCCTCAGTGTATCCGTGTTTCCCGAATATGCGGAGCGCCTGAGCCAGGCGGAACTTTAAGAACTCGCGCTCCTCAAGTTTCGTAGCGAACACCGGCGGGGCCGGACGGTTTTAACCAGAGGCTTTGCCCTGGGCAGCCTGATTGAAGGTGTTTGCGTTGTGGGCGGTAGACATGAGTGAGTGAATAGCGCAAGCTTATCCGTGCACTTATATCTTTTATTAGGAACGAATCAAGCTAATACTTGATCCAGACGCAACCTTCCCGTCCAAAAACTGCATACCTCCGCTGGCGTCCCTTAGTGGGAAACTAGGAAGGACTAAGTCGGCAAATACAGCTTGAACCTGAAGATAGGATGGAGCTGAATAGGCTCAGCTCCCAACTGCATCCGGCTTCGTGATTTATTGGATCCCTTGAGGAATCGCAGTCAGAGGAGACGAGAGGCGCAGTCGACAAACGTGGCCATGGCCAGACCTTGACAAGCAAGATGATACGGTGAGGAGACCATCTGAAGGTTTTAAGCGGGAATCCTTGCACCTTGCGCACTGTCTCATTTAACCTCTAGCGGCTTTTGAGCGGTTGCGGGCGACCTTCCATCTTCCATACTACTTGTCAACTTGGGTGGACCACGCGCCTCTGGGATATCCTGGGATAGGAAGGCCGGGCCTAGGTTGTATCCATTCAAACTCTCGCACGAGAAGGTGCAGCATTGAGTTAATTAGAGTGACTCTTGAAATTTCCCAGCGTGTCTTGGCCGACTATCAAGACCACATGTTTTTCATTCAAAAATAGAAGTACAACTCTCAATTTGACTTTGAATCTGGCTACTATGCCCTGCACGGCGTCGTACACCCACATGGCTCGTGGCACCACTCTGCCTGCTTCCTTTCTTCCGCCTCCCAGTCATAGTTGACGATCTTGTCCAGCCGCTGCTCGACCGACGAGATCCGCATTCGCTCCGGGACGTAACTTTTGCGGTAATTAGCACACGGATCTGTTCTATAATGGCACCAAAAACATACGGGCCGATGGGATTGGATATAGCCTCCCAGATTGCTTGGACGAATCCCGCGTGGTCGCCTCGCCGGACCTCGGAGAAGAGATGAGTGGGGGACTAACGAAAGGCAGGTCCATACGCACATTGTAAACATAGGGTTTCCCTAACATGGACAAGAACGCGTGTTGGCCTACATATGTCAAAGGAAATAAACACCGTTTTCGATGTAGGCCGGGTAAGGACGTACCGTGCCAGTGTGAGGCATCTTCAGGATTATTTTCGTCCCAGCGATCCAATGGGTTCACAAACGGAACGCCGAGACAAAGCGCGTCCCAGGGCGTCGGAGAGCTGGACATCTAGCGCATCAGAACGCCTCCGTCCAGCCAAAAACGAATGCAGCCTACACGATTGGGTTCCCGACCCCAATAAGTACCCTGCTCTGCGCGAGCCTGCGCATGAAAGCGCCCTTCTCCATCTTCCCGTGGTTCTCATACGCCTCAGGAGTTTGCAGCCCCGGCGGGGGATGTGTCTCACCGTCGGCGAGCCCCGCCCCGAGCGCGTAGTGGACGCCGGTCAGGTTCGCCGCTACATCATAGTCTTCCGTCGTCCATGGTGGCAATTTATCGGGAGAGAGGTAGGACAGCTGCTTCGCGAGAATCCAGGCCTGGTTTGGGCGCGCTTCGGCGGGAACGAAGTCCGTGAGGGCGCAGGCGTGCTCGACCGAGTAGCCCAGGTATGTGGTGTTCTTGTTCGTGTTCGGTTCGAGTGCGTAGGGCTCGGGAGATAGGACCCATTTGGCGCCGAGGGGGTGGTTGGGGAAGGGCTGGGGGTTGAGTTGAAGCATATTAAACATGAATAAATTTTTGACGTACCCAGAAATAGAAGGAAAGCATCTATGAGAGTTCAAGATGATTAATCTCGCATGCGGGAATGAAGGGATGTTTTGATACCTTGTGGGCCGGAATCCCAGTGGGATTTTGTGCCGTCTTGCGACATCTCTCAGTGTTCTTCCAGCAAGCGAACGAGTCATCATCGTTGACGATGACTATTTTAACCAGGTCGGGAACCATGCGATATATTTGAACCGCCTCGACCATGTCTTGTGCATAGAGGACAGTGTAACCAAGGTTCTTCATCGCAAGCATCTAATTAATTTCAGCGCTCTCATTCAATTTTAGCACAGGAACCGCGGCGTACCGTGGAGTTAGCCCTGAATTAATACTGTCAGCTGAGAGGCTGAGAGGAAGCTGACGGCTCACCATATTTCTTCGCCACCGATATGCCCAATCATGTTTGCCATAAAATACATGCTTTCCACAATGATCACTTCGCGCTCAAATATCAATCGCTAGAACGCACACGCCGAGAGAAGTACGCACCTTTCTCCTGATTCTTCCCGCAGTTGTCTTGATCTATACACGAAAACAGCGCTCTCAGCGCTTTTCGGGTGCGCGTTGTCCACGGGCTCGCCCTTCGCTCATCCGCCTCCACGGAGTCCAATACGGCGGGGTAGATCATATTGACCAGCCGTGAAGTGGGCGTGGTTGGGCCGGGGAGAGCCACCGGCCCCCCGTTCGACCGATACCTCGTCTGCGACCAGGACGCGAACAAGACATACCCTATTGCAACGATGAAAAAGGTGAACATGGTAAACGGGAGAGAGCCGGTGCCCAATCCCAGTCGACCTGATCTTGGCCTTCAGTGAGCGTGTCAGCGAATTATCGGATTTCAAGGGAATGGAGCTCACGGCATGAGGCAGAAGGTCTAGGAGGGGCATAAATGCCGAAAGCGACGCGCTCTTATCTTGTTTGGCACCCGAATTGCGTCTGCGGGAGTTTTAGGGTTAGATCCGAAGGAGATGGGATAAATCGGTATCTCATGAAGAGCACAGCATAGCGTTGTGGTTCTAGGCGGATGATAACTTGAAGCTGACTCGGGTGATGGAGCTGATGTTGCTTTTGGCTCACTAGATATTGGAAGCCTGAAGGTCTGAAGGAGCAGAGTTTATGCCGATTTTAGTGCGGCGCCGACCTGTAGGTTATATTCATTTACACTATTGCTTGATACTGTTCGACATCCGTCATGTTGGTGTCGATTACGTATATTCGGCCCATTGCTCCAAATCACA
The DNA here is from genome assembly GCA_029289555.1 of Mycena latifolia. NCBI lineage: Eukaryota > Fungi > Basidiomycota > Agaricomycetes > Agaricales > Mycenaceae > Mycena > Mycena latifolia. The sequence goes on from JARJLE010000039.1 coordinate 670,492, forward strand.
AGCCAAACATCTAGCCAACATCTAGCTGTTCTCATACCATGAATCTGAAGTCGAAAAGCTGACAACTGAGGGCGCAAATGAAGGGCGGTGGCAAGGCGGTGGTGGTCAAAGCACAGAATACGAGCTTACAAAGCAGGCGTGTCACGAGAGGGTCACGACACGAACAAACATTGGCGCTTTTTTCTTTTTTTTTTTTTGGAGCGTTTGGTGTAACAAGATCAAAGTCTGCAGAAACATTCTAAGTCTGTCCGCTTGTGTTGCTGGTTTTGGGCCAGTCATGCCGGTGAATTTTGTCCAGGAGGAAATGCCGTTACGCACAATTTTTAACCAGTGTGGGACTCTGGCCTTTGAGAAAATCATCCTATACCATTTATTGGCCACATACCCACTAAAACCCCCTCTGTGAGTGTCCAATCATCCGGCAGAGCGTCCTCATCCATAAGCAGACCACTCCAGGTGTTTAGCACCATTTCTTTCTTCAGAGCGAGTGGGCCGAATTTAACTTTGTTCGTGAGAATACGGTCGCGTCGTAAGGCCGAGTTAACAGCATTAAGCCATTGGTTGTGAATACTTGTTGCACTCTGGACAGAACCTTGATTTTTCATGACACGATTGACACGCAGGTTCCAAATGAGATGCCAACCCACAGATACTAAAATTGCAAACAGTCTCCCTTTTTCGGGTATCACACGACCCCGTGGAGACCTAAATTTCACCAGGTTGCAGCCCATGATCAATCCCCAGTTCAGGGTTGGCCATCCATCATATTTTTTTGACCATAGGTGCCTTGAGAGGGCCCATATCAACCTTTGTTCCAGGGAGTTGCATTCCAGTGCAATGTGCTCTAAGCTGTCTGTCACATCACACACCTGGCAAGTCCCATTCCATTCAAGATGTTCAACATGAGACCAGAAGCTTCCCACTCTGAAGGTGTTATGAATGCATTTCCAGTAAAACTCCCGTGTGCGTCGTTGGAGAGTGGTCGATCGTATTGACTTCCAGATCATGGAATCAGATGGTGTATAGCCGCATATCTCATCCACAGCGCAGCGTATACGATCTAGGTTTACAAAAGTGAATTTTCGGAACGCTTTCACCCGGAGAGAGCGTATAATATTTGTGAACAGTCTTTGGGAGCCCAGGGACAACAACATTCCCGGGTTTTCAAACATCAAGTCAACATCAGTGTCTATCTCAACTGGATGTGTTATTCCTTGCGATATAAGCTTAGCAGGATTGTTGGAGACCTTCTTGAATTGAATTCTCGCTACTCTCTCATTCAACATGGCCACAACGGCCTTCAAAACTCGGAAGTTAGCGTCCAGGACGTTATTTTCATATTGTTTCCTCTGCTTCACCAAGACTCGTGCTAGATATTCAGATGAAGTGCAGATGAGCAGGGGGATATTTCGTTGGCTGTTCTGCAATATCAGCAGCAGGCCACCCAAGAGTGCAGTTGAAAATGTCAACGGAGTTTCGGTCCTATCAAATGTGAGGGACAGTGTCATAATGTCTTGTGCACCATTTGATTCCCTCATTATCTTCAAGTCAATCCTCGGCTCAAATTCACCGGCATTGAGAATAATTGGGTGTAAAAAATATGTCACCGTGCTTGGTGATTCTCCAGGAATTTTATACCTTCTGGTTGGGACCTCGTTGAGTGATTCCTCAGAGGCAAAGATGCGGAACCCGCTCTCAATATTAACCAAGCTGAATTTTGGGTCGAACGTCATGACCCGGTCTGACTCTATTGCCATCTCATTGAGTTGCAGCTCTTCTTCCGTCAGGTTAAATTCCTCACCGAAGTCAAGATTAGAGATGGTGGGGTTCCATTTCGGTGTAATACTGTCAATCAGCATCTTGGCTGTTTCAACACATTGCCCAGGATGGTCACAATCTAGTAGTGTTCGATCTCGAAGGCATAGTGGGCAGCCACAATTTTTTCGTCCTGTTCCTGAAGGATTTATCTGGTGGGGTTTTCTTAGGTTCGTTGTTCTTCTTGTTGCAATGGTCAGCGCATCTTGGACTGTCCTGACTTCATGGTTCAACCTCAGGCATTTTGCTGACTCCCGCCGCTTGGCACGCTGATATTCAATTTTCTTCATCGCTGGATGTCTCCAAATTGGCATGTTGAGTTTGACATTGTCAGCTATTGATAACCCAGTGAATTTCAGGTTGTACTTTCGAGCTGTCAGGATCATTCGTTTAATTTCTTCCGGTAGAGGTGTTCTGTTGGATATGGGGATATAGATATCCTGTAGAAACACGTTCAGGATTTCCCCGGGTCTGATGTTCAAGTAGCTCTTTTCTAGGAAGTTTGCTAGGATATAGTCCACGAAATAACACCACAATGGGCGGTCGGCTCCCTGCGTGAGGTAAGTTTGTAGGTTCCAAAGATCAATTGCTTCATTTCTCGCCGGAATGTCTAGAATTCTCTTCCCGCCTTCAAGGAGGTCGAGTATCATCGTCTCATGCGCCACCCGAGCGGGCTTTCCTTCCCATAGGAAGACATGTTCCATTCTTATCAATGTTTCTTCGATTTCCCTCGGCATGCCTTGAACTCTGGTCAAGTACTGGGTTCTACCTCCAATGATCATGTTTATAATGTGGCACTTGCCCTCAAGACTTGGTGTTGTAACTCTCCATCCCTCAAGGCCGCTGGCAATTTTTTCAACCACTGTCGGCCATGGTGTGATGTAAGGGACCCCGTTGCCAATCCACGCTCCCAATATTCGGCATGTCTGTCCATCCGGCAAGATTTTAATGGACTCCGAGATGCCACCGATGTGGTCTTGGTTGTTGATTCGTCTTTCGCGTAACACCTTTGCACGATACTGAGCACTCCCAAAAGGAATAATTACGGTTTTATTTTGATTGAATTTGGCCGTCGAGGCAGCACACCACAGGCTCAGAATTTCCCATAGCGTCTTTAATGAGTCCTCGGATGAAAGGTATATCGAGGTATCGTCTGCAAATAACGACACTACGAGGTCTCGGTTGGTTCCTGGTAGTCTGACTCCCTTGAGCTCTGAAGCTCGTATCAAGCAGGCCAGGGGTTCGATAGCCAGATTGAATAATAGACAAGACAGTGGATCTCCTTGTCTCACACCGCGGGTGACCATGAATGGTTCACTCGTTTCACCGTTGATGATGACTACTGTTTCTGCGTTGGTATAAAGGTTCTTGATTGTGTTGCAGAATTTCTTGGGAAAGCCCATCTTCTGTAGCACCCGTAGCAAGTAGGAGTGGTTGATCCGGTCGTAGGCCTTCTCCTGGTCGAGGGCGACTATGACCCCATCCTCGTCTGCGGCATCCGCGTAGTTCAAGAGGAATTTTGCAAGTTTAACCTGGTTCTCAATTTTCCGTCCCTTCATGAATCCAGCTTGGTCGGGATGTACTAGTGAAGGAGCCACGTTCATCAGCCGTAACGAGTATCCCTTCGTCATCAGTTTGTAGTCGCAGTTGAGCAGTGTTACCGGGCGATAGTTGCTGATTAAAGATTTGTCTCCCTTTTTAAAAATTGGGCAGAGCCATCCGGCATTAAATTTACAGGATTCTACCATGCCATGATCCTCAATATCTGCATATAGCTTTGTGAGAAGGCCCAGCACATCGAACAAGTTAAGGTTGTTTGCCTTGCCTTGCCGGTATAGTATGTCAAGCAATTTGTAGAGTTCGAAGGGAATACCATCGATTCCAGGAGCCGTTCCGGTGTTTGAGAGCCTTAGTGCCGCCCCGATATCCTCAATTGTCAACTCCTTGTCCAACTCATTGAATTCGGACTCTGAGAGGTGTGCGTCACACTTTTCAAGTGTGATTTCAGTCGCCATAATTCTCCCATATTCGTCGGGTAGGTCTCGGGATTGAATGGACTTGTGGTAGTCGCGCGCCATCTTTGCCATTCGTTTTGGCCTAGTTTCGTAGTGTGGCACATCGGAATTTGTGGATTCTTCGGCTTTGAGCTCGAGTATTGATTCCTTGACATGGTAGCCTTTGGAAGAGCTTGTCCATGATTTTGTCCGCAAACTTTCGCCCTCGACATCGTAGCGTGCCTCGGAGACCACTTTTTTCGTTCTGAGTCTTCACGTATCTGCTCTGCAATTTTCTGTTCCAGCGTATAGGCAGCCAACGACCTGTCTTCGGCCGGCATGTCCTGATCATGTAGCACTATATTCAACTGGGCCTTCCAGGTTCGTATTTTTCGGGTTGAATCGTGGGTGATGAAGCGCGAGCAGTGCTTCCCATACATCGTTATATCTAGCTTGAATTTGGCCCACAAGGTTTGGACGTTATTTCCAGGGTCACGTTCCAATTTTTCCAGGCTCTCAAGGTCGCTGACCAACTGTGCTGCAAGTGCCTGAACACGAGACATAAATTTCGGAGTTTTCAGTAAATATAACGGCATTGACCACCTGCCGGGTCCGGGTTTCTCATCCCTTCGGCCTGTTAGTTGGGTTATTACCAATCGGTGGTCACTCTTCACAGGACAGTGTTTAATTTCCCAGCCACGGAAGTGTTTGAACTGCTGGTTGTCAACATTGAATCGGTCAAGCCGTGAGTAGGAGTCATATGTCTCCTGAGTCTCTTTATTTGTCCTATATTGGACACATGTATAGTCTCGTGCGTCTGGGAAGGTCGCGCGCCATCCATCTTGCCAACGAAATAAATTCTTCAGTCTCTTAAAACTTTCGGGAACCACCTCAGTAATCCCTGTGTTTCTATCAAGGGGGTCCTCTACAAAATTCCAATCCCCCAATGCAATCATTGGGAATGGGAGAGTTGGGTCCTCCGCCCACATTGTCCAAAGTTCTTTCCACATTCTGTCTCTCTCCTCTGGACGGTTCGGTGCATAAATATTTAAAATGTTCAATGATTCACCATTATGCCACGGGATGACTATCATGTATGCCCGTCCGGGAATCAGTTCATGTTCGCGCACATTGTCCGTGTCCACAAATTTCTTATTGAGAACGAAAGCGACCCCTGCAGTCGAGCATGGCTTCTCTGGATGGGCCGAGTGGTAGAGCTTGAACCATCGCCCGAAGACATTATTAAATTGCGTAGCTGATTCAGTGTCAAAGTGAGTCTCCTGCATTCCAAGGACACCTAAATGGTTGGAGTCGATTGTGTCCTTCAAGAATTTGAACTTGTGATTACTGTTGTGCATTGAAGTGCCGGAGTCACGCCCCGCGATGTTCAATGAACCGATAGTTAAATTTGCGCGTGTAAATTTCCCCGACTTCAGGACGCGGGGAGGTATGTGTCTCCGTCGTATGTCTATATTGTCATTTTCCCAGCTGGGGATCTGAGGAGTCTCAGGAGCGCTATCAGAGGCGCTAGGTTGCGAATGTTGACTTGTTAATTTATCTGATGTGCATATGTCAGGGTCCGTGTTATTCATATTTGGATTCGCTTCTGTGTTATTTGAACTCGGACCGTTCACCACCTCGACATCGCCCATATGTACATCAGACCGTTGGTCTATACCTTCAACAATGTTTGTAGGTTGAAGCATCTCCGGCTGAAGAAAAGCTCCCCTGTGGGGGGGCAAATGCCCAGTCGGAATACAAATACTGGGGAAGGTATTGACCCGCTGCTCCTCGCTTTGGTCTGCAACAGCCAGAGCAACAGAACCGTTACAGAAGGGGCCACTTGTGTGGTAGCCAGGGATAGACCCCTGAGTACCCTGACTCCTGCTGATTTCACATTCTGAACTCGCAGCCAGCAAGCACTCGCGAGAGGGAGATACCACTTCCCCGGAACCCTCCCGTGATCCAGGAGGGCCTACGGTATTAAATTCGGCTTCGTTTAGGTGTACAGGCATATTAAGGTGCGTTTAGGGACCGCCGTCACGGATGTGGGTTCAGGTTTATCATTATGGCAACAATGAACTGTGTAGAAGACCATCAGAGTTGTGGGGCATGCCGGCCATCGAAAAGTACTAAGTTGCATGCGGGTCGCGGTTAGGGAGAGAGAATGTGGTGTGTGTTGAACTTGCACGTCCTGTTTTTGGTTGTCGATGTCACAGCACACTCAAACCGGACCGAGTGTGATGAGAAGAGCTCTCGCGGTGAGTATGTGGTTCCGGGGTTATCCGCAGAGATCGTTTTCGGCACTCCTTGAATGCTGAGAGGCCAGGAGCCCATGGTGGGAGTTGAGTTTGCATGTTTTGCATTCCGCTTTTGGTGAGTTTACAGCCAAATCGGCACTTAACCCAATTTCCAGCTTACATAGTGGGTCCGGGGCTGTTCAGGTTACTTCCAAGGAAGCTTCTGGCAGGGCGTGAACCCATCGAAGGCGGGCCAGAACTTCGGCATGATGAGTTCAATTTTTGGGTTGTGCAGAGTTTGGCCTTGGTTCGTTGTGGAATTACGGTCCAGGTGTGCGATCAGCTCAACTGCGATGAGCAGTCATACCGAACGTGCCCTGGACTTGGACAGCAGACGAGTTACAAGTGACGTGAATGGTGTCCATGTCGAGTTCGGATTTTATCACTCCCAAATTTCCTGGAAGAAATATGAGAATATTTCGGAAGGTTCATATTCATGGTGGCAATCCCAAAGTATCGAGGCGACCCGTCAGACTAGCCTTTGACCGCGGTGTGCGTCGAACTGTGCGTGGGATCGACCCATCAAATATTGATCTTGGTTCACACTGCTCGTCACGTTGGAGGGAAAACATATCTTGGACCAAGGGAGCTTTTGGTAGGGCGTGAACCCATCAAAGGCGGGCCAGAACTACGGCATGACGAGTTCAACATTGGCTGGCAGATTGATTCTGCAAGTACATGCTGTATGCGTGCGCGACTCGTAAGTTCAAGCTCGGATACGGGGACAGCCTAGAGAACTCCGAGGACTGTCCCAATTCAAGTGGTATTCCTTGTGGGAGATGGAGATGGAGAATCGAGTGTTAGATTCGTATGGACAATGTAGCGACAGGTATGGACATTGTTGTACATGGCTCGGTAGGGAAGTATGTTGATTTCGGGGACACAAATTTAAAGCAAGCTAGTAGTAGGGTTTATATGCATGTCCACGGGCGTAGTTTCCGCCGCTGCCACGGCCGCGTCCGCCTCCATTGTCAACTCCGCCATAGCTGCTGTATCCACCATTACTACCGCCGTTATAGGTGCCCCCCTCGTCCACGAGGGCCACCGCGTCCACGGCCACGACCAGCGCCACGATACGACACCGACGACCATTCATTTGTAGCGGGCACGACTTCCGCCGCCGTTAGCAAAGACGTCGGGACAGAGGAAGGTTCGACGTCAATTTCGGCGATGCCGTGGATCTCGCGGTAGCCTTTGGAGTTTATAATCCGGCAGGACTCGTTATAATGGTCAACACCGTGGCATTCGGAGCAAGACATGAATACCGGGTGCGCGACATTCCCCGAGAACCATGGAGTCGCCTCACCGTACCTGCGGGCATCGACAACGAACCCAGCGGTCATGATATGTTTTTGTAGACGCAGGTTAATCGGGTGCAATCGTGGAAATTTCTTTCCTCATTCACAAAAGAGCATGTGGATTTGTGTTTAGAGATCAGGCTGGCCGACATTGAAGATTTAAATCTGGTCATCAGTAAATATGGGGTCTGTTCATCAGGCACTCTTAGCAGGAAGCTTGGTGTCACAGAGGCTAAAGCTCGACGAATGTTGAAGGCTCGCATCAGTCGTAGCGGCCCCGATCACGTGATTTCGGCTCCGCTCCGCAGCAACGTGAGTCATACAGTGACGAGGTGGGGCGATATCGTCGCCGGGGGCGGCGAGCAGGGGGTGGATGGGGAAGGAAGAGGACATGGGCATGGAAGGGAACATACCAGTAGTATTTGCCCATGAATGGGACGTATTGTATGCATGCATAGGCCTCGTGCGGCACGATAATATATGGGCTCTGTGGCCTGGGCTCTATGGCTCCTTCCGCACTTGGCGGTGTAGCTCGTAGGCTACGCGGGTGGGGAGGTCACCCTTGGGCTCCAAACCCTGGCTGCTAACCCATCCTTGGCACGTTGGCCACCACCCGCCCCGTTTGACCCCCCGTCGACAGCGAAGCCAGCGTGGGAAATATGGAGATGGTGGTGGTAGCGGATCAAGGAGCCTCCCATTGGCGCTTTTTTCTTTCACCACTACACACCGGTCAGGCAGCCTGATCCTGTACCCATACTCTCCCCGACCTATGTTTCCCTTCCTTATGCAGCTACGAATATGCTGAGGCCGCAATTCCCGAAGCATGCCAGTCACTACTACATCCAGGGCCCAGGGGTTCAGAGCGGCATGAACCCCAAGCCTACGCCCTTCCGTCGCTCCGACTCGCTGCCTTACTACTACAACCCTTGCCCTAGTTCCCAAACTTGAAGGGTCCAAGCGCTCAGCAATTCGTGCGGGAAATTGTCGGATGATTTGTCAGACGGCACTTTACTCGACCAGAAACCAAGCTCGACGCCTAATACCTAAATTTTGCCTAAATTGACTCACTTCTTCAATCGGCCAAACGTGAAAGAAATGTCGGGCCAGATGAACGAGAGGAGGGATAGCTTGGAACTGGCGACAACCTGTGCTGTACTGGCGACAACCTGTGCTGTAGCGGATTTTCTACGTTCCGAGTTGTGAGTCCCGTGGTACCAATATGCATATCAATGTCATCGGACGAACAGATCCGAACTGTCGTAACTGAGCTCTAGAGTCTTCGATTACCCTTCAGGGAGGCATTTAACCCAACGAGCCACGGTGCACCCCATCTCACAATGCTCACCAACACCCCTCTTCGTTTTGTGCAAGTACACCTAGTACGTCTGCCAGCAGTTAGGAGCTTGCGTCGCGCGATGGCTTCGGCGTCGATCTCACCAGATGTGGGCCCGCGGCGCCAGAAGGACGAAGGCGATATCTCCGCCGTGTTCACCTCGCTTCGTCCCTCTGACCCCCAAAATACCTTTCCTCCCCGCTTCTTAGAACTTAAGCGAGCGATTTGGAATGACGGGCTGATCCAGAGCTGGAAGGAGGTACTCACAGAACTCGAGGTGGCGACTCAACGCATTGCGGAGCGCGGTGAAGCGGTAAATGCCTGACCCACATCGCGATTCGCTGCTAACTGTGCTTCACTCAGATGATTCCGAAACTGACGATGGATAGCATTCGCAGCGGTCTTTCTTCGGAGGAGATGTCCACTGTACGAGCCGCCGGCTGCGTCATCGTCAAAGGTGCTATCCCCAAAGAGGTTCGTTTCTTCTGGCGAGCAACTTGAATATATCTTACGCGAGCCTATAGGAAGCTATAGCGTGGAAGCACGATATACAGAAGTACGTCGCAGATAATCCAGGCCAGGTGAAAGGCGCGTGAAGCTAGCGTCCTTCAATATTCAACGCTGCATCCTCACATTGTACTCAGGTTTCCCTGCGGACAACATCCAGGTATTCGAGTTGTACAACACTAAGAGCCAAATGCGAGCACGGACCCACCCCGGTGTGCTGGCTACGCAGCGCGCTCTGCTATCGCTCTGGCACGACCACTCTGGCGAAGTAAGTCTCGACACTCCCGTTTCTTACTTCGACCGTCTGCGGATTCGATTCCCTGGTGACGCCAAATTTGCGCTCGGACCCCACGTCGACGCGGGCTCCATCGAGCGCTGGGAAGACGCCGCGTATCGGAGCTGCTTTGTCAAGATTCTTGAAGGCGGCAGCGCGTGGCGGCACCACGATCCATATGATGCTGCCCCCAGAGTCCACGCAAAGCAGGATTTGTACAATGCCCCGTAAGCGAACTCTTAATGTCCTGCTGTCTTTGTTCAACGCACACAGCAACCAATGCTCGATCTTCCGCCCGTGGCAGGGCTGGACATCGATATCGTCGACGGGGCCAGGAGAGGGGACGCTCCGCGTCCTACCCATGCTATCACTTGCAACCGCATATTGGATGCTGCGTCCCTTCTTCCGCGCGCGCGACCCAACGTCCCCATCACTGAAATGGGAAGATTGGAATGAGCTCGATCTCGACAGGACGACATTCGTTGGCAGCGGGATGGGGACCGGACTGGAACTCAACGACGCGACGCATCCGCATCTTCGGCTAGACAAGACGATGATATCCATGCCGCGCGTCGAGCCTGGAGACCAGGTTTATTGTACGCATTGCCTGTCTTCCTCCTCATTCGTTTTATTTACATGGCGTTCAAGGGCACTGCGACATGATCCATGCCGTTGAGGGTTATCATGGCGGGAAGGAGGACTCTTCGGTGATGTACATCCCCGCCGTCCCGCTCACCTTGGACAAGTGCGCGAAATTATTTATAAATGAATTGCGTAGTTCTGATCCTCGGATTATGCTCCCAGTGCACACTACCTCCGTGACCAGCGCAGCAACTTCCTGGCGGGTCTTCCGGCTCCGTATGTTCCTTCTGTATTGCGAGAATCGTTAGGTTGAACTAGCCACCCCTTCAGCGATTTCCCAGGCGGACTGGGCGAGTCGGCATTCGTCGGCCGCGCAACCGTCACGGATTTGCATCCAGATGGCCAACGCGCGGTTGGATTTGGGAAATTTGCAACTGCGGGAGATGGGAATAAGCTTTTTGCTGAGGCAGATCGAATCCTCGCAGCTTAGCTTGCTTGTGCATGTATTTCCTTTATGCTTCCAAAGTTCAAAATTGTCAAGTTCACAGTCGTCTGAGAATCTGCTGACTGCTTAGGCTCCAAAAAGTCAGTGACCATTACCAGTCCTTCGTCCGTCCAAAGGCTAATTATTGTAAGACTCTCAATCTTTCTGGAAATACTGACTTATTACCTAAGCCGGATGGGGCAGGGAGTTGAAGTTTGGTTGAATTTGACCAATTTGGATCTATTCGGACGTCGACCTCCACCCAACCATCCTATCTTCACGCCAGGTAAGGTCGAGATAAAACCAGGTGCCAGGAACATGCCGACTTTGGACTTGTTTTCTTGAGTCCGCAGGGAATACTTGAGGAATACTTCATCCTCTCGCCGTCGGGCATAGCTCGCCGGGCATGTGTTTTTTTGACGCCAAGGTTTGTGACCTTGCGATGGGTTCAATCAGCAATCTATTAACCAGTTTCTCATCTTCAAACCAGAAATTAAACACAACGTCAACGACCGCTTTTCCAACTTTTCTCTAAATGGACTCTAATGGTCTTCAATAAGATTCACTCATATTCGGCAAGTAGGTTCTGGCAGTGCTTCGAATATTACCTTGCTTGTCAAGTCAAGGTTTCTCCACCCTCATAATTGGCTCACTTTTTCGTCCTCCCGGTGATCCTACATTCCCCGAGGCCCAGACTAGGTCCAGACTCAATCCGTTTGTCAACTCCGACTAAAGTCTGACTCAAATTTACGTCTTTTGTCGAAGCCGCGAGCGAAATGCAGCGCGCAATTGAACCTCTCTTGCAAGCATGCTTTTTGCCGACAGAGTCGGCGCTCCCTAGTCTCTCCACCCTCATAATTGACACACTTTTCGTCGCTCCCGGTGATCCTGAATCTCCCGAGAGCCTGGACTTGGCCTGTCAACTTTCACCTGATTTACGTCCCATTCCTCAACTGCAAAACTGTCAGTACTTGACTAAACAGAGTCTGACTCTCAACTTACGCCTTACCCCAAATGCAGAGTCCAGCAGAGCAGATTCAAATTACATTATGTTCCAAATCCATCCTCTCCGGAAGTCGAAGCCTCCAATCGGCGTAAGCAGAAGCTGGTGACGCCAAGATAAATACACGTGTGATTTTCGAAAGAAGCTGGAGCTCGCAATGGGCGCAAGCAGGAGCTGGCAACACCCAAGAGAAATAGAAGCTGGGAGCTGCAACGGGCGCAAGCAGGAGCGGGCAACGGCCCAGTGCACAAAATGCAGAAAACATGATGAATTTGTGCAAGCAAGGTATATGCCGACGGGTCTGATTATCATAAATCTCATCGATCAAACAGATCCGAAAGATCACGTATCTTGAGCCTCTTAAAAGTGACACGAACGCCTCCCCAATCTGTGTCTTCTCCTAGCGCAGCTACTGTTGAACACGATGCAAAGTATGGCTACTACTCCCCTAAACGTGGCGCCACGGCCCCAGAAGGACGAAGCCGACATATCTGCTGTATTCACTTCACTTCGTCCCTCTGACCCGAAGAACATATTTCCCCCGCGCTTCTCGGAGTTGAAGCGTGCCATGTGGAATGACGGATTGGTCCAGAGTTGGAAGGAAGTACTTGAGGAGCTCGAGGTAGCGACTGAGCTCATTGCGGAGCGCGGTGAAGCGGTGTGTAACTGTCCACTTACTGATTTAACATTTCGGGTCACAGGTAGCTTATCGTTTCACAGATGATTCCGAAGATAACGATGGAAAGCATTCGCAACGGACTGTCCCCGGAGGAAATCTCCAATATCCGAGCCGCCGGTTGTGTCGTTGTCAAGGGTGGAATCCCCAAGGAGGTCCATTTTCCATACATAGTCGCTGACGCGCACTAATAACTGAGTTGTGCCTCATAGGAAGCTATTGCGTGGAAGCACGATATACAGAAATATGTCGCGGCGAATCCAGGTCAAGTGAAAGGTGCGTACGTCCAACATCATTCAAAGCAAATGTAATCTCATCCTATCATCAGGCTTCCCTGCCGATAACATCCAGGTCTTCGAATTGTACAACACTGTAAGCCAGATGCGTGCACGGACCCACCCAGCTGTGCTTGATACGCAGCGCGCTCTGCTCTCTCTCTGGAATGACCTCTCCGGCCAAGTCGGCCTCGAGACCCCGATCTCCTACTTTGACCGCCTTCGTATTCGCTGCCCTGGCGATGCCAAGTTCGCCCTTGGTCCGCACGTCGATGCAGGGTCTATCGAGCGCTGGGAAGACGCCGCGTATCGCAAGTGCTTCAGCAAGATCCTTGAAGGCGGCAGCGCGTGGAAGCAACATGACCCTTATGATGCTGCGCCCAGGCCGGACGCAAAGCAGGATTTGTACAACGGCGCGTAAGCCAACCAATCATTTTCTTTCAGGTGTTCTCTCTGTTTAACGCAAGCTTTTCCTCCAGGAGCCAGTGTTCAATATTTTGCCCATGGCAGGGCTGGACGTCTATGTCGTCCACAGGCCCTGGAGAGGGGACGCTCCTCGTTCTGCCCATGCTGTCGCTTGCAACGGCCTACTGGATGCTGCGCCCCTTCTTCCGCCCGCGCGACCCGTCGTCGACGTCCCTAAAATGGGAAGATTGGAACGAACTGGATCTCGACGGGACGGAATTCCCTGGCAGTGGGATGGGGACTGGACAAGAGCTCAATGATGCAACGCATCCGCATCTTCGGCTCGAAAAGACGATGGTATCCATGCCGCACGTCGAGCCTGGAGATCAAGTTTACTGTACGCGCTGCCCCAGTTCCTCCTTTCTTCCTTTCCTCGTTTTATTTACATGGCGTTCAAGGGCATTGCGATCTGATCCATGCCGTCGAAGGTTTCCATGGCGGGAAGGAAGACTCGTCAGTGATGTACATCCCTGCCGCCCCGCTGACTTTAGGCAAGTACGCGAACATTTTCTTGATAAATGAATCCATGGTCTCATCATCGAATACCTCCAGCGCTATCTACCTCCGCGACCAGCGCACGAACTTCCTTGCGGGCCTCCCGGCACCGTGCGTCCTTTCCGTCTTCTTTCTTGCATCACTTTAGTAAATTACCTACCGTCAGCGACTTCCCTGGCGGACAAGGCGAGTCGGGATTTGCGGGCCGCGCGACCATCGCAGACGTGCATCCAGATGGCCGGCGCGCCGTTGGGTTTGACAAATTTGCTATCCCGGGAAATAGCAATAAACTTTTCGATGAAGCGGATCGGATCCTTCTTGCTGCTTATTAGGATTTCCTGTCGGTCGTTTCGCAAAGAGACTTGGGTTAAATTTCATAGCGCCCAGTGTCAAGCGTATATACAAATGAATATGTTACTCTTCAATATGTCGAGTGGCGTGGAAAGAAAGAAAAATGTACGGCACCCGCAACCGGGTTTCCAATTATCCACTAAAGGATCACCATCACAAGGAAATTTATTGAAAACAATCTTGAGTCAACTTGAACCTGAAGGAGCTCCAAGTTCACAGAAAGTCGGAGGTAGCCTCGCGCATTTGGCGAACGTGGAACAGACACAAATCCTTTATCCTGGAGGACCGTTCAGAGTGAAGGATCCAGCAGCCGAAAGTAGTTCTCACCGTGGGAGAAGCTTGAGATGGCTATATTAGGAAGCTCGGAATCTTCCGATTGGTGACAGTGATGCCTTCCCACGGTTCACCATCAACTCAAAGTCCTGCGCTTCTGACAACATTCTTTATTCCCTTCCCCACCCTTAAAATTCAATCCTCTGACGGCACCGGCGGATCTGGCTTTGCATGCTTGATTCCGCCGCGTTAACCCCTCAATAAAGTTAAGAAGCTCCGCTGTAGCTCCTTGTTTGCATACCATCCCGCCTTCCTCTGGTCCCACAGCACCTCTGGTTACCACCTTACAGTGAAGGCCTCTTTGTGTTCCCCCTCGCCATGCCACCTCACCATATCGCCGTGATGCTTATGCCGTCGTGGGGACACACGGTTAGCTACATCTACCTTGCGAGCCGCATGCTGCGAGAAGATCCCACTCTCGTCGTCATCGTGCAATACAATATCCTGGGTGTGTGGGCGCCATTTGACGAAAAATTCTCGTTCTCATCGGATTATCCTCGATCAGTTGCACTAGTGGATGCGAAACTAAAAACGTGCGAGTATGACAGGGCAAGACTGCGAATTTTAGGTGTAGGCGACAAAGAGTTCGTCCTCTTTTAATGCTGTGTCTTTCACTGACTGTGCTCATTGGTATCGCTTTGATTTTGTAGCGTTCCATTCCCTGAGGAGGCGTTTAGCCAGATCATTGATGGCTGGAAGGAAGGAAGTTATCCATAAACTTTCCGAGGGAATGGCCCAAACCACATGCTCTTCACGTACGTATGTCTCATCAAATATTTGCTTTCCTGGCTCCACTGTTAATTGCTCAGATGGACTTTTTCACTCGAGGATTCGTGATTTAACACACCAAGCAAGTCATGGGTTCAGACAGCAAAATTCTCATCTGGTTCTCGTCCGCGCTTGCGTGCACGCCAAGCGTCTTGAACGAGTACGACTTTGCGGCGATTGCGTGCGAAATTTACTTGGACGAGGCCCGGAGACAAGGTCGGTCCTTGGACGAAATATTGGAACAGGTGGGCCTATTTCACTTACTCCTGTGCCGTTGATTTCATACCCACTGGCACTTGACAGATTGCGCTGGCCTTGAATGGAAGCGACCGTCACCCTAGCCTCGTCATAAAATGTCCGGGTATCCCTGACATGTATGACCACGAGCGCGTCGCACAGGCGGCTGGTCCCCGAGCGCCAGGCGTGGCCCCCACGATTTGTACATGCCCAGAAACTTGCTAAGGCTGCAGACGGATATGTCGTTCCTACCAGCAGCTGCCTCAAGCCTGTCGGAGTTCCATATTGCAAGGCATTTTACCAGCAACGCAGGCAGGAGCTGTTTAGTACGGTCGGGCCGCAGACGCACGAACTCTACTGGACGAACGCTGCTCCAGTTCCGCCCGCCAACAAGATCGTTAGGTCGTTCTTGGAGAATTCAATGCGCCAATACGGCGATAAATCTGTGCTGTACTCTCTTTCGGGTGCGTATGCAAGCGGTTCGGCATCGCAACACTGATCGTGTTCCCTTTCACAGGTCAGTCTTTTTCCCGGTCGTCACACTAGAACTCATTATAGCGCTCGTGGACACCCTTCTCGCCCTAGAGAAGCCCTTTCCGTTCATTTTCGGCTGGGGAGTAGGATGGCCTCTCTTCCGAAGGATGTTATCGAGCGCATAAAGTCGAGCGGAAAAGGGCTCGTCTGCGACTTCTGGGTCGATCAACGGGCGATCCTCCAGCACGCCGCGGTTGGAAGGTTCCTCACACACGGTGGCTACAAGTGCGTACTGCAGTTCGTAATTCCATGTTCGAATCATAACACCCTGCGCCTTTTTTCCCTTTGCCGTAGCTCTATCTCAGAAGCGATCTCGCAAGGTATCCCGCTCATTATGTGGCCCATTGATGCAGAGCAGCTTATCAATGCGGTGCTACTCTCCTCAGGGCCGAATCCCGTGGCGGTGGAGCTTATGCAGGTGCGCGGTGTCCAGACTTTCACGTTCAAAGAACGGTTCTGACGATGTCTTCGACAACACAGGTTCGTACAGGACCGCAGCGTGGACCCTCTCTCCGCGGCGGGCCAACGGTCATTGGGACTGTCGAGGACGCGTCGGCGGAGTTTAAGGCGTTGCTTGAGGTTGCACGGGAGAAAGAGGTGTTGTTTTGCAAAGAAACGCGTCAAAGATGGCGAGTGCGCTGAGGGAGGCACGAGCGGCAAGCTTTTAGGTGGGGCACTTCGGTTGAACTTTGAATAGATTCCTTTGTTGTACAGTCATTTCAAAAAGAATGGCATGTTGCCTAGTCAGACTCGCAAACCGTGTTCCGTTTTAAGAGGGAGCAGCGGCAAAACAGTCTACACCGTTCTACGGTGAGGCCGCCCATTGGATGTTGCCGAGGATAAAGGTCGAATATATCCAGTGTTACAAGAAAATCCACCTTGATATTTAATTTCAACAGCCGCGCCTCACCCACATTCTTGCCATCATATCAG
The DNA here is from genome assembly GCA_029289555.1 of Mycena latifolia. Lineage (NCBI taxonomy): Eukaryota > Fungi > Basidiomycota > Agaricomycetes > Agaricales > Mycenaceae > Mycena > Mycena latifolia. The sequence goes on from JARJLE010000039.1 coordinate 687,149, forward strand.
TAAAAATCAACGGCCGCTACGAGGAAGGGGCTACACACCAGTAGAACAATCTCCCGCAAGAACCGTTGCCCCAAGCGTTACAGCCAGCCCTTGGACCGCCTTCATATGAGCCGTGTACCATAAATTATACGCCGCGGTCCGATCATCGGAGCACAGATAGGTGAGGAAATCGATGTACGTGGCCGTGCCGCCGCAGATGCTCTCGAAGCGCTTCGTCTCCGCATAGAGCGCAAGATGCAGCGGGCGCCCATTGGAGAGTGTTCCGGTCCAGGGGCTTCCGTGGAAGGTGTACGACAGTGCATCCGGACGCGCGAGGAACATTGTCAACGTCTCGTTGACTGCACCGCCGCCAACTTCGCCCCCACGCGTTGCGCCGGGGACGTTATCAGTGCCGGTCGTTTTGCTAGGGGAAACACCGCCCTGGAGATGCGTTTAAGACGGGGTGCCGTGGGACAAAAGGTGGAAATGATACTGCTTACATACCACGCCGTCGCGAAGAACGACCCAGTAATGTTTGTGAAACCGGCCAAGGGGCCGCTGTACGTGTAGTCGTTATGCACAAAGCCGGGAAACGATCCCTCGGGGCAGCGAAGGTCGTTGGACACGATGGGATAATCCGAGGAGTGCGACTCGTGCGCGTCGGTGGTAGATTGAACGGTCAAAGAAAGCAGAGGGAGACCAAGAGCCTTTGCAAGTGGTGCGAAACGCATTTTCAAATGAAGACGCGTCAAAGGTGGAGCATCCCATAAATTGTCTGGCCGTGAGAGAATTATGTAATTGTCGCGGATAGCTTCCAAGACGGACGGGGCCGAATAGCTCCCGTTAGTATATAAAAAAACTCGAGAGCGACAAGAGGACAGGCTTGGATAGATTAAACCAAGCCGGCGGCCGAGCACTGAACGGCGGTAAGGTGATGATGGTGGTAAGACAGAAGAGTCGATGCCCACGCTGTCACGATTTGTATTTGTTGTATATCACCAACGAGGGACTTCGAAATGAATGAAGCAGAGACCGATTCGAGACGAGAGAAAAACGATAGCAAACAGTACAACGACAACCAGCGCTACCGTACCATTCCGACCAAGTGTTCTTAATTTTTGAATTTTCACTTGCCGAGATCGCCGATGACTTTTCTTTTGAATTGTAGATGCTGGTGTAATAAAATACATTCAGCAAGTTGTATGACAAGAAGATCCAAATCTCATTCAACAGCGGCGCCTCAAGGCTCGCTCCAGCGTTCAAGAGTGTTTCTTGTCTTCAGCCTACTCTTCTGTCACTGCAACGCGTCAGGTCCTGGAGCATACGACAAAGACGAAGAAGGCTACGCACAAGGGCAATCTCCCGCCAGAACCTTCGCTCCGACCTCCGTAGCAAGCCCCGGAAACGCAACCATATGGAGCGTGTACCACGTATCATATGCCGCCATCTGGTCGTCCGAGCACACGTACGCGATGGCATCGAAGTACGTGGCCGTGCCGCCACAGATGCTCTCGAAGCGTATCGTCTCCGCGTAGCCCGGAAAATGCAGGGGCTTCTGGTTCGGGGGCGCGTAGGTGTAGGGTTCCCATGGTAGCTGAACTCGAGCGCATCCGGGCGTTTGAGGTACGCCGTCAGTGTTTCGGTGAATACGCCGTCCAAATCGCCCGAGCGAGTCGCGCCAGGGACGTTGTCGGTGCCGGTCGTTTTCGTGATGGTCGCACCGGCCTGGAGAGATGTATCAGACGATGTGCGAGGGGATAAAGGTTGGTCAATCCTACTCACATACCACGTCAAGTTGAAAAAGGACTTCGTGATGTCTGTGAATTTATCCAAGGGGGCGTTGTACGCATAGTTGTTGCGCACGAAGCTGGTGTACGATCCCTTGGGGCAGATGATGTCGTTGCGCACTAGAGGGTGGTCCGACTTGTGTGCTTGAGTAGCGGAAACCGTCAAAGAAAGCAAGGCGATGCCGAGGATTTTCGCAAGGAGCGTGAAAGCCATTGGGGTCTTCAAGTGAAGATGGGGTCGAAGGTTTCCCTGGCATTTATGTAGGTGTCTGGCGTATGGATTGCTTCTACGGGCCGTGTGTCAAAGGGAACCGACCAGCTCGCATCCGATATCTAGTACGTACTCCGATTCAGGAAGTTCAATGCCAAGTGGAGAAGCGCGACTTGTGCGCCCGACTCATGAGCCTTGAGACAGGGAGCATCCACTCAACCCAGAATCTCTACAAGAAGTCAGTGCTGTGCAGGTGTTTCCGGGTCTGGATGTCGAAACAGCATTGCATGGCTTTCAAGTACCACGAGAAGCTTGGATGGCGCGAAAAAAAACGGCGTTAGACTGCGGCGCGTTCACTTAGTCAAGGACTGGTGACGACGTTGGTGACCGAAAGCTCTCGAGCCCAGACAACTCGGATACCTGAGAACAGACCAAGAACAAAGGTGGTGATGGTGGTACAAAAGAAAGCAGTGATCCTTAGCCTGGCCCGGGAGCTATAACGATTTTTATCCGTTGCGTATATCGTCAACGAGCCTAGTGGTACACAACATCTGCTTCTATGTATAGTAAATATATCGCACATAGCCCTCGCGGCCAAGAAACTAGTAGGTAGAATGAAACCGAGACCGAAACCAGAGAAAAACGATAGCAAGATGATAACAGTACAGGTGGCACGGACGACGACCAGCGCTATATGGACACCGCGAGCGCGGCCGGGTCCCTGGTCGGCAGCATCCCCGGGGTGGGCGCCGCAGCAGGCGCGTCGGCGGAGGCCCGCTCCTCGAGGGTGAGCCCCGCGACCTGGCTCACGAGGATGGCGCTCGCGACCGCGTCCCCGCGCGCGCGCTCCTTCTCCTTCTCCTTCGTGCCCGCGGCTGCACCCACAGCCGCGCCGCTCACCGACCCCTCGCTCCGCCCCGTCGTCGGTCGCCGCACGATCTTAGGCCCGCCTTCCGCGGCGGCGTGGTGCGTCACCAACGCGCTCCCGCTCGCGCCGCCGCCCGCGTGCCCCTGCGCCTGCACCGGCCCCGCGGCGGGCATCATCACGCTCGCGCGCGCCGACGCCGAGTTTGTCCACGCGCCCGCGACGCGCGGCTTCTCCGGCGCCGTCAGCGTCAGCGGAGGAAAGTCCGTCAGTGCGGGCGGTACGGGCGCGCCCTGCCCGTCCTGCACGCGCGAGCCGTTGAGGGCACGCGGCGGGGCGATGGGCGACATCGCGCGCGAGTTACCGCCGGAGCCGCTGAGGGAGTGGTGCCCCTGCCCGTCGTGCGTGTGCCGCGGTGCGTGCAGCGTCGGGGTCGGCCGCAGCCCGACCGCCCAGTCCGGGCGCGCCGGCAGTGGGTGGTGCTGCTGCGAGGACGTCGTTGACGTGTACGTCCGTCGCGAGGAGGACGAGGTGGTGGACGAGGACTATTGCGCTTCGCATCAGACTACGAGAAAAAAGAAGAATATTTAGAATAAGTACTCACCGCCACACTCGACACGTCGTCGCCCGACCCGCTCGTCGTGCGGGCCCCCGAGCTCCCGCGGCGCATGCCCATCCCGACGCCGCTCAGCCGCGGCCCCACCGCGTCGCGCATGAGCGGCGCGTACCCGCCACTTGTGGGAAAGTCCACGCCCGTGCCGCCTGACACGCCGGGCCCATAGCTCCACGCAGCCCGCTGCGGCGGCGCCCCTCGCCCCTGGCCCTTTCCCCCGCTATTCCCGTTCCCATTTCCATTCACGCCCCGCCCGCGCCCGTTCGCGTTCCCGTTCACACTGCTGCCCCGCCCGTTCGCGGGCCGCGGCTCGAACGACTGCGGCGGCGGCGGCGCCATGTACGGCGGCATCGCGAGGTGCCCGTGGGGGTAGTACGACGCCGCGTACGGGCCCCCGAGGCCGTTCGGGGGCGACGCTGTCGTCGGTGTCGCGTCATACGAGGGGTACGTCGACGACCGGGGAGAGCCGTACGCAGGGTATGCCTGCGCCTGCTGCGCGGCTGCGTCGCCGTGGCTCGTATTTTGGTGGTTCTGCTGCGTGTTCTGCGGCGCGCCGTTTTGGGGCGGAGGGTACGGCGCGGGCGCGCTCCACGCGTACGGGTTATACGCGTACACCTCGGGGTCCGAGCCGGGTGTGGGCGGATGAGAGTACGGGTACGTTGGGTAGTAGGGGTGGTGGTACGGCGCGATGTAGGGCGGCTGCTGCATGTGCGGGTGCGGGTGCGCCGAGTACGGGTAGTACGGCATCTGCTGTTGTTGCTGCTGCTGCTGCGGCGGCGGCGGCGGCGTTGAGGCCTGGAAGTTTGGCGCCGAGTGGGCGTGGGCGTGGGCGGGGTCGTAGGGCGGAACGGAGATGGATATGCCGCCTGCGCCCTGCGGAGGGGGCTCGTAGAGCGAGGGGTACTTGAACGCCGGGGAGGGGGCGCGCGAGTTGCGGGAGGAGGAGCTGTTGGAGGACATGAACGCGGGGGCGGAGCTGCGGAGGGAGCGCGAGGAGGAGGTGGAGTTGGCGCGATGTGGGGGGTGCTTCTTAGCCGCAGACGGGCCTGACCACTCGCTCTCGGTGGCGGGCGAGCCCGGGTCGTCGCTGGTGCTCGTGGAGGAGCCAGAGACGAGGGACGCGGAGGAGGAAGCAGAGCTAGTAGTCTCATTCTGCTTCTGCTCTTTCTCCTCGAAGTCTATGAAGATGCGGTTGCGGGCCTCGTTATAGGCCGCGGTGCGCTCTTCGATCGTCCGGCGGTGCTTGCTTGTGCTGGCAGAGCTTCTGCCGCCCAAGCTGCCCGTCTCGGACGCTTCGACGTCAGAGATATCTCCGTCGTCCCCTGCGACGGAACCCGTCTGCGACCGCGGATTACGCATCATGATTTTGAATTTGGGTGGAGCCTCTGCGGGCGGAGGCGCCAGATCAGCAAGACGCCGCGGCGGTCTGCAGATGATGAGCATAAGACTGATTTTTGATGGGAAGGAGCACGCACATTCGGCTTTCTGAGGTGGTCAAGACGCTTATGGCCTTGGTCAAGGAGTCTGTCTCGGGAGCTAGACCGTAGTAGGCGGAGCAGCGGTGTACGAGCATCCGCTGGTAGGAGGTTGCTGGCGAGAGGTCTATGCGCTGTCTAGTAAGAGTGCGGTCGCTGATTAGGGCCTCCATCTGCTCGCCCAGCTTGAGGACATAAATTCTATCTTTGCTCGCCAGAGCCTCGAGGATCTGGGGGTCGATATCCTGCTGCTGAAGCGCGTCTGGGGCCTGCAGGAGGCTTGTAACACTGGAATTGGAGCTGGAAGGTGGGGGAGGCGACATGATTGTGACAGGCGGTGGAGAATTCGATACGAATGGTACATCTGAGCGGTGGTCAGTGGACCCTATATACATTTCTGAGTGTATAGACTGACCTGACATGGTGAAATACAAGGCAGACGAGAGGATTCGCTAAAGATGGATTGGGCCAGACATGGGTGTAGAAGCCAAATGGGCGCGCGAGCCAAATACATGACTAAGCCGGCCTTGACAGGCCTTTACTTGTCGCCTTCTACCACAACCCTAGACCCAAAATCGATAAAAGTCTGCTGCTGAACTCTATAGCTAAAGGACGGATTGCTCTAGTAGAATACCACTCTCGACCGATCCTTGCGGCTGGCTAAATCGACCTAAACTACCTAAAACCAGCGTTTCATGTGCAACCCCTGGCGGTAACAAGCAGGCGCCACACTCCTCATAGGTCTCATTCTCGGTACCTGATGATAGCCACTCCCTATGACGGACAAAATCACCATCTCACATCGCGCGCCCTTCCAAAAATAGGCCCTTCTCTCTTGGAGCGGGTAACATACCCGCAATATCGGCGCTTATGTACCCAAAGCTGGTCAAAAGTTCTTTGCTCTTCATTGCTTGCCGCCGGGTATACAACCGAAGAGGTGATGGTACCTTCGGCTAGCAGGATATATAACGGGCCAAGTCTTGGGTCAAGTACGAAGAAGCTATGAACGCCCCACCTACCATTCTGACGGAACACCGAGGGACCTTGCCGGTAACTCCTTCCTTCCTTCCTTCCTCACACAGCTCTATCTATTAAATGTCGCTTTAAACCTGCATCGTTAAACTTCTGGGACGGCGCTGCGGTAACAGTTGGATAAAAAGCTCTCGATTTGGTCAGTCTCCCTCTCAAGGCCTCCGGTGAGTACTTTTTTTCTCGCGGGCGCGCGCGCGTATTACAAGCAATAGTAACTGTCGACGTCGTAAGGCGCTCGAACCGCTTGCTCCGCGCCGAGATTGAAGACCGATGATCAAGCAATCATACACAGCTTGCAACATTCAAGTTATGCGACGTGGCGACGTGTCAGCTCAATTTTTGTGCAAACAAGAATAGTTCGCCCACATTTAATTTCACAGTCCGTGTTACGAGGTATAAGCAGTGCATCTATTGACTTCGTTGCGCAGAAACTGGCATTTTAATTGACGTCCCGACCTGTCTCGCCGGCACGCAAAAATATCAGGAAACTGGTTCCGAGAAATTAACGTGAGATTTTGGCGGCGTGGCCATTTAATTACTTGCCCCTAAACTTTTCATTTTCCAGCTCAATTCTTCTTCTTAGGCGCTGAGGATCTCATACGGGGCCCCTTTCTCTGTGCGCCTGGCGACCCGTGGATTCTTTGTTCAAGCATACGACTCCGATCAAAATCGATTGCGTATCAACTGCCGTGATTATCATCTTGTTCCTTCCCGCTGTAGCAAGTCAGCGGAGGAGGAGGAGGAGGAGGAGGACCGCCTCACATGCATACACGTCTTCGGCGATTGTACCGCTTCTCCTGTATCCTATCAGAGGAGCTGCCATGGAGCCGTCTGTCTGGCGCTGAGCCTACGGGTCCGTCTTTCCTGTACAGGTGCTTCCTCCATGCACATCAGCTTCCCTGGACTCCGCCCTCGGCTCGGACTTGGGATCGCTTGTGCCTTCTATTCCCGACGGGTATGCACTAATTAGCTTCGAAAGGAAGCTCAGGGCCCTAATACAAGACGAGCTGTACCAGGACACGAACCCTCAATCCTGTCTTCCCTTTCCATTAAAACCCAATGTTTTTCGCAACCCTCACGAAAATCCTCGGCGTCGCTCTCCTTTCTTTCACTCACACGCATGGGTCGAATTCTTCTCATCACCCTAACGTATCCAACGACCTTGAATGCCCCGTGAGATCGTACCCCGGCTTCGTGTACAACAGCTTCACGTTCAACGCTCCCTTAAAAATTTTACAGACATCACCGGGTCGTTCTTCGCAACAGCGTGGTATGTGAGTAACATTCCCTGATCTTTCAGGCCCTTTCACACCGTCTTACATAACCCCGTCTCCAGGGCGGCGTTGCCGTCAGCAAAACGACCGGCACCGATAATGTTCCCGGCGCAACGCGCGGGGGCACCGTTGGCGGCGGCACAGTCAACGAGACCTTGACGACGTACTTTGTGCACCCGGATGCACTGCCGTACACATACCACGGGAGGCCCTGGACCTACTCCGCTCCGAATCAGCGTCCACTCCATTTTGCGGGCTACGCGGAGACGATACGATTCGAGAGCATCTGCGGCGGCAAGGCTACTTACATCGACTTTATCTCGTATTTGTGGATGACCAGACGGCGTATGATTTGTGGTACACGACTCATACGACAACAGTCCCAGATCTGGCTGCGAAGCTTGGGGAGATTGTCATAATTCGTTCCCTCGTGGACGCTCCAGCCGCTGACATGTTTCGGGAACACAGGATAAAATTAGAAGCAACCCTCGGCTTGAAAGGATGAAGTACAGGTGTTAACAGTTGAGTTGCGGAGTGAACAGGTACATCTCCGATCAATCTCGGAAAGGTTAAGTGGCAGAAGCCGACAGCTGCCGACGACTTACTATTAAGCCCAATGGGTCTGGATTTTCGATTTTTCTCTCTCATTTCTTGCTCTTTCCGCCCGGAGTTTTTGCGGCAGTTATATATACTAGTATGCTATGACTGTATGAAATGTCTAAGGGATACGGCAAGAGGAAGGTATTAAGAATGAGTCGCCGAGCCATCAAATTTTATGATGTTGAGAAAGGCATCGGTCTCCTGACCTCGCAGCTCACCTCAGACCTCCGGAAAATTTTGAGGGGCACTTTATATCATATATTAAACTCTCTGTATCTTCAGATTATTTTTCCGGGGTGCTATTGCGGTGCTTTGGAAAGGAGGGCCGCGAGCGCGTGACAAATCAATCAGCCAAATCAATTGTGACATTTTGTCACAACTGAACCCTCGCCTCCAAAGCACCAGAACAATGTCCCGGAGAAATAATTTGAAGAGGCATAAAGACTTCTATGTGATATAAATTTTCCGGAGGTCTGAGGTGAGCTGCGAGGTCAGGAGACCGATGCCTTTCTCAACATCATAAAATTTGATGGCTCGGCGACTCATTCTTAATACCTTCCTCTTGCCGTATCCCTTAGACATTTCATAAAGTTATAGCATACTAGTATATCTAACTGCCGCAAAAAACTCCGGGGGGAAAGAGCAAGAAATGAGAGAGAAAAAACGAAAATCCAGACCCATTGGGCCTAATAGTACCTCTGAGCTGGAATATTTGTCACAATGATGGGCACCTCGTCCGCTCAGCCTTCAACTTCTCTGCATTAATCCTCGCTTTCGCACCGTAGCGTAGACTCACCACTAACTTGCCTTTTCCGTTGTTTTTGCTGAACTTTTTGGAGGAGACACATAAAGTCAGTAAAACAGTGTAGCAAGTCTCCAGGGAATTCTTTCAGGAGGAGGAGGAGGAGGATATATTACCGCAGCGGTCCCATTGAGGAAACAAGCGGGCACTGTACCTACATACACAAGCCTCAGTGAAGCAGGTGTTGGACTGAAATTTCAGTTGAGATCAACTGTTTGGTGGGCTGACGTGAAGAGGAGTGCGTAGTGAATGAGTACATCTCCGATCAATCTCGGAAAGGCTAAGTGGCAGACGCCGACAGCTGCAGAACACTTTGGAATGTTTATCTGCCAAACTTGGACACTCTGAACTTATAAACCTCTCCCCGTGCTGTTTCCCAAGTTGTTTGACTGAAATTTTCGTGGAGATCACTTGTTTGAAGGGCTCTGAGAGGCTATTAGTAGGTTCCACTTGGCTATTTTCAAAGGGAAAATGGGTTACTGTCCATATGTTTAAAGTTTCATGCATTTAACTTTCATCCCCCGGGCATCCCTGTTAAAATGTTTGATATGTTTTCTGTTTTTGTATTCCATTTCTCATGCTCACTGACTCCGAACCACGATTTCTACCAGTAGAAATGTGCCTGAGAAGCCCACCCGTGTCCTCAGGACCCACCATAGCCCAACCGTCGAGAGCCGAATAGCGCCCCAATGGGGCTAGATCTGATGGGAGTTGTACCAATCAACTCAACACTGGCTAAGGTTTGAGTGCAAGTTCAGAAAAACCATCTAAGTATCCCAAGAGGTTTGCAAGTTTTCACCTCAGATGTAAACACTCCCAAAAGGGTCGCCAGCTGCCGGCATCCGCCATTTAAACTTCCGAGATTTGATTGGAGTTGTAGACTCAACACTGTTGATCTGAGGCGGGCGTACAGCGCTGCCTATCAAAAGTAAGAAAAGTGCCCGTCTGCGAGAGACTACTGCTAAAGAAGAGTTTCTTGGAGGTGATCCCATCAAAACAGCTCTTTTCCTTTGAGGTGATTTCACGTTGAATTTGAATCGTTGAATACCATTTGCAGGTCGAACAGTATTTTTAAATGTGTCAACTAAACTTTACTTAATTAAAGTCTAAACCGCCGTCAACGATAAGTAGACGCCAGTGACGTTAAATAGAACCAGCACTCACCCGAGCAACGTGCCAGCTCCGCGTCGTGTCCCTCCATTGTCCGACCATGTCGCTATCCATCCCCAGCCCTTCACTGTCGGCGCCTTCAGCCATTTGGCTATTGCTCGCTTTTTTTCTGTTCCTCGCTGTTTGGCAGAAATTCTGCAAATGTCCGCCAGCCTGGATGAGAGAATTATACTCACTGGGACAGCCCAGGAAGCATAAGCTCCCAGGCACCGCTATAATTTGTGGAGGGAGGTGGGCCGTGTTCATGCAGTCCGACTTTGTGCGCAACTGACAATTTTCATTTGCACAGTATCGCAGGAATCGTGACAGCCCGGATCTGCGCTGACCACTTCGAGCGAGTCGTTGTAATCGACCCCGAGATCCAAGATGCCGAAAAGCCCAAGACCCGCATCATGCAATATAATGCGGCGCACGGTGGGTTCAAGGTTATCAATCCCCGTTTAGAAGCAAGTAAATTACAAACTGCTCTAAGGTTTTCTCTCGCTTTTTCTCGATGGTGCCAGGCGACTCTGGCCCAATTTTGATACTGAAATTCAAGCAGCCGGTGGCCGGTAGGTTGCTTGAGGTACATTTGGAACGCTCTAGCATTGGATATTCCCAGAATATGCCCTGCGGATCTTCAACTACACTACTCTGGCGTCCCAATTCTGACCCCATACAAGGAATATCCTTCCGGCCGATTTCCGGACAGCCTAATTATCAGGAGATCGATGCTGCAAAGAGTGTTACATCGGTTTCTACTGCATCGTACGACAGCCTCAAATATTGCTATACTGGCCGGGAGCGTGAGGGGCCTCAACGCATCGGAAGACCGAGGGTCTATTCAGTCGGTCGTAGTTCGCGAGTCTGACGGCACGAACGTATCCTTGAATAACGTCGCGATGGTTGCGGGTGAGAGTTCAACTCGTAGCTCACTCACCCTGATAACCCGATCTACTTCACGGATTGTACTGGTGCGGCCCAACTCGGCTTCAAGTGGTTGAAAGCCGCCGGATTTTCCCTTTCAGACGACACTCGCCATTACTATAATGCAAATATAGGTTATGTGACTGTATCCTTTTTTGTCCCCGCAGCGCTTGCAGCGAAACTCCCCATCCCTGAGGCCCAGAAAAAGACTCTGGGAGTGCACCTCTACTTCCCACACGACGATACTACATCTTCCGCGTTTGCGCTGGGCATCACCGACAATAATATAAGTAAACCCGATTTTTATCTACTTACGGAAATCGCAATCTGAACCTGCATAGTGCAACTCATTCTGGGAAGTACCACCGGCAGAGAATTGCCCCGAACTGCCCCAGACGTCGTCCATTTCATAACGGGATTCGAAGGATACCACATGCCTATTCCACCGTGGGTCATCGAAACCGTCGAAATCCTCTGTGAACATGGAAATCCCTCGTTCGATAATATAAAAATAAGCACGTATACATTGATACCACACGGTAAAACAGAGCTGATGAAATCATTTAGAAACCCAATCATATGTCCGATACGACCGCGCGCCACCGGGAGCTATCCCCTCCAATTTTGTGGCCCTCGGTGACGCGAGTCTACAGCTAAATCCCATCCACGGGCAAGTTATTGACCGAGTCAACTCGCCTTATTAATCGCCTTCGCCACTTCAGACAGGGAGTGGCTAAGATAATGATGAATGGCATAACGCTGAACGCCCTTCTCAAGGCGGTTTGTCCAGATTATAGTCTTCCCATCAACTTTTCGGCCCGCTATTTCAAGAACTCTGCAAGCTCCATGGAAGGACTGTGGTGAGCAAACTCCCAGATGATCTCCCTAGCCTCATCCAACCACACGCTCTCTTTCTGCAGACATGCCACAAGGTTGCATGGTAAGAACGCTTTGAATGTATGAGCGAGTCGACCGACTTCTCATCCAGACTATGGATCATCGAGCTGTGAACCAATGAAAGGCGAAACTAAGGAGACAGGGCGGTTTATGCGCTGGTTTGAACGTAAATTGCTCTCAGCTGCTACAAAAGTGAGGTCTATTCGCTCGGTGAATATTTCAGCTTTAAACTATTCTCCAGGAAGCCGAAGTCGCATCTGCCTTATGGCATGTTCGCCATATGCATGCGGCAGATAAGGTCTTGTTCGCGCCCACGGTCCTCTGGAAGATCCTCCGAACTCGCTCAATGTTCTGAAATGCTGTTATGCCTGCCTGTGCGCAGAATCAAGTCCAGAGTTTCTTTCTTGGCGTATTTGTCGCTTCCAATTGTCGAAGAACTTTTTTGAAGAGGGCGCAGAACTTAAGGGTGAACTGGGATCTGAGATCATTTTATGGCAACATAACCTCTGTTTCCTCGCTACTTGTCTGACGAAAAGTGTGCCTGTCAATTGAAATGACTGTCCAACAATAAAATACCCTCTAGCTCAACCCAGGTGCTCTATCCATTATTAGAACCTTGCCAACTGGACGAGGGCCTCGGACGCCTCCCCCTCTCGTCCCTCTCTCAGCGCACTGGCCATCTTCGCCCCGTTTTCTTTCAAAACAGCGCCTCTCGTGTCGGAAAAATCCAAAATGCCTTACATGCACTGATCTGGGCGTATCAGGTCAGGCTCCCAGGGGGCTGATAGCGCTCAGAAAATCACTTATAAGGGCTGACAAGCCTGATGAAGGCTATCAAGCCCTATAAGGATATTTCGGGGCTTTTTCCAAAAGTCTTGGACCCTCTACAGAGGATCATTAGTAGTAACTTACTGTTGTAATGTCATAGATTATCTTTACGAGCTGTCTAGCGAATTACTAACTACTTTTTTGTACTGTCTAATTTAAATTACTTAGATAACTCAGGTGTTCACGTTGGAAGGACCCCACCTGAATTATGTACCTTGTGTGGGCCCACGGGTTCGCGCCAGGATTTAGTTCAATTCAACCCGTTTGACTTGCAGATTTTTGTATTTCGATGGCTCTGAGTACCATGGATGTATCTGGAGGTCATTTAGAACTCTGATGTGTACTTTTCAATTCTACGGATGCGGGGTATCTGACAGAGCCTGACCAGTACCTGATAATGCCTGATATGCCTCCCCGAACAAGCTGATACGTACTGATATGTCGATTACAGCCGGTCAGGTTTCGTCAGGCGCTGATAAGTCAAATGGGATTTTTCCGACACGCTCCCCGCGCAGCCTCAAATGCCGCCCTGAACTCCGCCGACGCATCCGCGACAGTTCCAGTGATTGGTGGCCCGCCGCGAAGCGAGGGTCCGCGTTGCGGTCCCGTACGAACCTGAGTTCGCAAAGACAGCGTCAGAAGCCCCGTTTAGTATGAAATGATGGAAACCGCGCACCTGCATGAGTTCAATCGCCACGGGATTCGGCCCCGAGGAGAGGAGCGCGGCGTTGATAGGCGCCTCCCCGGTAACGGGCCAGACGATAAGCGGGATACCTTGGGACAGAGACTCGGAGATGGAGCTGGAAGAAAAGTAAAGCTTGACGTTGGAATGACATGATGAAAAAAAAAAAATAGGGCCCACTTGTAGCCACCGTGTGTCAGGAACCATCCAACCGCATTATGTTGCAGGATCGCGCGTTGTTCTACCCAGAAATCACACACGAGACCTCTGCCACTTGAGTTTACGCGGTCGATTACGTCCTTGGGAAGCGATGCCATCCTACCGCCGAGCGCGAAAATGAATGGGAATGGCTTGTCGAGGGCCAGCGGAGTGTCCAGAAGCGCTGCAATGAGTTCCGGCGTGGCAATCGGGAAACAAATCGATCTGGAGGCAAGACATTATCACCAGGTGACCCACAGCGAATGTAGTATGCGCACCCGAAAGAGATGTAGAGCGTCGATTTAGAGCCGTACTGGTGCATCGAATTCTCCAAGAACGACTTGACGACCTCGTTGGTGGGCGGAGCCGGTGCAGCATTGGTCCAACAGAGTTCGTGCACCTGCGGCCCAACGGTAAACAGCTCCTGCCCACGTTGCTGGTAAAATTCCCTGCAGGAGGGGACTGCCACAGGCTCGAGGCAGACACTTGTGGGAACGATATACCCGTCGGCGACCTTGGCAAACTTCTGCGCGTCTACAAATACCTGCGACACATCCGGCGACCAGGGGCCGGCGCCGTGCCCAACGCGCTCATGGTCGTACATGTCGGGAACGCCCGGACACTTGATGACGACCCCGGACAGGTGGTCGCTTCCGTTCCAAGCTAGCACAATCTGTCGATGAGGCATAAAAATTCACAGCATAGCAAGGGAGGGACGGAGGCGCACCTGGTCGAGTATTTCGTCCAGGGATCTCGCCTGCCTCCGCTCCTCATCCGAGTAAATTTCCTGGCCTATCGCAGCGAAGTCGTACTCGTTCAAAATGGCGGGCATAGACGCAAGCCCTGATGAGAACCAGATAAGAATTTTACAGTCTGGGCCCATGATTTGCTTGGTATGTTCGATTACGTGTCCGCCCCCGAAAAAATCCATCTACCACATGATTCAGTATGGAACTGCGAGTGCACTGGAAAATCCGACGTACGTGGAGTGACTTCGGTGTGGGACAGTCTTCGCTTCCCTCTGCGAGTTTATGTATAACTTCCTTCCAGCCGTCATAGAGCTGGTTGCGGGCCTGCGAGAAACGAATGCTACAAAACCGAACACGCGAAACAATGAGCACTGATAGACAATTGGAGATCAAAATCACGAACTCTTCCCCCCCTACTCCTATAATTCGCAGTCTCGCACTATCGTACTCGCACGTTTTCAGCTCAGCTTCCATTCGTGCGACTGATCAAGGATAATTGGATGAAAGCTATGGTTTATTCCTTAAATCGCGCCCACGTACCGAATAGATTGTGTTGTACCATCGTCACGACGAGGGTGGGATCCTTCTGCAACATGCGGCTCGCAAGGTAGATGTAGCTGATGGTATGCCCCCAGGACGGCACGAGCATCGCAGCGATATGGCGAGGTGGCATGGTGGAGTGAGGAAAGAGGGACATCCTGAGAGAGGGAAGCAAAGTGCAGGACTGTAGGATGGCGCGATAGGAAGTAAACCGAGTATACGGCGGAGCTTCTTATGCCAATCATGGGGTTTGCGCGGCGGCTCGGCTACGTAAAGCGAGATCTGCTTTCCGTTGGTACGTGGCTCCTCTCTCAGGATATTTTCCTGGGGAAAGAATGTTGTCAGGAAAAGGTCAGTGCGCAAAACGGAAGATGTTAAACCGTGGGAAAGATGCGATATCAACCAATCGGAAAAGTCCGCGACCTTTTGGAAGTGATGATCACGTGACTCTCCCGGCACTTGCGGACACTCTTTTTCTAGAGTCTAAGGCAGGCAAGAAGCGCTCCCATTGCTCCTGTATAATAAAAGCAGACTGACTTGAAATAGCACCCGTCAAATCAGTATAGACAGGCGATCAATGGTTGATTCTGAATTAATATTCAGCTCTACTGAACTGATTCGAAGCCCACTCGAGTTTGAAGCTTGAAGAGTCGTGGCAGCTTGGAGGAAAGTGTCACCGAATTTGGTGTGGTTGGCTCAGGTATTCGTTATACCTTGTTGAAGTAGCCACTCACTAGTTATTCCCAGAGAGGAAACATAACAATAGTGTTCGCATTGTAAGTATCCACTAAGCCTGTTAAATACCCCGTTCATGGAAAAGCATTTCCACTACATCGTCCGATGCCAACGACAGGGCGAGGATTTTTTCTCTTGACGCGGGTCTGTTGAGCAGATGATACGGACTCGATATTTTCTGCCCCATCTCCGCCGTCTCGATATTCCAAACCTCCACGTGCATGTCAGAAAATGCAAGGAGATAGGGCTCGTGTAATGCTGGGCCAGGATGTCAACGACACACATAGCCAGATTACGCTGAGAAACCTACCGAAAGCTATGGGAACGAAATTCCAACGCATCAACAGTTCGTTCCGCGCCATACTCCCTCTACGGTCGATGTAGAATCCGTACTCTACAACATAAAGATAAGTAGAGCACACATATTAAATGGCAGGACGCACTGTCTGAACAGACAAGGAACAGGTCAGAAACGCGGAACACCGCGATCGGCTTCAGTTTCTTCTGGGTGAACTCGAGAGCTGGATCGCTCGGATCGAGTAAACCCTGCGTCTCCAACGTCGTCAAATTGACGAGCTCGAATCCGCCCTGAACCGCGAACCCTTTCTTGAGCGCGGCTGCGAGTATTGTACGAGAAAGGAACCGTATGGAGGTGGTTTCACGGGGAATATACAGCTCCTACAGAATAATTTAATGAGCACTCGCACGCTCTAGCGGTCCGTGAAGTTTACCCGTGTCATTAACAACGTAGAAACCTGCTGATTCCCGTTGACATCGTAAACTTTGATGGTCCCAGACAAGGCTGAACTTTTGAGGACGCAGACTCGGTAGTTATCCCCCGCAGTTCTGTTCCTGTACACATCAAAGAATGTTGCATGCTTCGATATGCGGCTTATATCAGTTTCCTGGCAAGTTCCAGCGTCGAGTGTGCTAAGAGGAATACTCATGAACACTCCGCCTATGGAGCAATCAGCGAGAAGTTCAGTCCCTCGAGGGACTAAATAGAATTAACTACATACCAGCAAGACACAGGAACAGGTTCGCATCTGGGAGTATCTCGATCTGAGAGACACTGTTAATCGAGAGGAGCCGGGGCCGAGAGCCGTCTTTAGAGCCTCGGTATATGCCGTCTGTAGTCCCGTAGATCAAACCATCGGTATTTCCTGGAGGCAGTTGGACTGACGGAATTTATTGAGGACGGCGAAAGAGGCCTCACCTTGTTGGCAGGGTACAGCGCAGGTGATCTTGCCGAATCCACCGTGAGCAACCACAGGCACAGGATGGCAGATCATTAATTCCAGCAGCAGACATTTGCTCCGTAGAACCCAGGCACGGGAAACGAGATTGCATGCCAGAAGAGACGATTTATCGGCGCGCAGATGGTCGATTATAAGCTCGTAGATTTCAGTTGAGAGTTGCTCTGTTATTGCCTCAGGTAAAGGCGAGCCCCAAGATGGCCGGGTGGCAGTGCTCGAAGTCTTGACCGCATTGCGTAGCATATGCCACTTGGAGCCCGAATGGCTAGCATCGGAGGGACCAGTGGCTTTGGAGTTGGAGGAGATGAAGGGGAAAGGCATGGCGGGCTACGCAGCCCCAGCTATTTTGATACTGATCCAGTCCGTTGACACGCGGCAGACGTTAAGCAACGATGTGAACAAGGATCTTGATAGATGTGGTTGGAGTCGGACTTCGAGGATGGCCGGGGTGATCCGGACTCGGAGACAACGGCACAGCCTCAGCACAGGCCCTGTTCCCGCACGAACCTCATGCCCGGTCAAAAACTCATTGGCCCAACTGTGATTCGCAACCCTTGTCGCTCAAATTTGACTCGACCCGGAATCTTTACTGCCCGCATGTTTCAAATGACCGGAATTTTTCTGTTAGTTCGTTATCGTTTTAGCCACTTTCAAACCAACATACAAAATCGTTCAGCGTCGGGAAACTTCGCGACGTAGGCGTCCCAAGTCCCTTGCGTGGCCAGAGTTACATCGACACCCGTGGTGTCGTTCCAAGACCAGCCGGATATACCCGTGATTGTATCCACAAGGTTCCAGAGTTTCCTGAGCTATAGCGAGATAGTACATTAGGAATAAAGCGGAAGAAGGATTGGCAGTGGCGCACCGTCATGTATTTTTGACCACATCCTCTCGCGTTTTTGGGCCCACCCTAATGCGGAGGGCATTGAGCTTTCCTGTGAGGGCACGGAAGGTCTTTGCTTTGAAGTTCCCTCCGTCACCGGCCTCCGACACATGCTCGACAAGATACATGACCATGAATTTCTCATCGGGAGTGGTCCAGGCGGCATTGCCACTATCGGGGAGAGCTGGGTTGGGTGCCGGTTGAATATCAGATGCGGGCTGACTGACAGCGTTGGTTGGGGCCATTGGAACGACGAGTCCGCGACGAGCGAGATTGAAAAAAGACGCGTCGAGTCACATAGAGTCACATTCATCACATGGGACTGTTCTACTCTTTATATTAAAATTATAAAATAACGTGTGTCCGAAGCCTTTAAACTCCGCCAGGCTATCACCGAGTTCTTGATGTCCAGAGGCGACAGCGATTTAAGCCGACATTCTTGCCGACATTTATTGGTGCCGCGGCGGAGCCGCATGATTCAGATTCAAGCGAAGTGCCGGGGCGCTTCGCGCCCCGGCGTGCTCTTGTACATTCTCAGGAATATGTACATATGCATAAGCGCGGACTTGAGCGCGGATTCCGGCAGCCGCTCTAAGTTAACATTTTACTTCCACATTTATCACATTTATGTTGAAAAACTGAAGATACACAATCCCGGATACGGTGAGGCATGGAAGGCTGAAGCCATCGATCCCCACTATCCCTGCCACCTCCTAGTCTATTCCCTCGAAGCCTCAGAGACGTGGCAGACCGGACAGAGATGAGGATGCCGACAATGCGTTCAGCGTGTTTGATTCAGTATCGCCGCCCAAGAAGAAGAAAAATTAACTCCTATGGTGAGTCACTAATCTTGTTTTCATCCAACGTTACTTAGCCGGACATTAGGTGCTAAGAAAGTGCCTCACTACGCAGATTCCTTGATACGTACATAGCCTCTTACTTGGAGGAGGAGGAGGAGGAGGATAGTATTACTGCGGAGGTCCCTATAAGGAACAAGCAGGTACTGTACCTACGTACACAGTGCCCTAATGTACGCTACAGACAATATCACAAATCAATGAATTGAAATTCAATTGACAAAAGAATGCGGAACTAATGAGGCAACCCATGACCGATACCATGACCTGTCAAGGACGCTCTTGTGGGCTCGCTTAGTCAACCCACAAGGTCTTCAACGTCGTTAGATCGGGTAGCGGGCTGTGCCGCTTGTCGGCCTTACCCGCTTTATAAAACTCGCCCAAGATGCCCGAGCACAAACATCGTGTTGTAAAATCTCACCAACTTGAAAACCACTGAGACGACTCGGATGTGCCGCTCATTGTTTCATGAACGGCACTTGAGCCGTTGATTGCAAGCGAAGTTAGCGAATTGCCGCCAATGCGGCGCATGCTGAACTGAACTGAACTGAACTGAACTGAATTTCTATACTAAGCCGTACCTGGCCATAATGGCTACGCAGCAGTACTCTAGCTAAGCTAGGGATGAGGTAAGGATGGGTAACATATTGGGGAGTTGGAGGGTGAATTTTATGTATGTAAGCAAAGTAAGAAAATAAAAGGTGAGGACGATGGGGAAATTTTGAGGTGTGAGAGTGCGTGGAATTTATGAGCGAGAGGTAAACAATGAGATTTTGGCGGTTGCGGGTTGTTTCTGGTTCGTAGAGGGATTTTGAGTATTATATGATATGTAAAGTAAATAAGAAAGAAAAGAAAAGAGGGACAAGACCGAGTTAAGTGAAGCGTTGAGTTGAGGCAACGAACTGGAGAGTAGCTTTCAGGAGTTTGGGGTGTGAGAGGAGGGAGCGAAAATCAATGGAATGGAGGATACCGGCGTTGTACGAGGCAAGCTGTAAAGGCGGGCGGAGGTGATCCCAAGCGGGGCAGTGGAGAAGGTAGTGAGCGCGGGGTTTCGTTAGGTGCGCCACAGGCGTCGCAAGCCGGGGATGGGGCAAGCCTGGAGCAGAATCTGTGGGAATTGAGGCAGGAGAAGTCCGTGCGGAGCTGCACGAGGATGGAGATATTGGCCCGAGAGGCAGATGAGATGTACGGGGAGCGTAGGATGAGTGAGGGTGGGGAGTTGTCAATTGCACGGTGTGAGCCATCACATTGTGATAGCTCCCGACGTGACCTCAAAACACTGAACTCCGAGAACAACGGCTTAAGCCATCAACGTAAAAATGTACCCGGACCCAACTAATGGCTTGACGGAGAATTGAACTCCGAACCTTCCGTCAACCTATATGCAAATGCTGTAGATCCACGGAGCACATTACCACTACGCTACCAAGCCATTCAAGAAGTTGAACCACCAAGGACCAACTCCGAGTTAAAAATGTTATCCGGACCCAATCCATGGCTTGACGGAGAACCGAACTCCGAACCTTCCATCAACCGATATGCGAATGCTATAGGTACACGGAGCGCATTACCATTACGCCACCAAGCCATGAACCGGACTACCAAAAATGCCAATAAGACCATTGCCGTGGAAAAGGAATGGTTATCATCAAGGCTTGACGAAGAATCGAACTTCGGACCTTCCGTTAAAATATGCAAACGTTACATATTGCTACGGAGCACGTTACCACTATGCCAACAAGCCGTACGAGTGGCCAAGACGATCGCTGTAAAAAGAAGGGTTTCCGTCGGAACGGCTTGACGGAGAATTGAACTCCGGACTTCCCGTCAATCGATATAAAAATGTGTATTATAACAGAGTGCGTTACCATTACGCCACCAAGCCATAGGAATTGAACGACCAGCCAAGACGATCACTGTAAAAGAAGGGTTTCTGTCGGGATGGCTGGACGGAGAATTGAACTCCGGACTTTCCGTCAATCAATATAAAAATCCATTATCACGGAGTGCGTTACCATTACGCCATCAAGCCGTAGGAATCAAACGGCCAGCCAAAACTATCGCCATGAAAAAAAAGAAGGGTTTCCGTCATAATGGCTCAGCGGAGAATCGAACTCTGAACTCTCCGTAATGCATACCGCAAACTACATAGGAATGCGGAGTGCGTTACCATTATGCCAACTGAACCGTTCAAAACGTGCCCTATCTTCTTACTCCATGGACAAAAGAACGCAAGGCCCGTCGGAGATTCGAACTCCGGTCCCTCCATTATTTCAGTTTCCCGCCAGCTATGCGAATAGAGTGTGTTACCACTACGCCACCGGACCATGTGCATGACCGATACGGAGGTCTGGTAAGAGGCGCACGAAAAAGGAATGGAAAAGAGGGATGGCTCGACAGAGGGTTGAACTCCGGACTTCCTGCAAAAGACGTGCTTGTGCAAGAACCATGGCAGGATGCGTTACAGTTACGCCATTGAGTCATGAATACCAAACGGCCCAAAAGGATGGAACGAGAACTCCGGGTAATCAAAAAGGGTGGGTAGCATAGGGAAAAGGCTCAACGGAGGATCGAACTCCGGACTCTCCGTAAGTCAAACACTGGGGTGAAAGGATACGGAGTGCGTTTTCCACTACACTATCGAGCCGTCGCAGGCAGGAGCCGGATAGGAGGAGAGTTAGGACCGGACCTGGAGTGTCCGAGACTAGGGCCAACAAGTCCGGGTTGCGGAATCGGTGCCTGACCGAAGATGGTGTGGGTATGGGTTCACGGAGTTTGGGAATGAGTCACAAAGCGAGCTCCAGGCGGAGGAGCATGCGAGCAGGCAGGTATGGGACACAAAGGAACAACTCCGGCACAGCCTTGGGCTGGGGTATAAATACTACAGCTAGTCTACCAAAATATCATCTCAGTTTCGGCCCACATCCTCACCTTCTAAGCCTTAGCCAGCTTAGGAGTAGCTAAAACCTGCCCCGAACATCACCTAGAGGTCACCCGGAGTCGAGTTACACAGTAAATCAACCTCGGCACTCCCTCGCCGCCGTCAGACAGCGAACAGAGTTTCATTTGGCATAAGTTCAGTGCTGAATATCAAACCGTTTATTCCTCCCCTACGCAAGTAGGGCAGTGAAATCTCTCAAACAGCACAACGAGGTCCTCGGAGTTCGTGTGTAGCTGCTAGCTAAGGACGTTGATAGTGCAGAGCCCGCAGGAAGTCGCCTTCAACAAGCGAACGGGTGAGAAGTAGAAGAGAGAGGAAACTCCGTAGAGGCACAAAGAGGGGTAAAGGGAGGAGAAACTGCAGGAACGTTACCGCGAACACATAATTCCCCCGGTCTTACAATCTACGACTCAAAGATACTTTGGACGACTGTGGTTTGTGGTCCAGGAAGCCCCTAAATCCATATTTCACCTCGGACTTGACGAATTGGACCCCACATCGCCTTCCGAAGCTCCTCCTCTGAGGAAGTGTAGAACAGATTCAATCTCCGTTAACCCGAGAAGGCTAATTAGGCATTGGAGTTCGCTCGGTCCACCCTAGCTAGCAGGATTTTGAACGGACTGTTCAATCCTTGTATGGATATCCCCACCAATATTATTTAAACCTCCCTACATACTTGTCTACCGCAACAGAACAAATTCCCCCTAGAGGACGAGCAATTAAACATAGCCCGGATCTCCCCACCATCTGGCAGTTTAAAGCACCGCAGTCCGCATCACAACGGAGCCCTCGGCCTGTCGTGGCTACCTTCCACAGCGCCTTCCATTGCCCGAGAATGTAGAGGTTGATTCGCCGCTTGCAGGTCGTGAGAGAGACCGGGATGGTTAACGGTGGGGGGAGGAGAGTGGCGGCTTTTGCAGCTTCATCAGCATGCACTGCCTTTCAAGAACAGTGTTAGGCCAATGCTAGGCTATGAAAGCTCACCGCGGAAAGCGATGGATGCTGCTCTGACAGAACAGATAGGACTTGCTGTAGACTCGACATCAGGAAAAGCCGAAGTTACTGGATAGACATATATAGACTCATACAGTGGATATAGATGATATAGACGACCGGCCAACTCTATAGAAAGGTGGGAGCCCCTACTTGAAATCTATAGACACTCATAGACCAACATAGTCGGGGTGTTGTCTATGTATAGTACTTCATAGTACACATAGAGGCCCGTACATTTCTATAGTTGTCGAGAAATCACGCCAAAAATTGACAAAAGAAATAATCATATTGCGGTACAGTAGCGACACATGTGACATGGAGGTACCGTATACAATAGCCTGCCAACCCATGCACCCTGCATCCCTTCACCAAACATCCGCGTGCCTTCTAGAATCCAATACCGGTCCTCAGATGTTATGCACCGCGTAGTTGAGCGTCGTGGCGGCGTCCAAGTACATCTGATCAGTATCGAAGAAGACGGAATACGGAAGGAGGAATTGATACCGAGGGGCAAGACTTGATGAATGGGCGCGGACGGGCGGGGCGGCAAGAAGGGGGCATGTTCTGTTTGGCGGCAGACTTGGATACAACAACTGTGCCGTTGCAAGCATTTTCGTTGATGAAAAAACCGCGCTACGGCGAGGGAAGTTGTGCTTGCAGTCACAGCGGGAGTTGACACTAATTGAATTCAGTGAATGAGGCTGGAAGCGTTTGATGAAGTCTGCACGCTTCACTCGAGGTGTTGAGAATTCTAAGTTCAGGGTGTGCGGATCAGGGTAGGCGTTGGCGACTTAAGCCAGCAGGAAAAAGCGAGTTGACACGACGCCCATACGTTGATACACTGCTAGTACTCTTGAGTGAGATGGACAGTTTAAATCGGGGACTTGCAAATTGAGTACGTATTTGGCCGATCTGAGAACGGGAAATAAACGATCATCATTTGCTTCTCCAGTGTGGGCTTTGATGAAGTAAAGCGCCGATGGTCTGAATTGCACGACTCGACTTGTAGTGACGTGGCTTGGAATGCAGGATTTGAGCGACGAGGGGAGGAGTATGGTCACAGGCGAGGCATCATCGAAGCGGGATACAATGCCAACTTTGACAGTTGTCCCGAGAGAAGCATTGGCTGTGAACTGACATAGAGGCCGTAAGTCTTCCAGGCTCCCTGTCAAGTTGCCGACGACGTGGGAAGGGGAAGCGGTCACCGAGCTTCAAGTCGTGGCCAACTTGCGAGCTGGAATGGCTGCAGGGAAAGAGGACAGAGAGAACGAAGAGGAGAGAGAGAAAGACCGATCAACATGCACGTGATGATATACACAGAACCAAACATTGCGCACGGGCCTTTTTCGTCCATCTTCCCAACCTCATCCCAGCCTTCGCTGGGAGGGCGGCTGCGCCAAGATATGTACGTTGAACCATTGCTTCCTCTCACTTCCCCTTATGGATGTCGCTGTTGGAACGGCAAACCGAAGTCCTCGACTTGGGACTCAGTCGGACTCAGCCGTCGCCGCGCCCACGCGCGACACTTCCTCATGAACGCACCGGTTCGGAGTATTATTTACTCAGACTGATTCTATGTACATGTGCATGCGCGCTGTTTTCTCTTTACCTACCTGTGCTCATTACTCATACATATATCTATGACTCTTAGCTATACACGTCCGTTTGTATTTAAACCGTAGTTCTACGCTGAATTAACTTCAGATTTTCTGCGAACATTCCCTCCTAAGTCTTCTTTTCAATTGTTGCTTTTATCCCGGTGTCCCATTTTCCCCTTCATCTCAGTTGTTTTGTTTCCTCCATTGAAGGCTCCAAGTTGTCCCAGCGATTCAGCTCGAAGTCGAATTTGACCGTGTTGTGGACTGTGCTCTGAGCTCTCGTGCTGCATGCTGTCAAGCCCATTTGACCAACGGCGCCACCGCTCTTTCGAGTTGCTCTCCGGCGTCTCGAGTTTTCCAGGCTTGCTCCTCTGCACTACATTTCATCTGCATAAAATCAGGCCGCCTTATGCATGCTGCATTTCTCGCATGCCACTCACTGCTCAAATCTAGATCTGGAGTTTTTTTTTGGTATTGAGGGTTCGCGAACGATGCAGATGTCCAGCTTGCTCCCCCGGGCTTGTGTCTTTCTCTTTGTGTCTGACGGCAACATTTTCGCAAATCTAAGAAGTGATCACATGTGTACTGTTCAACACACGCGAGGTACGAGCGTCGTATGTGTTGAAGCGTCTGTCTAGGAGAGACTATCACATGTGCACACAGGAGTGAGAGTGTTCCTCTGGCAGTGGTGCCTCGCATCATGTTGACTCCAGCTTCTCAGGTGACTGTATCTTGGATTGAAATTGGTGCTCCTGTTGCTTCACATCATATCCATTGTCCTTTCCGCGAAGGGACTGTTCGCATCCCACGGGCAAGTTGCATGGGCATCGACCTACTAAGCACTCATTGCTAGGTCTCATCCACACATACCTTGCAGTCATCCCCCCACTCTGATTCATTGCCGCTATTTTGTGTGTAGAAGTGCATCTTACAATTTAGTGTTCCCCGCATTGATATAAAGCCTACTGGTTCCTAAACGTCACTAATTCTGGCGAGCGCAGGGGCCATCAGAAGATTCATTGGCCACCCTATCATCCCTCGCAGTTGCACTCCCAATTCTTCCTAGATAAATATTCTATGATCAGTCTCTGGAGAAGGCGAACGAGACGAGAGAGCCACGCTTGATACTTGGAATTAATACAATCTTTTTCGGGCTCATCAAATCTCCCATTTGGTGTTGTGAAATGGAAGGATACTCATAGACTCTGAAAGTGAGTACTGGCCAAGGAACCAGATATATAGTTACTCATAGACATTCATAGACACACAGAGCCCAGGGACTGTTTATATAGACTTGGATAGACAACCATAGACATATATAACCACCCAACTGTCTTTCATAGCATTTGGGATTTTCCTGATGGAGCTCATTGTAGTACGAGCCAGTTAGAGCCAGCTCCGCCACTTTTAAGTTTGGCCAGGTTATGGGGTTACTTTCTACCCAAGGTCTCCCATCTTTCTACCCTCTTTCTACCAATTTTATTAACATCAATTCTACGCGGGTTTCTACTACGCGGTGTCTCTGGGGAGAAGAATTGATCCCAGCAGATTGAAAGCTCTCTCTCACTGGCACCAGCTCACGGCAGCAGTTCGGCAACACCAGCAGATTTGTTTGCTCGGTTGTAGTCAGAGTAAAAAATTGAGAACGGCTGAAGGTGGTGATTCAATGGCATCAGTAGCAAGCAACTTGGATAATCAGTAATTCAGCGCTACCTAAGAACCACCGAGTCACCGACTTGAATTCGCCATCTGTGATGTTGAAACACTTGACTTCCTCGGCGGCGTTCGTGGCCGCGCCGACAGTCGGACAGTATTACATATGTCCTTACGGTTGGCACGATATAAAAGTGTAAGTACCTATGTACCTTCTTCTCCCAACCGCTCGCTAAGCGCGATCAAAATGGGGTACACATCTCCGGGGGCTGGGTGAAAGTGCGGGACCAACGGAACGTGGCTCACACGTCCGATTTGGCAGGGTGGGACTCCAAACCTATTAGGGTGTTTCAGAATTAAAATTTTGAGTCCAACTTGTGCCTCAACTTGTGCCCCAACTCGACCTCAACTTGAGCCAAGTTGAGGCACAAGTTGGAGCCTGAATTGTGAAACACCAAAGCAGATATTTCTGCCCCAACTTCGAAGTTGAGGCAGATTCGCCTCGCGTATTGTATTGATAAGTACCCGAGAACCGGAAGTTGGGGCATCAAGTTGGGGCACAAGTTGGGACACAAGTTGGATAGGATGTTGAGTCGTGGCCATGGTCTTATGCTCGACTTGACATCCAACTCCGATTTTGTGCCTCAACTTGTGCCTCAACTTTGCTCAAGTTGGGGGTCCGAGTTGGGGCACGAGTTGGACCCCAAAATCTAATTCTGAAACACTCTATATGGCCCGCTTGGGTTATTCCCTGATCGATTTGCAGCAGA
The DNA here is from genome assembly GCA_029289555.1 of Mycena latifolia. Lineage (NCBI taxonomy): Eukaryota > Fungi > Basidiomycota > Agaricomycetes > Agaricales > Mycenaceae > Mycena > Mycena latifolia. Next base: position 713,446 of record JARJLE010000039.1, read on the forward strand.
GCGAGAGAAGAAATTCACCGGGCTGCCTACAGCGAGGACTCATTATTTTTCTCCGAGACTGATCTAAATCTCATACTAACAAATGTGTAAGTATAATGAGTTCATAATGAGGCAGCTCTTGGGCAGCTCTGTGTCGGGGGTGTAACATTAAATCACTGCCCGCCCGGGTATAACTCTTCGTTCTGATCGGGGGCGTCTCTACGCGAGATTCTCCAGGCCCAGTGGATTGAAACTTCGGCAGTGAGACGTGAGACATCACGCCGCACGACACAGTTTGTCCCGAACGGCCACGTGCGTCTGGACTTGGCTGTCTCATTGCTCAAGAGGAGGTTTCAACACCATATTGGCATGTATCTAAAACACAAGCAGACGGAGACTAAGCGGCCAGGGACAGGGGCACCGGTCATACAACATTTTGCAGCCAGCCTCGGCCCTCCATCCCCGACGGCTATACCGCCTGCCACAGTGCTCAGCGCAACAAGACGAATGTCGGGCGATAAAAATACCGGAATTGCCTTGTATAAGAGAACGCGCAGCCTCGCTTCCTGTTCGATCCACTCCTTCAGCGCAAGATGACCAGGCTCTCTGCTTCTTTCCTTTCAATCGCACTTGCTGTGGCGAAACTCGCATCGGCCGCGACAGTCGGTCCAGTGGGCGACATCGTTGTTGCCAACGCGTCTGTCACGCTCGATGGTACGACGCGCCCTGCTGTCCTTTCTGGCGGCCAGTTCCCGGGCACCACGATCGTCGGGAACAAGGGCGATCGCTTCCAGCTCAACGTCGTCAACAACCAGTTCGACTCCAGAATGCTTCAGTCTACGTCCATCGTGAGTTCATTAGGCTAATTTCCCTCCTCTGACTTAATCATTCCATGTAGCATTGGCACGGCATCTTCCAGGTAAACGCCTTCTCGGTGTGTTCAACCAATTCCATGGGGCTGAAATCATATTCAGAAAGGAACTGTTTCGTACGACGGGTAAGCATGCGATTTCACCTCAACAGCATCGGCTCACCGATGCGCATTCAGCGCTGCATTCATAACACAGTGCCCAATTGCCCACGGGAACTCATTCCTCTACGATTTCACCGTGAACCAAGCCGGGTAAGTCTAGATGAACGTTTCCACCACGCCAATCGTCTCACTCTGTCGGAGTACCTTCTGGTATCACTCTCATCTCTGTACGTCTTCCTGTCTACTCTCCAATTCTCCCGCTGAGATTCAATTCCAATTCAGCGACGCAGTATTGCGACGGCTTGCGCGGACCCATGGTCGTCTACGACCTGCAGGATCCGTACCTTGGCCAGTACGATGTCGATGATGGTACGTGGTCCCTTTCGACAGGCCGATCAGCGGGTGGAGATTCTGACAGCGCTTGCATTTCAGAGACAACGGTCTTGACCCTCGCCGATTGGTGTACGTGATGAATCTGGACGCAGATATTTACCAAAATCCACTGACACCGCTGTGATTAATCGCGCCCCAGACCACACTCTCGCCAAGCAGGCGACTGGCACCCCGTGGGTCACATTCACTTTTCGTCTACTGCGTCGGCGTCGTTCCTCAGGACTGAAATTCGGCCAGGGCTCCCGACTCCACTTTGATCCAGGGGCTCGGACGGACACCCACTACCCGTACGCCGCGCCGCGTTCATTCCTTATCGCAGCCACTCATTCTCATTGACATCGCATCGGCGTTTCATGTGAATGAACAGTCACCGCCCCGCTCGGCGTCCTCACCGTGCAGCACGGCCTGCGCTACCGCATCCGCCTCGTCAACATCGCCTGCTCGCCTAACTACGTCTTCCAGATCGACGGTCACACGAACCTCACGGTCATCGAGGCGGATGGGATCACGACGCAGCCGTACACTGTCGACCAGATCACGATCTTCGCTGGCCAACGGTATTCGTTCATTTTGAATGCGAATCAGGCTGTGGGGAATTACTGTGCGTTGAACATCAGTTGCCCGTGTGTGGGCGCTTAGCAAATGGTGACATTGATAGGGATCCGTGCCAACCCGAGTGCGGGGACGAAAGGCTTCGCAGGTGGGATCAACTCCGCGATTCTCCGCTGTGAGTGGCCGTGTTGAGGATTCTCTCCTCGTCATTGAGAAATGCATGGACCATTACAGACGTTGGTGCGACGGATGCGGACCCTACGTCCACGCAGGATGTGAGCGCCAACGCGTTTGTCGAAGCGAACATGCGCGTGAGTGGTACAACACCTTAGCTCACCTCGCTGCTCACCACCCTCTCGCCGGTCCAGCCGCTGGACAGCCCCGGCGCAGTACGTGGACTTTGTCTGATGTAGCTGCTTCGGGCACTGAACTTCGAATTCTAGCCTCTGACGCCCGTGTCTTCTGGCAATCCAGCCAAGTCGTTCAACTTCGTCATCTCTGCGGTGGGTATCCCCCCCCCCTCCTCCCTTCGCACATGGAACATCACCTCACACGGCATGCACGCTCGCAGACGGGCGGCAAGTTCGCGATGAACGGCGTCTCCTTCGTCCCACCCACCACCCCGGTGCTGCTGCAGATTCTATCTGGAGCGGAAGACGCGCAGTCGCTTCTCCCCACCGGCTCCGTATTCCCTCTTCCCAAGGACAGCGTGATCCAGGTGTCGATCCCCGGCGGCGGACAGGTGCGTGACGTCCTCATGGCGCGGCGCAGAAGTTCGGAACTGAGGTTCTTTTTCTTTCTTCCACCGCACTGCAGCACCCATTCCACCTGCACGGCCACGCATTCGACGTCGTGCGCAGCGCGGGCAGCTCGGTCTATAACTACGTCAACCCCGTCAGTCGTCTTCCTGCTTTGCCGTTTGAACGTTCTAAGCACTCACTTGCTCGTTAGCCTCGGCGCGACGTGTACGTCTTTATCTCGATTCCTTATGATTTCGACTGATGGTGGTTTTCGTCGCAGGGTGAGCACGGGCAACGCCGGAGACAACGTCACCATTCGCTTCGTCACCGATAACGATGGACGTGAGTAATTTCTTCCTGCAAGCCGTGGATGATTCTCAATCAACACCGTCGTTATTTTGCAGCGTGGTTCCTGCACTGCCATATCGACTGGCACCTCGAGGCGTGCGTCTTCATTCATGCATGCATTCCCTCCTGTGCGCAGCTACTGACATACTGTATGGATCAGCGGGCTCGCCATTGTGTTCGCAGAGGATGTGCCGGACTGGAACACCACCATTGCTCATTCGCGTACGTCGGGGGGTTATTCATTGTGCGTCGCTGACTCGGGGATTTACACGTATAGCGGCTTGGGACAACCTCTGTCCGGCCTACGACGCGCTTGGCGCGTCCGATCTCTGAGCAGCTTTGAGTCTAAATTTTATTTGGTTTTTCGGATGCTTGGATTGGTAACGTCGTATTATGGCTGTAATACTGGGCATAATTATGTGGTGCACACCTTTGCCTTTTTATCCACTGCCTGTGATATTTCACAAAAAATATCCACCACCTCGACAAAGTTGACCGGAAGATTCCCACCCCTCTGCATTCGATGGAAGATGAACTCACCACCACTTTCTTCAGAGGATACACCGGCTTGTGGTCACCAAACAAAACACACCGCCTTGCAGCTGCAGCAGAATATACACCACTTCCACTTTTCGGGTTTTTACACCCCTTCAAGTCCCAACCAGAAAATTCACTGGTTGAAGGCCCACCATGAAAAAGTGCACAACCTCCCAATTCCTCGGTATGCTAAAACATCGCTTCTGGCAACCCCTGTAACATTGATCTTCGGAAATGAATGGAAACCTGGCAAAACAATCTATACAGGAGGGAAGCACAATGACTTGTGGTTTAGCCAGACCATACGCTGGGACATATTGACTTCATCCGCACCTAGAAGCTCCTTATCACAATTTTCAAACTCACTCATGATCATCTATGTGTTCTTCTGGGTTAAAATGAAGGGAGCGCCAGACGAAGCCCGATGTTCCCTAAGTGTTGAAATCAGCATTTCATGGAGTTAAATGTCTATGAAAATGTTCACTGACGGTGCTTACTATTTCGCGCTGGGAAGCTGGCCACCTTACGGTTTTTCGTTTGTCAGAAGCTTCTTTCAGGGCATTTCCGAGGGTCTAAGAGGTCTCAATTGTAGGCACACATCCTGTGAACAGGTTGATATGACTTTCACCAATTATGGTGACACTTTGAGCGCTTGGCGAATTTATTTCCGGTGGAAGTCCCAAAAGGGGAATTGATGGTCCAGGGCTACCTGGCCACGGGCCTACGTCCGTCGCTAGTGCTCTGTCGGTGAATTCTTGGTGCATAATCACAATCAAGGGACCCAATTAGTCAATTCTAAACATTAAATGCGACACTAAACCTATATAATACGGAAGTAGGAGATCCTTGTGAGGAGCGGGCCTGGTAGCGGGATCAGTCGCGCTGATCAAATGAGCGCCGTGTAACAGCTAGAGGGCATGGTTGGCCAAGATAGATTACGACACTGATGACAGGCCTTTTACAATGTAGATGAATGTATCCGGAGGGGCGGTTCCATCTCTGGACCTCGCGGCTAAGAACCCGGCATTTAAACTTTCTGCATGGTGAAAAATGACAGTTTGCTGTAAGCGACAGCAGTGCGGAGTGCATTAAATCAATGAAATGTTACTCATCTACTCAAAGTGAATCATTGACCTTCTATTAGACTCCCGAGGAAATAGTAATACTGGTTGGTCTACGCAACGCTCGCTGATTAGTAGGGACCGCTTGAAAGAATTTTTTTATTAACTCTGTGGTTTCTTGACCCAATCTTAACAGGAAGAGGGCTGTTGGTAATCTGGAATGTTTATCAGGAGGAAACCCGCCTCAAACAGGTTCGAACGAGCCCACGTCGCAGATTGAGGCAGAACTGATTAAGTCCTCAGCGTGATTTGTTGTGGGTCCCGGATCAGAATTAAGGGAAACGCCGAAATGGTGTTGATCGCCGCCGTCTAGCTGGTGATCACATCATCGGAAGTTCCCGAAACTTGGTGTCGAACAACATCCAGCAAGGTAGATGCTCGCTAAGACGGGCCTAGGGGAAGAGAGGGAGGATAAACTGGTGCGTAGCACCAGAACCGTGCTTCGCACGGAATCGATTGAGAGCGGGGAGGACAAGTGGATAGTGTGTGTGGGTGTGCGGGGGGAGCGGCCGTCCCGGCCGACGGGGCTTCGCAGCGCAGCGGTCAGGCAGCGGGGAAGCCCGGGTCGGAGATGAGACGCGGGGACGGCCGAACCCGTACACAGCGGCCACCGAGGGTCTGAAAGAGCGAGACCCAAAGCGACCCGAGTGTAAGCGAGGAAAAACAAAGGGATGGGTGGGCGGGGCACAAAAGACACGAGAGGAGAGCGAGGAAGACTCGAGAAGAGGCTTTGAGCGCGAAGGAGTCGACGAGCGAAGGCGATGACAGGTGGCTGTGTAGATTAGATCGATATAATCTAATCTACGGACAAGAAAGGTCTACGCCTGTCTACGCTCGCTCTACCTTGCCTTCCACTCAGGCGGCGCCTGAGCTCACAACCAGGAAGTTCGGGAATTGGCCATACCGGCACCGGGAACCGGCGGCACCGGCGGCATGGATGATCGGTCACTGATGCCGGTGATGATCACGTCGGAGTTTCCACCTGAGACGACCACGTGATGATCGCGTCGCGCGGATTTATCGTCGTCCTTCTCCTCAAATAATTGGCTGTAAAATCTCAATGTCCAAATTTAATATTATTTTAGTCCCCAGTGCCTAACTGGAAGACTTCCGCTCTTTCTCATGATTTTTTCCCCTTGAGATTGAAGACCATGTTACATTGCGACATGCGGAACCTCCCCTTGCAGTTTGAGTTTGTGGAAATTACATTTGCTGAAGCTGTTCCTTAAATTCGAGGCTTGCATTGAGTAGGCTATGCATCTGATCTTTGGCAAAATAAATAGAAGTGAGCAGCTTAACATAAGCAATCTTTAGATGCCGTGGTCTGAGTTCAGTGATAGATTGGCATTTTAACAAGGACCGGGAACGTGTACGGAGTATAGACAAACAGAATCAACACCCAGCAACAGTACTCTGCCAGTACTTGCCCTATATTGCCCTATACGACGGTTAGCAACATTTGAACTCCGAAATATGCCGAGGGCTGTGCCGCCGGTCGCTTTGCCGGTGTGGCCAATTCCCGAACTTCCTGGATAGTACTTACTTCCCAGATGATAGTATTTTTAGATGTGGTCTTTGTGCCGCAGCAGAGGGGCAAACGCTACCGGAGCAATTGGGCAGTTCACATAAGATCTAGTCTACGGTATCCGGGTTGGACCGCTGAATGAAGCGTGAACCGTTGACTCAACCGTGGACCAACTGGCACAGAAACTTCAATTCCCCCCAAATACAAAAGTTGAGATTTCACGCATGAAGTTCAAAACAGAGCCGTTGAAGGTTCATGTCAGTTTTTGGTCAGTTTAGTACAGGATAGTTTCTCTTTCCTCCTCAATTAATTAAAGTTCAGGCCCAGATTATTGAGATACAAGGTGGCGCGTGCTTCCGGTCACAAACTCCGAGTCATTGGCCCAACTGTGATTCACGATCCTTGTCGCTCAAATTTGACTCGATCCACTGCCCGCATGTCTCAAAATTATACGGGAAATTTTCTGACAGTTCATTTATCGCTTTAGCCATTTTTAAATCAGCACACGGACATCGTTACACAGATGTCGAGTCTCACCCATGTACTTTTCCTATCCCGACGGTGGATCAACGGGTTCTTGCATGGCATATAAGTTTGTTTTGAGTACTCGAAGATCTACACTGGGAGCAACCTACGAAATTAAAAAGTGATTTACTGTGCTACAATAATAAGTACAACAAAGGACGGGCACAAAAAAAAAACAGTGAAAGAAAAGCAGTAGCAATTCGACTTGACAGCCGTAAATATGTACACGAAACACATTCCCCATCCCTCACCGCCCATCCACGAAATCCAGTGCAGAATCCAAGCTCTTCACCAAACGCTCCGCGCGTATCGACACGCCGCGGGCAAGGCCCCTCCGCTTCTTCTTCACGGCGGGCGTGGGGAGCATCCCGGCGGTGTCCTCGCGCGGCGTCGGGCTCAGCGGCGGGCTCGCGATCATGGGTGAGCTGGTCGACAGCGACAGCCGCGGGCGACGGTGGGCTTGGGACTGCGATTGCTGCGATTGTGTCTGTGCCTGCCGCCGGTCGGACTCGCTCTGCTCCCTGTCCTTGTCCTTCTTGCGCAGGACACCCTTGCCGCTCGCGCGGCGCACGATCGACGGCGGCGGCGCGTTGCGCGGTACCTCCGTGATGTCGGGGCTGGACGCGCGACTGGTGAGCGACTGCTGCTCACCCCAACGCGCGGTGCCGCTGATGACGGGCATGCTCGGACGGCGTGCGAACTCGGCGCCGGGCGGCGCGAAGGGCATTGAGGCGGAGTGCAGGAGCGTGTGCGCGTGCGCGTGCGCGCTGTGGTGGGGGTGTGCGGAGTACGCTGCGGCGTGCGGCGCGTCGTCCAGCGCGGGCGGTGGCGGCGCGAGCGGCGAGAATGCGAACGGGACGAGCGACTCGGCGGACGAAGGAGAAGACAGAACGTGCGTACTCACGCTCCCACTCCCGCTCGCGCTCGTGTGCGCGTATGCGTACGACGCCGACGCGGAGCTGGACGCCGTGTGACCGTGGCCGTGGTGCGAGGATCCCGCGGGGTTTACGCCGCTGAGGCTCACGACGACCGCGCTCGGCTCCATCGCCTGCCGCCGTAGCCGGTCGTCCTCGCCCGTCCCCACGCGCACGACGCTTACCTCCACTGCGTCCGCGCCGGCACCACCCCCGGGCAGCCCGAGCTCCGCCTCGCGCGCCGCCTCCGCCGCCCGCCGTGCTTCCTCCCGTGCGCGGGCACGGTCAAGCGCGGCCTGTGCTTCGCGCGCCTGGCGCCGCAGGTCGCCCATCCACCCCTCCCACTCTGTCTCGCTGCGCCCGCCCGTACGCCCCCCGCGCCCGCCCTCGTTCGCGCTATCCGAGTCGGACCCGGACCCAGACATCGATGCGTCCTCGTCGCCCGATACATCAGAGTCGTAGCCATCCATACTCCCCGGCAGCAGCGCCCGTTCCCGCCCCTTGCCCTTTCCTCTTCCCCTCCGGCGCGTCTCGCCCCCATTGCGGCCCCACACCGCCTCCCCCTCGCCCGAAAGGCCATTGCGCGGGGCCCACCCCATATCGTCCTCGCCCCTGCACTCCCCATTGTACAGCACCCACTCGACCGCGCGCCCAATACGTCCCATCCCGGCCCGTCTTGCGCGCGCGAGCACGGTAGTGCGCCACTCGGGGAACGGGAGCGCGCCGAGCACGCGGCCACCGCGAGCATGCAGGTGCAAGTTCGCGAGCGACTGCGGGTGGCGCAGCGGCGGTGGGGCGTCGTGCTCGTCCGCGTCCTTGTCGCTGTCAGTGGCCGCGCCGCCCGCAGAGAGCGGGACGTGCTCGCCCGCGCCGACGGGCAGTGCTGCGGCGAAGGTCGACGTTGGGAGCGCCTGTCGGTGGAGGACGCGCAGAAGGGAGACGTATGCTGCGCGGAGTCAGCGGGTGAAAAAATAAGATTAAAAAATGAGGGCTACCGGAATCATCTTTGAGGTCGAGCGCGAGGTACTCGGGGTCGGGCTTCTTGCGGCGGCGGCGCACGGGTCTAGCGCGGCGGCGACGGCCGGAGTCGCTGCTGTCATGGGCAAAGACGGGGGAGGAGAGCGCGGAAGAGGACGAGTCAGAGGCGAGGGGGGCACGCTGGAAGGGCGAAGGTGCGCGCGTGGGGGCGTGCGAGGGCGGGCCGGCAGGGGCGACAGCGAAGCGCGCGAGGAGGATGCGCGTGGCGGTGGCAGGTGTGGCAGCGGCGGGGAGCGGGGCAGCGTTGGTGAGGTTGGTGAGATCCGCAAGGGAGAGCGTGTGGATGAGGCGCGCCTGAGATGGTTAGACTCGTGCGCTAATAAAAACAAAATGAGCTAACCTCATCGCGGCAAAGATAGACGCTGCCTTCGCGCACGACGAGCCAACGGTCGCGCCATTCCAGGGCGCGAGTCTCAAGCGGACGGATCTTGTAGAGGGCATACGAATCATCCTCGTCGTCTATCGGACGCATGCGCAAGACGCGGACCCAGCCCTCCCAGTAGGCGTCTAGATAGCGGGTCAACTGTGCGCGTGGCAGGGTAACGACGACCCCAAGACGATGAAGCTCAAGCAGCTCGTCGGACTGCATGTCGTAGAAGCTCAGCGGCAGTTCGTCCTCGAGGAGCTGGCCAGTGGAGAAGCGGATAAGGGTGAACTGGGAGTAGAGATCGCCCTTTGCAGAAGTGGGTACGGTCGAGACAATAGCCCGCTTCTTTTGGGGAGGCGGGGGTCGGACTGCTACCTGCTCTTCTTGAGCCTCTGGCTCGGGGTCTGTGAGCTCGTCGTCGGCAGGTGGGTCCTCATCTTCCTCGCTCGCGTCGTCCATGACTGGCGATTGCTTCGGCATCGCGAATGTGATGGGAGATATTGGCCGGTGTCGCGGGTCTGGCGCAAAGGTAATGGGAGACGGAGGCCGCTGAGGCTTTCGAGTAGACTGGCGCAATGGTGGCGACGGAGGTGCAGCATAGGGTAGGCATTTTGAAAGCAGCCAGGACTTGACCTGCCGCACTTTCCAGTCCGGATCGACGTGTGTTGTGAACCACTGGTCGTGGGGCACTGTGAACTGTCAGAAACCACACCCAGCACGCCCAGAAACACGCACAGAATCTGCAGGCGAGGCCCAGCAGCGGCGGCGCTGAACTGTCGCTGTCCATCGAAGGACTGTTTGTATCTGTATCGAACGAAATCTATTGACCCGCCGTGGACGCTTGCACAAACACAATCACCGTTTCAGCCAAAAAAAAAGTTGATTTAAACTACAGCCTTGTGTTGATGAGGACAGCACTGTGAGAGATTTTTGAGTAGGAGATGACTCAGAATTGACAAGGGACGTTTTGTACCACGGTCTTAACTTCTTCCGCGTCTTCCTCTGGCCCATGGGAATTTACGGGCGCGTGTCTATGATCATCGCTTCAGTGAATGGGGACATACCGGCGGAAATAGCTGTTGCGCGTCTCCTGCCCAGTCATTAATCAAAAATTCAAGTTGCGACCAGCGCGGAAATACGATGATAGTTTGAATCTGTTTCATGACTTCGGAGTACGCATATATGGCAACTCCTTCAGTCGGAGGGTATAAATACGTCCAGATATCCTGAAGAATATCCTGATAGATGGAGTATGACATGAGAACGCCGAGACGCCCACAGTGACTGTCGCGGTTCAACTGTGACGGCGCGTCGCTGTGGCGGTGCCTCAGGTTGTCAGCTGATCGCTCCTACGCGTCAACGTTCCGGTTTATTAAAGTTTAAGCAAGCTACCACGTACAGGGAGTTTCTGAACTCACCGTTGACGAGTAAGCAATCGCTTGATTATTATTATTTTGGCAGTGGCGGTGTCCAACTCAAGTTCGGATCGGGTGCCCCGGAGCAGTGTTCGGGTCTGACCTTCAACAAGGGGCTTCATTTATTGAAGCATCTGTCTACGAGAGACTAGGTCTGACCGGGTAGGGCCAGGTCAATGAATCAACCGTTGACCCTTTTTGATTGACCTCGTCAATGCTGCCCTTGGTTGATGACGTTGACGAGAACGAAATTGTTTGACAAATTAAAGTTAGGAAAAAGGGGTGGGTAAGTGCACTCACGCATATTTTCTGACCCTGACAACATTGCCCTGGAGTGGGCCCAGGGGGATCTATTACGGGCAAGTCGGATTTAAACAGGTGTGGCTGTCTGATTGGCACAATTTCGATGTGGATGGGCGATGCTGCGCTGCATTCGGAAGGCACAAGCGGCGTCGATCCGATCCGGTCAAGCCCGGGGAATAAACATAAGCGCTCGGAAGCAAAAAAAGAAAATGTGTGGAATAGATATCTCTGTAGATAACAATAACCACGCTGAAGAATGGCAGAGACCACGCAGCGAGATACTTGCCCATTCAACAACGCCGAGATGTCCGATCCTTCGCAGCAGAGTACGAAGAGAAACAAAAAGAAAAAACCACTGCCGCGAATTGGTTGTTGGCTGGACCGATTGATTCAGCATTTTTTTTGACACCCAGGGTCTCAAGTCCCCGCGCCCCATTTGGGAATGGCTGTTCGTAGTCATATTTCAGTCGGTCAATGCCATCGAGGCAAAGAAACCAGATTTTGCAGACAGTGCTCTTACCCACGGATCTGGACATTCGGGCCATCGAGCCGCCAGTCATCCAACGCTCCCGCTATGAATATTGGGTTGGACTTCTCCACCGGCCAACTAAGTTTTAGCGCATGCAAGCCAGGAGAAGGCTATCAAGCTACCCATATGTGCCAGATTCTGAGACCCCTGTACACTCCATGGGACTGCATTGATGAGACTCAACATCCGTCCGATAATAAATAGCAGTTCAGCCATATGTTGATTCGGGAGTGGCTAAAGCGATAATGAATTGACAGAAAAATTCTGGGATAATTTTGAGACATGCAGGCAGTCCAACGGAGGGGCTTACATTGAACCACTGAGGGTTAGGATCAACGCGGCGAATCTACAAGAGCTTTATAAGGCGAATTAAAACAGAATAAAGTGGGACACGCACCACGTTGCTTGAGCTCAATTGAGGGAAGCATTGCACCACACGGTCATAGTTTCCTGGGCGGATCTCGAGCTCGACGGAGGGGGGAGGGTCTATGGGCAAACCGGATAGTTTGGAGTCGAGCTGTTCACAGGCGGCGGCGTCGAGGAAGTTGGTGGTGAGTATCACGATCTTGCGGATGTGATTTGTGGCAGGAATCGTCGAGAAGGTGGCGAGTGCTGTTGAGAGCACTTTGGGGGATATGCAAATGCGGAGTAACACGATATTGGGGAAGAGAGAGATGTCAATTATATTGGCGTGACCCTTTAAAAGCGGATGAGCAACCAGGTCCGATACGGTTATAGAATACGCACCAGAGCACTAAAGTTCAGGGCAACAATCGTTTGGAAGGCAGGCGCCATCATTTGCCAGCGAACAACCTCCGCGTGCCGACCGATCGACAACACCTTGAGTGCCGATAAATCGAAGGAGAAAATGTCTGGCAACGTCATCCACTGATAACGGACCGTGGCAATCTGGAATGATTCCAATCGGGGACCAGATACAGGATGGATACGGCGAGGGGCGGAATGGGTGGACCACGAGGAGTAGCTCAGATCGAGATGAACAATGTTGGGAGAGCAGCGGTCCCAGATGGATGGTTCGGTGAAAGCAGCCTGTAATGTCACACTGCAGAGAGTGTTCACACTGAGTAGCTGCTGTAACGCGAGCGCAGTCCGGACCGAAAGAGCGGCTGAGAGCTCCTTAAGAAATACATGCCCGAGGTGTGTGAAAGGGAGATTGCAGATCGCTGAAAACATTTCGATTGACCGCGAATCTGTTTCGATATCGAGCCGTTTGATGCATCGGATTAGATGCGGGGAAACCTGCAGTATCTCCTGTAGTGGCGGCCATCTGCGCCCCATGTCCAAAGACGTGAATGCAACCGTCCTGAATAAATGAGGCTGGGCCGCGGATGCCCAAGAACGAGAAACCAAGGCGCAGGCCTTGATATCACGAGACCATGGATCACAGAGCAACTCTATGCACTGTTCCAGCAGCTCCTGTATGTACAATGGATTAAGATTATGTTCCATTTGTCGAGGACTCGGAAGGCAAGGTGAGGGCCGTGAGGCAAGGTGACGTTTATTTGCGGTAGAGATTCCGGGTGAAATCTGAGCTACAAGAATCGTTAATCACAGTTCAGTGAATGTCTTAAAGTACCTGTTCTTTACCGACAAGTGTATATCTTTCTGTCCAAGTGTTGTGGAAGTATCATGAAGGCTGTGTCACTGTACATGTGACACTTGATGTGCCGCCTCACGGGTCAGGCCGCGCCGCCAAAAGCGGAGTTTTCCGAGTTCCTTCCAGTTGGAATCTGGAACACTGCTAAGTAACGCCTCACTGCGGTATATGGAACGCGAGTATTTATTCACCTGGAACACTGCTAAGTAACGCTACAGGTAAATATAAGTAATCGCCCGTATCGATAATGTAGGACGGACTTACCCTCACTGCGGTATATGGAACGCGAGTGAGGGCAGTGGGTGTCGCGTCACGGTGTTATCAACACTCGTGACGTGACGGAACGTAGCGGTATAGTAAAGTGTCCGAATGCAAGAAAACCTCCGTCCAACTCACCCCCGCAGTCGGACACTGCTGCTAGCCACCCCCCACGCCAGAACACCCCCTCAAGCAAGACCGAGTGAAGCGCGATGACGGAGGAAGGCGGGAGCGGGGAGGGATTTCGTGAGGGTATCAGCCGTATTGTCGTCGCTCGCAACGCGCGGGAGTGCGACCTTGCCCTTCTCGACGCAGTCGCGAATGTGGTGGTACCGGTTATCAATGTGCTTGGCGCGGATGTGGAGGGATTGGTCGCCGGCGAGAGTGATAGTGGAATTATTGTCGCAGAATATTTCAGTAGCTGAATCGACGGGGACGGTCATACCGCGGATGAGCATCCTGAGCCAGCAGGCCTCTTTCGAAGCCTCGGACGCGCCGATATACTCTGATTCGGTAGAGGAGCAGGTGACCACCTTCTGCTTGCGAGACGACCAAGAGATCGAGCCCGAGCCAAGCGCGAAAGTGTAACCCATGACAGATTTCCGCCGGTCCGGGTCATTGGCAAAATCTGCGTCGGTGTAGCCGACAAGCTTGATAGGCTCAAAACCACCAAGAACGAGGGCCAAAGTGCGGGTTCCCTTGAGGTATCGGAGCACCCGGATCGCCGCCTGCCAGTGTGCGACCGAGTAGCAATCTAGGAAGCTCGCGAGGTAGTTGACAGCAAAGGCGATGTCCGGTCGCGTGCCGATGGAGACATACATGAGGGAGCCGACGAGCGAACGGTATGGGGTCTGGGCAAGACGCTGTTCATCTTCGACAGATAGCGCATCGTCGGAGGATGGTCGACGTAGGACGAGCTTGTGTTCCATGGGTGTACGAGCGGGATCAGCGTCAGATTGGTGGAACTGGGTGATAAGGCGGTCGATCAGCGCTGTCTGAGAAAGTGAAACAGTACGTCGCTCTGGGTCGCGGACGATGCCAATGCCCAAACAGAAAGCTATCTCCCCAAGGTCCGAGATGGCCCAGCGCGAGCGGAGGCAGTCCTTGAACCAATCGTTCGCAGACTTCTCGCTCGCGGCGGCGACCATGTCGTCGACGTGCACGGCCACGAGGTTGGTGATCCCGTCGACACACCGCACGTACACGCACCATTCGCAGAGGAGGCGCTTGAATCCCCATCCAAGGAGCGCCTCGTGCATGGTGCGATTCCACGCACGGCCGGCCTGCTTCAGCCCGTACAAGGATTTCACAATCCGCCATATCCAGCCCTCCTTGCCTTGCTCCTCAAAGTGCCGAGGCTGTCGTGAGTATTGGATTTCATCCTCGGGGAGGTCAGCGTTCAGGAATGCGGTTTTGATGTCGATCTGCTGTATGTCCCATGCCCGCGTTGCTGCGATGTGAAGTACGGCTCGGAAAGATTCAAGGCGCGCAGTCGGTGAAGTGGTGAGGTTGTAGTCGCGACCGTAAACCTGTCTGTTCCCGAGAATGCAATAACGGACCTTGTTGCGTACGACAGCGCCGTCCATCCCCCGTTTGCGTGTGTACACAGGTTTGAGGTCGAGGATGGTTTTGCCGCGTGGGACGTCCTTGAGCTCGACAAGCTCATACACCCCCATATCGCGCAGAGCGTTGAGCTCCTCGCGCGTCCCCTCAATCCACTTGGAGGCGTCCGGCGCAGCCATGGCCTCCTTGTAGTTGCGGGGGTCGTCGGGGAACTCGACGTTAATGGGGTTGTCGACGAGGTAGGCATTAAGCTGGTGTAGCATCGCAGCCTCCTCGCCGTCGTCATCCTCGGGCGTGTCCGCGATGGTGGACGCGATCTGCTCGAGGATCTCGCCCTCGCCCTGGTCGTCTGCGTCGTCACCGGCCACGTGGATTGTGTGCGGGATCGGGTCGCGTCGAGGGACTGGTTTCCGCTCGGATCGACGTGGGGGAGGAGGAGAAGATGAGCCCGGGGCCATCGACGGTTGAGGGATTGCCTGCGTTGCAGGGATTGCCTCAACCACGCCAGGGGTAGCCCGCGATGCGGGGATTGCCTGCGTCTCGATGGGCACTGGGGGCTCGGTGACACACGGCGGGTCAGCGAAACGCGCCGGGTCAGTAGGGGCGGGGATGCGTGAAGTGCGTAGCACTGGGTCGGGTGACGACTGGTCGTCAGGAATGTCGTCCGCGGAGGTAGTGACCACGGGCTTGTCCTTGCTGTATGTGACACGCTCGAGTTGCCCATCTTCGATGAAGCGGACGTTGTATGAATCGTATACCTTGCCACTCGTGCGGTCCCAGCATCGGTACGACTTGGAGCGTGGAGTGTAGCCGATCAGAACGCACTCAATCGACCGAGCGAAGACCTTTGCGTTATGCGCGCTTTCAATGAGCACAAAAGCCCTGCATCCGATTTGACGAAGGTGCTTGATGTTGGGCTTGTGTCCTTCAAAGCATTCGTGTGGCGTCCGTCCCAGCTGAGCAGTTGAAGGTGTTCTGGCGTGCAAGTACCCAGCAGTGACGCAAAATTCGTCCCAAAGGTTGGGCGGCGCGCGGCACGCGATACGCATCGTACGGGCCTTGCCATGGATGGATCTGTGGAACCGCTCCACCTTCCCGTTCATCTTAGAGACGTGCGCAGGGGTGTAGATGACGACAGTGCCCCGCGCTCTGCACCAGTCCTCAAAAGCGTTCGACTTGAGCTCCCCGTTGTCGATGACGTAGCAGCCGACGCGTAGTCCTGTCTTTGCCTCCATTTCTAGCTCCCACGCCTGGATATGGGGGAACGCAGATGATTTATTGGGAATAGGATACACCCATCCACGGGTTGTGTGCGTATCAACGATATCCATCGTGTAATTGTTTCCGCTTCGCGAAGTAACCGCCACCTTCCCGCTCAGATCAACGTGCACCCGCTCCAGACGCCGTGTCGTCGGCGGTTCCTCAGATGCTTTTGGAACGATTGTGCGTGCCTGTTTTCCAAAGATGCAAGCATCACAAATCGGCGCATCGGAAGACGGATCGAGGTCCATACCGTCGACGAGGTCCTTGGACCACATGTCCGCCACGGCTTGGTGATTCGCGTGCCCCATCGCGAGATGCCAATGGCGGAGGTCGCGCGAGGATGCCGTCGCAGCGTTGGCGGAGAAGGAGGAAGGGGTACAGGAGAGGAAATACAGCTTGCGGGAAGGGTCAACAGTGCCAGTGCATACGGTGGTGCCCCCAGCGTCAGTGACCCACACGGCGTCCTCGTCGAAATGGAAGGTGTAACGCTTTGATTGGCACAGGCGCGAGACGGAAAGGAGGCGGACAGACGCGCCGGGAACATAGAGCACGTCCTCGAGGGTGAGCTTGTCGGTGATGACCGTGCCAATCCCCGTCGCGAAGATGGACGTGCCCTGGAAACCTTTGATGGGCCGCGGCGCTATCTCCCTGAACGTGACGAAGTCCTCGCGACACGGCGAGACATGGATGCTGGCACCCGTGTCGGCAATCAGGTCGTAGACTGAGGGCTTCGTGTCCCCGCGGACCGTGTAGGCTTCCCAATCCACGCTCGGTGTGCAGAGCCAAGCTTCGGGATCAGGCGCGAAAGAGTCGAGGGAAGGCAAGGGGTCGGTGTGAAGAGCGTGGTGGGCGAGGTTTGCGACGGGCGGTGTCTCTGAGGGCGGCGCAGTCATTGTAGATTTAGGGATTATAAAGTAGTCGGCGCCGTGCGATGTAATGTATGCGCGGCCAGTCGTCGCGTCGATCTTCGTTTGCGGCCCCTTGTGGGCATTAGGTTTCGTTGTTGCACCCCCTTTCGCGCGCTCACGGTCCGCCTTGTACTTCTCAGTTGCTTGCTCGACCGTCTTCCCGTCCATCCCCCCTCCCTTGCTGGTGCAGTACGGCCAGGTATGGGACCATGGCTTGGGGCAGTTGGGAGTATTCGAGCAGAGGACTTGGGAAGTGGATCGGCCCTTCCCCGAGTTCGAGGACACCGCATTCGCTTCAGCGTGCGCCGCAGTCCCCCCCGCGAGCTCGAGAATCTTCGCAGCTTGTTCGGCGGCGATGAGATCGTGCGCGATGGCCAACGTCACCCCCGGCGTACGCAGAATGGTGCGCGCGAGGTCGGGATGGTGCGGAGTGAGAGCATTTATGATCCCGCTGACGAGGAACGCTTCAGGATCAAAGGGCCCGCATTGCCAAATCCTGTCGCTCGTCTGCGTGAGAAGCATGGTGGTCGCCGCAAGACAGGTAGCGTCAGCCGGATAGCGAATCGCGGCAAAAGCTTTGAGAGCCGCTAGCTGCCCCGCGGGGCCAAGGAACTCGTGGCGGTACCGCAAGGTCGCCCACATGTCCCTCGCTGTCGTGAGACCCTGGATGTGAATGCGCTCCGTCGGAGCGCAGATGTCGCTCAAGAACGAGCGGACAACATGGTCCGTGTCCTTCCAGGCGCGATAATGCGCGGGGTGAAAGCGGAAAGAAGGGCATTCGTTGGGGTCGTCGGCGTCGTGCTCGAGGAAACGAATGGCGCCAGGGAAGGCCATGCCGAGATGGTCGCGAACCTTGATGCTGAACGCGAGCCAATTCTGCTTCTCGAGGCACAGGCGATCCTCGTCCTCCCACTTGGAAGTCGACAGCGGGTAGACCTTCGGCACCGGGCCTATATTGGCGAGGTGAGCGGACGCCGAGCTGGTCAAGTCCGGTTCCTCGCTGTGCATAGGCGGACGAGGCGGCGGCGGAGGAGCCGCTCGATGCAATACGGAAGGGCGCGGAGGGGGAGGCGGCGGCATGCGCGGGTAGTACGACAAGGATCCCACCGGCGGGGCCGTAGGGAATAGAGCCGGCATAGGTGCCTGGTGAGCGTGATGCGGCTGCTGCTGTTGAGCGTACGCAGCAGGAGCGCGCTGGTCCGCATAGTGCTGCGGGTAGTGTCGGACGGGCGCGTGTGGCACGTCTATTTCGTGGGGCGAAGGTGTCGCGTATTGTGGGTACTGGGGCAGAGGCGGATGGACGGCGTGTTGCGGGACACGGCGAGGTTGTGCCCATTCGACCCAGGGATCCCCAGTGGGCTGCTGGTCCACGAAAGGGTTGTTTTGCGAGTACGAGGGCCGAAGGGACATCGCGTGTCGCGTATGAAGTGTATGTACGTCGTAAGTCGTCGTGCGCGCTGCGCGAGTCGTTGAAAAGAGAGGAGGCGGCTCGCGGAGTCGTGTTCAGAGTTCCCAAGCGCTCGTTGTCGTCAACAATCGAGGGCTTAAAGGCCCATAACCAGTTGGAATCTGGAACACTGCTAAGTAACGCCTCACTGCGGTATATGGAACGCGAGTATTTATTCACCTGGAACACTGCTAAGTAACGCTACAGGTAAATATAAGTAATCGCCCGTATCGATAATGTAGGACGGACTTACCCTCACTGCGGTATATGGAACGCGAGTGAGGGCAGTGGGTGTCGCGTCACGGTGTTATCAACACTCGTGACGTGACGGAACGTAGCGGTATAGTAAAGTGTCCGAATGCAAGAAAACCTCCGTCCAACTTTCCCACGGTTCACTGTCGAGTCCTTGATACCGCTCAAGTGCCAACAATTGACCCTGCGTACGCACGATTCACCGCGGAAACGCTAATTAGCATAAGAAGCTCCGCCGCATACGTAGCGCCTTATTTACATCCTATCACGCCGCGGCCTTCCTACATTCCCACAGGACTTCTGCTGCCCCCCGCTCCCGGTGTGGTCTGATTTGCGCTCACTCTCACAAATGACACCTCACCATATCGCCGCGATGCTCATGAAATTCTGGGGACACACCGGTAGCTACATCTACCTTGCGAGCCGCATGCTGCAGAAGGATCCCACTCTCGTCGTTACAATCGTGCAGCATAATCTATTGGGTGCGGGGCAGAGTGTACCATGAATTCTGGGTTTGTCATCCGAAAGAATCGAGGCAGAGCTGGAAACGTGCGAGTATGACAGGGCGAGACTGCGAGTTATCGGGGTGGGCGCAAAGAGTTCGTCCTCTGCTAAATGCCGTGTGCATCAAACCTCATCGTTCGTCCTTTATTCTGTATCATTCCGTCCGGCCTTCCGTCCGAAGAGGCATTTAACCAGCTACTTGACGGCTGGAAGGAAACTATCAATCAACTCGCAAAAGGTTGTGAAGAATGGCCCAAACCAAATGCTCTTCACGTACGTCTCGTCGAATTTTCATTGAATATTGAGTGGCATGTGCTCCAGTTCCACTCCTAATCATTGCTCAGACGGACTTTTGGGCTGGCGGACCCGTGATTGAACACACCAAGTAAATCATGGGTCCGGACTGCAAAGTCCTTGATTGGTTTCCGGCATCGCTCACACCCATGCCAGGGTATCTGAATGAGTACTACGGCTTCGCAGCGATAGCACAGGAAGTTTACTTAGATGAGGCGCGGAGGCACGGTCGGACCCTGGCCCAAGTATTGGACCAGGTCGGCGACGCTTCCTCCTTTTAGCCGCCGAGTTTATGCATACTTCACAGGCTGCGAAGGCGTGGGATGGAAGCGATCACCTCTTCGGGCTCGTTATGAAGTGCCCAGGCGTCCCCGACATGTATTACGACCACGAGCGCATTGCGTACGGCGCCGACGCTGCGGTGCAAGCTAGATCTCAGCGATTTGTCGACGCCCAGAAGCTTGCGAGGCCTGCCGAGGGATATATCGTTAACACCAGCATCTGTCTCGAGCCTGTCGGAGTTCCATACTGCAAGGCGTTTTAACAGCAACGCAGGCAGGAGTTATTTACGATCGGGCCGCAGACGCACGAAGTCTGCTGGACCAACACCGTGACGGCTCCAGTTCCGCCCGCCAACGAGACCGTTAGGTCGTTCTTGGAGATTCAATGATCCAATACGGGGATAAATCCGTGCTCTACATCTCTTTCGGGTGCGCATAAATTCAGTTCGGCAACGCACCGCAAACCGTGCTCCTCGCAGCTCTCTCTTTTTCCCGGTCGCCACACCCGAGCTTGTTTTAGCGCTCGTGGACACGCTTCTGGCCCTCGAGAAGCCCTTCCCATTCATTTCGCCCTCGGGAGTAAGATGGCCACTCTTCCGAGGGATATCATCGAGCGCATCAACTCGGGCGGGAAAGGGATCGATTGTGGCTTCTGGGTCGAACAGCGGGCGATCCTCCAACACACCGCAGTGGGATGATTACTCACACACGGCGGCTTCAAGTGCGCTCTACCTTCGCAATTCCGTAGTCGAACCATGACGCTCTCTTGCTCTGTTTTCCCTCGTAGCTCTATCTGCGAGGCGCTCTCCCAAGGCATCCCGCTCATTGTCTGGCCAGCGGCCGCGGAGCAGCCCATCAACGCCGCACTCTTCTCCTCGGGACCAAATCCGGTGGCGATCGAGCTCATGCAGGTGCGCAGTGCCGGAAATTTCATGCTCTTAAGGTTGTCTTCTTCTTCGCCGCTGCAGATTCGTACGGGACCTCAACGTGCGCCCGCGCTTCGCGGCGGGGCAGCGATCACTGGGACGATTGAGGACGCTTCGACGGATTTTAGGGCAGCGTTCAAGGCTGCGCGGGGAGCGAGAGGCGCGGTTTTGAGAGAAAATGCGGCAGAGATGGCCAGTGCTCTGAAGGAGGCACGAGAGGGAGAGGCGTCGGATGCCCTTGTCCTGTTGGTGAAGTTTTAGACTGGGGACTGTTAGATACGACAATGCATGCCATCTGAGAATCAGAATCAACATATCAGCCCGTTTAATAACACAACATATTGCTTCTCAATTCCATTGAGACTCGACATCACAGCGGTAGGTAGTAGTCAGCATTATTGATTTAGAACTGAGGGCTTAAAGGGACAACGAACCGACGGAGAAATTCTGCGATAGGCTGTGAGATATGCAAACAGTCTGGGGCGGCATCTTCAAGCATGATAGTGCTGCGTTTCACACTCTTGTGGATGTGTGCTGAGGATGCAATCGTCGAGAATGTGTCAATCACCATGGGCAAAGATTCTGAATGGATGCGGAAAAGCAGCACCAGTTGGGGAAACAGAGAGAGGTCGATCATATCGGTATCCTTCAGACACGGATCAGCTACAAATTTGGTACAGCCATGCAAAATATGCACAGTAAACTCAACGTTGAGTGCAACGAGCATTCTGAGAGAAGGTACCACACTTTTCCAATGGCCTTGGTCATATGCCACCCCTTGACCGACAACACCCTGAGACGTGATAGATCGAATAAGATCTCTTGTAGTAGCGTCCTGTGAAAGACCGAGATTTGCTGTGATTCCAATCGAAAAGTAGGCACGGTGGGCATGTAGAGCTGGGCGAGATTGACCGCCGTACAGAAGTAGCTCAAGTCGAGATATGTGATTGTGGGGGAGCAACAACCCCAGATTGGCTGGGAGATAGCTGGGTCACGGAAAGCACAGTGAAATGTCACACTGGAGAGACTAGGCACGCTGAGGAGCTGCTGGAGCGCGAGCGCAGTCGAGGGCGAGATATCTTCGGAAAGCGCTATAATAGAGATACGGCTGAGGTGCGTGAATAGAAAATTGCAGATCGCTGAAAAAATTGCGATCGAGAGCGAATTTGTGCTGATATCAAGCCGGCCGCCGCGGATATACCGGATGAGGTGCAGAGATTTTTGCAATGTAGCCTGTAGTTTGGGCCATTTCCACCTCATGCCCCAAGGTGTGATGAGAACTCCTTGAATAGATGAGGTTGGGCGGCGGACGCCCAAGAACGAGCAACCAAGGTGCAGGCCTTCAAATCGGGAGCCGAATCGGCGAGATTCTCAATGCACTGGTCTGATAGTTCCTGTATGGATAGCGGGTCGCGATTTCGTTCCATTGAGCGGTGGAAGGTCGAGGTTGTGGCAAAGTTTGCCAAGAAGTTTGCCGTGTCTTCGGCAAGCAACCGTCGGCCGAAATGCCACGGCCGATTTTACCGATGCTGGTCCCCCGTCTTCATTCCAACCGGCTGGAAATTGAATGAAAGCTTTTTCTCCTCCTCTAAACATCGCAATTACTGTAGTGTGCGTCAAAAGAGTTCGAAATTTGTGGAATCGTGCTAAGAAGTAGACGGATCGGTACGCGACCCCACTTTCGTACCCTACCCCGGGAATTGGCTCAAGCAGTTCGATAAGTATTCATCGGGCGAAGTTGGATAGATCCTTTTCCGCTACGCAGTATAGCCCGTCGAAATTACCAACAACTATCTAACGCGCCAATGATATTCGCACAACGACAAACATAACACAAGTGTTTACATAAAACCCAGTGAGCGCATGGACTCATACCTCCCTCAGAAGAGCCAAAGTCAAATCATTCTCGTCATATTTCGCTCCCCATCGTGGCAACGCAGAGACAGCTGAAAGACGCCCAACGCCTGCAGGGCTCGGACGTCCGCCGGCGCGACGGCTCGGTGAGGAATGGCGATATCCACAATCTCCAACGCCGTGACGATCCCTGACGACGCGCGCGTGCGCAGCACCTCGTAGAGGGCGTGGTCGTGGAAGAGATACGCCCCGTGGATGTGGAGGGCGGTCAAATGGGGGAGATAGGATTGCTGGTCAGGCCGCACGGCAAGGGCGTTCAGCAGCTTGTCTGTCACCGTCATGGGGTTCCCGCCTCGCATGATCAAAACGCGTAGAGTGGGCACCCGGCCCAGGAATTGCAGCATTTCGGGGGGCTGGAGAAAGCAGTTCTCCAAGATGAGCGTCTTTAACGCACACTTGGATTGTTGTTCGATGTTCGTGACGAAGGGCATGAAGTCGAGCGTGCCAGCGGATTCCTGCGAGATATGGAGGGTCTCCAGAGACGGCATCTTGGCGTTGTAGGCAGCCCTGTAGAAAGAATCTACCGTGTCGACCTTCCAGCTGCGAACATGAGGCAGATGGAAGGAGCCCCATGGGTCGAAACGGTTGCAGTCGAGATGGGTGATGTTTGAGTATGCAGTCGCAGTCCCTGCGACGACGTTCCATAGCCGCAGGGACAAGATTTGGTCCCGCGGAAGAATGACGTCCAACGCCCTTACGCTGCCCGAAAACGCAACTCTTTTCAATCGCGGGGCGATTTCGAAGGTATCCGCAAGTCGTTCCCACCCATTGCAGATTTCCAAGATCTCCAGACGGGACAGTCGTCCGCGGAAGCCCCTGATGCTGGGAATCGCGAAACCTGTCGCAAATGGATGAAGTGCGATGCGATATAAACGCTCGGAATGTTTCGCGAGCAGCGCGATCTCGTGCTCGCCGGTTGGTCCGCCCGCAATAGGTCGCTGTGTCTTGATTTCCACAGTCAAGGGACACTCCCTTGACTGTGTGAGGTACCATTCCAGTTGTTCGATGGTGTAATTTCCGCTGAACAACGTGAAGGAAAACGACGACCAAAGGAGCGGAGTGACAACTGCCACCGCCCTCCAGTGCTTGGATACTTTGCAAAGTATCTTGGAACCGATGCCGTCACCAATCTGTCGTATCTCGGGTAATCGCGAGGTGGGCAACGTCGTGCAAATTTCGGAAGAGCTAGGGGAGGGACTCGGAGCAAGAATCGTTTCGCCAAAGATCTGGGATAGGATCTCGACCGGGAGCCCGCTGACAGGGCCTTCCAGAACGCCCTGTATCACTTCACAATCGGACATTTGTTTCAGAAAGGGCTCGAGGAGGGGAGATTCGGAGCCCATCTGCGCAATGATTAGGTTCCAGCAAATACAACTGGTAATTATAAAATACGCACAGAATCCATGATCGACTCTGTATCCTCTGCGAGTCCTCTAGTTATCCGGGATAGAGCTTCCCAACGACTTAACGGATCCCTTCTCGGATTCGCTGTACAGTAACCCTTGCAGTAACCAACGATGGTTTCGCAGGGTTGGAGGAGGAAGAGGAGAGTCGGTGGTGAGAAACAGGGATAGAAAGGCCCCGGTTAGGTTAGGAAAGACAGGGGGATTAACAGGGTGACTGACCACCATAACGGAGGTCGAAGTGGAGCCCTGCCAGGATTGAAGTGACGCTGTGTCAGGCGGGCTATCGGCCCGAGCGTCTGGCACAGCCTCTCAATCAGCCCGCTAACTTGCTTACCTCCCGAATCTCGGTCTCAAAAAAACTCCCCAGCCAATCGGGATCCTTATGGCGCTTCACGCCTTGGGCGTGAAAGAATCCAGAAACTAAACGTGCAGCTCCGGTAATTAAAATTTCAACAACGCCGAGATTACCGATCTCTCGTCGGAAGATTGAACAGAACGATTTCTATCTTTTTTTTCGATTATCTCTGATTATAGGTTGGAATCTAGATTCTCGAAACAGTAAGTCGTACGGTTTAATTTCAAAAAACACGTTGAATCGCTTAAGTGCGGGTTTCGTTCCGAACCATCTCGCCTTGGGCAGCGTTCTGTAACCAAGAGTACCTGGGTATCACTTCGATGTTAATCTAGGTTCCCTGCCAAAGTGGATCTAGAGAAGGAGGACTCGGAGGAGGATGCATTCCGCGGTGGTCCCATCGAGGAACGTACGAATCAGGAATCGATATCACATTTGAAATTTGAAGGGGGGCTTACGCCTTGAATGTTTGAAACGCCGGGCCTGATCGGCCTGGTTCTGAGTTGTGTGGTACATATCAGGAGGAAGATGCGTAAACGAGATTCTATCCGGGTAATATCGAGTAGGCTGTAGCAGTCCAATGATGTGTCGTTTCATGTTGGAATCGGTTAGCTAACGGAGAAATTCTAAGACAGTTTTGAGACATCCAGACATCCCAACGGGAGGGACGTATTTTGAACCAATACTGTCAGTATCAACGCGGCGAAGCTGCCAGAAGGGCGTAAGGTAACGAAGAACAGGATTTGACGAAGAGACGTACCATATTGGCTGAGCTCAATCGAGGAAAATATTGTGCCACATGATTATATTCCTCAGACGCAATCTCGACCACAGCGGGGGGGTGTATAAGAGAACGGATCATTTGGAGTTTAGATCTGGCCATAGGCGATGAAATGGTGAGGATAGCGGTCTTACGAATGCTATTTGTGGGGTTAATCGTCGTCGAGTGCCTCTGGGAGCATGGCGGCAGCTATAAATGTGGAGCAGCGCGAGGTCCAAGAACAGAGAGAGGTCAATTATATCGTCATCTTCTGAAACAGATGATGAGCAACTGAATTCGATATGGTCACGTGAAGTATGCCAGAGCACTCAAATTCAGAGCAATAAGCGTTCAGAAGGCAAAAGCGAGCATTTGCCAGCGGACCATCTTTGGTGGACCGACAAATCAAAAGAGAGCATATCAGGCAGCACTGTGACAGTCCTCTCATTCAAAAGTAGTGATGTGCAGGGCTCGGCTTCAAGCCCTGATGCCCGCCAGGCTGGGCCCTGGTAAGCCCGAGCCGAGCCGAGCCCGACGCAGGGCTTCAGCGGGCCTAGGGCTCGGGCCTGGACAATGGCAAGTCCGAGCCGGGCCCTGAAGCCCGGGCCTGACACATATAAAGGCAGGTTTCATCCTAACTTTTGGATCGAGCAGCTTTTACATCGAGTTAGTGAGTCCATTCGGTGTATGCAGTGGTTCCAGTTATACTACCCACATTATCGACACTGGCATGTTTTTGTAAGGTTCAAAATTTCAACTCCCGAGCTTGAAAATGGAATTGTCAATCGATCGCAATCTCCCGCAAGCCCGGCTCAAGCCCGCGCCTCGGGCTTGAGGCTTGGGCTTGGGAAATCTGAAGCCTAAGCCCCGTCAAGCCGAGCCCAAGCCCGGGCTTTCAGGCCGAGCCGGGCCCTGAATATCACTATTCAAAATGGACGATAATCTGTAGAGATCCCAAACGGTCACAGAGGATCTACATGCACCGTTCAAGCAGTTCATGCATGTCCAGCTGTTTGGAATTTCGTTCCATCGTGGACTTCGTAAAGCCTAGAGGAAAAGCAAGAGGAAAGCGCAATGTGTGTTTGTAGCTGTTGCTTGGTAGTCACTGCTGACCGTGCCGAGATGCCGACGGATTTTTCAACCATTGAAACCCCAATTTCTCCTCGGTTACATCGGGTATTGCTATATTTTGTACTAAGACTCGATTCGGCCGGAATTTGCAGTTCGAGATGTCCCGATTAACTCCTGCATTGGATTCAGTCCATTCAAATGCGGCGTACAACTTGCAAGCCAGGCCCTATCATCTGCCAGGGGAGGATCTCCGTATGCCGACCGATTGACAAAGCCCTGAGAGCGGACAAATCGAAGGAGAGGATCTCCGGTAAAATTGACCTCTGAGGGACGGTGATCTGCAATAGTCTCGTAGACAGACGCTTCAACTTGAAGCTCGTGCCTCGCTTGTTGATCTGCAAGGACTCTAAATTGGATGTAGGAGTGATGGGAATGTTGTGTTGAAAGGCGGAATGGATGGTCCTCGAAGAGTATATCAGATCGATAGATGTAATGCTGCGACTGCAACGATCCCAGATGTGCTGAAAATAGACGGGGTAGATGAAAGCGCACTTAAGTGTCACGCTGCAGAGTTGGCAGGCTGAGCAGCTCTTCTAAAGCGGGCACAACAAGGGACATGTCCGGGGTCATTTCGACCACGGCATGCTTGAGATGTGTGAATGGAAATTTGCAGATCGCTGAAAAGCCATCTGTGGATAAATCTGTTTCGATTCCAAGTCGTTGGATGTGTCGGATGAGGTGGGGGAAGTGTGTAGTATCTCCTTCAGCGGTGGCCATCTGCGTCTTATGTTGCCAATGAGGCCTCTCTGAATAGATGAGTCTCAGCTGCAGACGCCCAAGAACGAGACACCAAGGCGCAGGCCTTCAAACCAGATCGCAGAGGAACTCTATGCAGCGTTCGAGTAGTTCCTGTATGGCCAACGGATTAAGAGGGACCTCCATTTTGGATTCGTGGGGCCTACGTGTCGCGCGAGAGGTAGTGATAAGCTTATAGGTGAGCGACACGTTTATTTGAAGCTAACTCGGCCGCTCTCGCGCCGAGATTACCTATGCAAAGCCGCCAGACAATTTTTCAATTTCTTGCCAAGGTTTAACGTTCAAGAGTCGGTCTGTACACTGGATATTGGCATAAACTACTACCTATACCGCAACGGTCAGACTTCTCAAAATGGTAAATCTCCCACTGAAGATATTTCCCCGAGTGTGATTTATACATCGTAGCCGACTTTGGCATTGAATATCCCTGGTCTCGTTGGACGAGGGCTTAAATTTTCAAACGATGTGCCCGCATATCATCCAGTTTTCCCCGCGGTATAAGGGGTACAGGTTTCAACCTCATTCAGTAGCAAGCAACCCGGACACCTTTTTGGTGCGACTCCAAGCGCCGCAAACTTTGCGGCTAATCTCCGTGAATCTCGCGAGGAGTTGTTTAAGAGAATTCTCTGTGCAACTGATTGCTTGTAATAATTGACGCAGCAACCGTGCGAAATATGGTGGAATGATCCTCCCTCGGAGTCCCTCCTGTGCTAAGGCAGGCTGGAATAATTTCTCTTCTTCCCATTACAGGAGCCGCGCGACAAGATAAAGAAAAAATACCACAGGTGAAACTTCGCGAGGCAGAGAGGCCTGCCGTAACTCGAAGTTTCTACGCGGACGCCTGCTTCCACGGCTTGGGGGTGCATCCCCGGGTCCGGCCCTCCTGATTTTTGTGCCACTAGGAGGAATCGAGCCTCCGACCTCCCGACGTCGAAAATCAAACGTTTGTGGGCGATTCTACCACTGAACCATAGTGGACACAAAAGCACTCCTGATTTAGGTCGCGACATATATCTCATTAGTAGGAGGCAAGGAAGGAGTAAATAGGTATTCTCCCATTTCTTTCATAAAAGATGTCTACAGGTGTCGCGGAAACGCGGCAACACTTGAATGAACATTAATCAGACTCCCATCACCAAGTACTTACGCGATTCCCCTTGAGGAAGGGATCGACGTTGTTGACGCGTCAGTGGCGGTGCAGCGATCAATCACGTTCGCGATCTCACTTTCTTCTCGTTTGCCACTGCGATAACCTCTGTTGCTTCGGTATTCTTCCCGCCTAGTGCAAAATGGCTCCAGACGTCACGGCAACCATCAAAACGGCCATCCTCGACTACATCGCCTTGGCCGAGTACGTGGTCGGGCCGATGCCAGCTCTTAAAGAAGCCATATGGACCAAATTGCGCCTGAGCGCGATTGAGTGGCGGTCGATGGAGTCTGGAAAGGTCCATCCAAGGAAAACCTACAAAATGATTGGGAAGGCCCAGCTACGGCATCATATCTTCCTACTGGGCCAGGATGAATTAGCGGACAAACCAGAAGGTTACGAATCAGAGGTGAGAGTCTTTCTCTATATTATCAACCTCTAATAAAACTCACCACAAGTGGCAGACTGTCGATACTATTCTCGGTAGTCAAGATATACTCCGTGCACTACTCAAGAAGCTCGACGAGTCTCTGGTCGAGAAGAACGTCAAAGTCGATGCTGGCTTTCATGCATTGGTGGGAGCTATTTGGATAGAAGAATATCGGCAGGATAGCAGTGTAATGTCGGGATAGCTCATGCCGATATTTTTACCGCTCCGCGAGGCGGCAGATAACAGTTATCTCCTTCAGTGCGTTTCACTTCCTACTTTCCCTGGATGAAAGTATTCCATCTGAATAATTGTAGCCTCGCGCCTCCGGCTACTTCTGCTAGTAATAGGCCCGAGCGACCAACAGCTAGTATGTGATCTGCTCTGTCTTTCGACCTGGCGTTGACGTTTTGTGCAGCAATCCGTCTGCTTACCCAGCTTCGGAAACTGCAGGGTCCCCCGCCCGTGGTAATTCCATCTTTCTTTCACCGAAGGTTTGGTCCCTGATTTTCTTTAGACACCCTCGCTCGCCGCGTCGACGATTAGACCAGATCCCCCGGACTCTCCCTTTGCGGGCATCTTACGCAGCAAGACCAGCCAAGCGGCCAATTGGGTCGACGGGCGGTTCTTCCAGGTACGCGCGAGTAGATTCAATAATCCCCAACCTGATTTCATCGCGCGAACAGGACGACGACTGCCTACGGGTACTGGTAGACCTGAAAGGCCTACTTGAAGAGGTACCGGTCTTGCTTTCTCCCCCAATGAATATAATTTCATCCTGGATTTAGAGCACTGCATACTGGGCCAGATTTCCCCTGCTTGCGACGGACGTCCCGGAGCCTTCAGACGAAAAAATTGAATCAGAAGTAGAGGCGAGTTTGAGCATACATTTGTAATCTAGTGAACACCATTCTG
Source organism: Mycena latifolia (assembly GCA_029289555.1). Taxonomy (NCBI): domain Eukaryota; kingdom Fungi; phylum Basidiomycota; class Agaricomycetes; order Agaricales; family Mycenaceae; genus Mycena; species Mycena latifolia. The sequence continues at coordinate 742,827 of JARJLE010000039.1, forward strand.
ACGAGATTTTATGTAAATTTTCTAGAGAGAAGTGGACGCAAAAGTACTGAATACCCATCTGCGCCCTGTTCAGAGATTAATCTATTCTGTTCAGGAAATCTTGACAGAGGGATGGACCGTTGCTGCAGTGAAGACTACAGGAGCGAGTCGTTCCCCTTTGGCAGTTCTCAATAACAGAGCGGAGAATAAGAACGTTCTTAAAATTTCTATCCGCCCGTAATCCTATCGCGCTCGTTTCTTTCTTATCTCTACTGTCAGCACTATTAATTTTAGGTTCAGTCTTCCGTGTGTCACGTACTGTATATGTCGAATTGTGATTTTGGTTTTTCACCTTTCCCCTAGCTTCCACAAGGAAAATGATTACTGAATAACGCTTGCCTCGACCGACCAAATGTCGACAAACCAGTTAAACAAGGTCAAAGTATACCGCAGGCCCACTGCCTTCGATCAACTAGTCGCTGTGACGGTCCAGAGTTCAACTAAGCTCACAACGAACCGTTGCGCTCTCTATATCTTGGGCGTGTCCTAATCAGTAACTTGAAGGTCTCATCGTTTAAGTTAGAGCGAATTAAATATGTGACATGAGGCCAGTATATCCACAAATTCATCAATGACAGTTGTATAAGTCGTATTAAAGAAGGCTAATTGGACAATGAACCGACAGGAAAATTCTGGAATAGGTAGTTGTGAAACATAAAGACTGGTGTTCGAGTCGAAGAGCTTACGTTGAACCATTGAGGATCAGAATCGACACGGCGAAGCTACCAGAGCTGCGTAAGTTAGTGGAGAGCAGGAATGGACGGGAGGACACACCATCCTCGAGTTCATTCGAAAGAAGCATGGAGATGCGCGAGTGTATTTGCCACGGTCCATTTCAAGCTCAACAACGAACGGCTGGTGCAGGGGGAGATTCGATAATTTGGAGTCGAACTGCTCATAGCCGAAGTTGTCGAGGAAGGCAATATTGTTTATCACGATCCTGCGGATGCGATTTGAGGCAGTGATCGTCGAAAGAGTGTCTAATGCCTTTTGCAGATGTATTTCGATAGACATTCGGAGAAGCACAATTTTAGGGAACAAAGAGAGGTCGATGATTTCGGTATCCTTCAGAAGCTTATAAGACACCAAATATGTCATGTAAAATGCACACACACCGTAACTGTTAAGTTGAGGGCAATGATGATTTTGAAAGCAGGCACCACGCTCTGCCAGCGGACTGCTTCCGTGTACACGTTCTGTCCAATCGACAACAACTTGAGACCCGTTAAATCGAAGGGGCAGACATCGTGCCTCAGCTCACTCCCAGGATGTACGACCTGCAGCGATTCAAGTCGAAGGGTAGGCACGGCGTATATGCAGCGGTGGGAGCTGGAATGGTCGCCCTTCCAGTAGTAGACGAGGTCGAGGTGTTTAATACTGGGAGAGCAACTGTCCCAGATCTGCTGAAACACAGGCGCATCGAAAAATGCGCACGCTATTGCCACGCGAACGAGCGAAGGCATGCTGAGCAGCTGCTGAATGGAACTCGCGAGTGGCGACTCGTAGAGAGGCATGTGAATAGATACGTGCCGGAGGTGCGTGAATGGAAAATTGCAAATCGTCGAAAAAATTTCGATATTGGGCAAACTTGCTATGATGTGAAGTCGGTGGATGTATCGGATGAGATGCGGGGAGGTGTGGCGCGTGTCCATGAGTCGCGGCCACAGTCGCTCCATCCTAAGATATTCGAGAGATTTCCCTGAATACATGAGGCTGGGTAGCGGATGCCCAAGCACGAGAAACCAAGGCGCAGGCCTTCAACTCGCGAGGCCGATCCCAGAGGAGGTCCACGCAGTGTTCCAGTAGTTTCTGTATGAACAACGGGTTGAGATTTCGTTTTATCTGCGGACCTACGACTCGAGGGCGTAGAAGGAAGAAAGGAAAGAACGGTGATGTGGTTATTCGTATGTTGGCAGTGCAGTGTCAACCGCCGAGATGCCGATATTAGCGATTTGGTGAAATCAGGGTGGCTAAAAAGCTCGTTCCTCATATCATCGAAAAATCCTAGAACGCTGCAAGACGCTGCACCAGCAGCCTGGAGAAACAGCACCCACGACTGGCGCAATTAAATTCCCATCTGTTGTCCATCACAAAGTTAACGAACCAGGCTTTGACGTGGCCACAACTTTCTTTTCAGAACGAGGAACGAGAGAGGCTGCCGCTTGATGTTGTCGGGGTGACCGGCGCCAAGAGGTGATTGATCTCTGGATCGCGGACTCTGATGTCCGCGAAGCGAGATCAACGGCATCATTTGGCGGATTCGGCACCTCTTGCTCTAACTCTTGCTCATCTCAATCCTATATGAGCCACAATTTACTGCCACAAATGCTTTCTATCAGTGGCTAGAAGCCTACGTTCTACGAAGAAACTCACCAAAGCAACTATGTAAATAGATTATGCACCATATGCAGTTTTATGTTTCAAAATGAGTTCAGAAGTAAGCTATTAAGTATTGAAAGAGATTCAAAACATATTAGGGACTGAGTGCGCGACACGTTGAGGAGCGCGGCAATGCAACACAACTGACTCGGATGAGCCGTTGATGAAATTGATGCGGGTTGCCTTTTCTGGGGGGGGGGGGGTCGTGGGAAGGAGTCCATGATCCAGAGATCAATCACCTCTTGACCGACGCGGTTTGAAACACGGTGCACGTGACTCTTTGTTGACGCGAATGTCACATGTGACCGTTACGTGACGCTCCCTCTCTCTGCCACCACGAGAGCATGTCCAAGTCTCAGTCCGGCCTAGGCTCCATTAAACGAGACTGGTCTGCCAACTCATTTAATCCGCCCTCGGCCTCCCAGGAAATCGAATGGCTGCCCACTCCTCCCAAACAAGCGACCTCGTCTCACCAAACGTCGGCGTCGTCGTCGTCGTCGTCAACGGTAGAGTTGACGGGGAAGCAGAAGCGTCTTAGAGACATTCAGAACGCGCTCAACAACAGATCCACCCCCGTTGTCGCGCAGCCTCTCTCCAAACCCAAGCGGACCAGCGACACTCAGTATCCCGATACGTCGGAATCACTGCCCCCGACGAAGAAAGCCAGACAGCTTCCTCCTGGATACAGAATTGACGACCCAATCACCCAAGCCACTAACTTCACCTCCAACTCCCGCACCACAAAGACAAAGCCCACGTCCATCGCCCCGCCATCGAGCAAACAAGTGTCCAAGATGTTTTTGAGCCCGGAGCAGAAGCAGATCCTGAAGCTGGCTCAGGATGGTAACAGCCTGTTTTACACTGGTAGTGCTGGTGAGTCTACGCGCATATATCCATGTTTTGCAGCATTGACCAAATGACTTGGCAGGAACTGGAAAATCTGTTCTGCTTCGTGAAATAATCAAGACCTTGAAGCAGAAGCATAGCAGGGCCGCTGACGCGGTCGCAATCACCGCCTCGACAGGTGAGCGTCCGTCTATTTAACGGCTTGTTCTCCTCTCTAACATGTACAGGTATTGCTGCATGTAATATTGGTGGCATTACAATCCACTCGTTCGGTGGGATTGGACTGGGCATTGAAAGTGCCGAGGCTCTGGCCGCAAAGATCCGGAAGAACAAGAAATCGAGCGCAAGATGGTTGAGAACGAAGGTCCTTATCATCGACGAAGGTCCGTGACATAGCATGATAAAATACACTTGCTGACTTTGCCGCCCAGTGTCCATGCTCGACGGCGACCTATTCGACAAGCTGGCGCAGATCGCGAATATCCTGAGAAAAGACACGAGGCCATTCGGTGGGATCCAGGTTTGTCTCCTTTTCACACATCGAATGTGTGTTGACTTGCCCTCACTCTGCAGCTCATTGTCACAGGTGACTTCTTCCAGCTTCCGCCAGTAACCAAGGGCACAGCCGTCAAGTTTGCCTTTGAGGCAGAACTCTGGAGCCAGACTATCTCCAGGACGTTTAACCTTACGAAAGTGTTCCGACAAAGCGATCAAGGTGCGTAGATGAAAAGGCAAGATCCCTCCGGCTAATATCCCTCACCCAGAATTTGTGGACATGCTGAACGAGATGCGGTTCGGCCGCCTGACGCAGAAGTCCATTGCCAAATTTCGCTCTTTGTCCCGGCCAATCTACTACGACGACGGCCTCGGCCCGACAGAGTTGTAAGTTTCTATCCGCTTTGTCTCATAACCGCGCTGATCATACTTACTTGCGTTGGTTTAGATTTCCCCGGCGGGAGGATGTCGACCGCTCCAACTCTAGCCGCATGGCCCAGCTCACAACAAAAGCCGAGACGTTTAGGGCCAGTGATGGCGGTACCATGCAGGATCCTGCACAGCGCGACAAGTTGCTCTCGAACTTCATGGCGGTGCAATACCTTTCTTTGCGCCAGGACGCGCAAGTCAGTGACCCGTTTCTCTGGGTGGACTAGAATGCTAATAAGAGCGTAGGTGATGCTGATCAAGAACATCGACGATACGTTCGTCAACGGGAGCATGGGACGCGTCGTCCGGTTCGCCGACTCGGCTATATACGGCACCGAGCGCGATGTCGAAGGCAGCACGGGCGAGATCCTCGGCGGCCCCACCAAGAAACCGTCGGCTGGGACCCAGTACCCTGTTGTGGAGTTTGCGCTCCCCCATGGTGGCAAGCGGACGGTGCTGGTCCCGCCCGACTCGTTCAAGGTCGAGACGCCGTCGGGCGACATCCCGGCAAGTCGAAGCCAGGTACGTCGCGTGCTCGCCACTCGAGTATAGTTCGTGTATCGTTTCTAACATTTTCGTACAGCTCCCTTTGATCCTGGCGTGGGCCATGAGCATCCACAAGTCGCAGGGCCAGACGCTGGATCGTGTCAAGGTCGACTTGGGCAAGGTTTTCGAAAAGGGTACGTTATTACGCCCCCAATCCGTCCTGCTTTGACCAGATGATCCCCCGGGCAGGTCAAGCATACGTCGCCCTTTCGCGTGCGACCTCCCTCGAGGGCCTCCAAGTCCTCAATTTCGATCCGAGCAAAGTACGCGTGTCCCTCCTCGTCGTCGTTGAGTACAATCTAATGAATGTCGTGCAGGTCCAGGCACATCCCAAAGTCGCGGCATGGAGCAAGACGCTAGAAACTGTCGCGGACGAGTAGATGGCCAGAGCCAAGGGATACTTACACGGAGTCGACCTTTCGCACGCACCTTGCATCGCATATTGCACATTGCTCATTACACTGGTCCTAGCAGAATAACTTATTGTACTTTAAGCTGAATTCCAACCCGTTTGGCGCTGTCAATGGTTTATCGCACAACGCGGCGAGATACGATTAAGTACATTGAATACGTCGGAGACACGTATAATTGTTTCTTTCAATATCCGTTGGTCCTCAAGGCACCTTGACGATTACTTTCTCGCCGCTGACTTTGTTGTTTCTGAGCAGATCCAAGCCCGCCGCGACGCGCTCCTTGAATGTTCCCTGGTCGAGCAAACGGACTCGATTCGGCTGGATCACGCCCGCCGCCAGCAATTGTGGGAGGATCTTGGGCATTAGGTTGTCCTTCAGGTACTCGTTCTGCAACAAACAGCGTATTGTCAGGCTTCCATTTCTACCCAGGCGAAGAAGAGCGCACACCTGGCGATACGTGAATGTCCGCACATACGCGATTTTAGTCTCTGGTGCGAACGGGTTCCGGTCCTGCGGGACGGCGGCGTGCAGTGCCGCGTTGCCGACGGCGACGGTGTCACCCTGCTTGATTGGGAGGAGGAGCGCGACGGTGCCCTGCGGGCTCAGCACCTCCGCGACCTTGGCCAGCGTGCCCTCCGCCGAGATGGCATCCAGCGCGAGCACGACCTTCTCACCGATATCAGCAGCGAGCGTGGGGCTAGCGTAGTCGACGACGCGCGTCGCGCCGAGCCCACGCAGGAAGGTGTGATGCTTCGGAGACGCGGTGGCGACAACATTGGTGTAGCCCGCGGCATGGAGCAACTGCAACGCGTACTGCCCCGTCGTCGAGCCCGCGCCGTAGATGAGGATCGGCGTCGCGGGGTCCGACGGCGGGGTGAGAGCGGGGAAGCTCGCTGGCACGGGCAACGCGAACTTGTCGAATAGAGTGTAGAACGCCGTGGCGAAGTTGTCCGGGATCGTGGCGGCCGCATCTAGTGCGAGGCTGTCGGGGATCTAGGGAAGAAATCGCCATGAGGAAGAGAAGAACGAGCCTGGCGCGCATCCGCACCTTTGCGCATAGGTGGTCGGGGAGCACTACGAACTCCTGCATCGTCCCCTTGAGGCTTCCCTTGCGCTGTTCGAATTCATACACGCTAAACGCGATAACCTGTAAAGAAAACAGTTAACGCGGGGATACGCGCCACAGGGAGATACACGCACCCTATCTCCTACTGCGAGCGCGGCGACGCCGTCACCAACCTCTTGCACCACCCCCGAGGCATTGAACCCCATGCCGACTGGATACTGGGCAACGCGGTACCCCCCATCCGTAACATAAGTGTCGAACGCAATGAGCGAGGCGTATGCGACTTTAATAAGGACGTGCCCCGCACCCGGCTTCTCCGTCTCAACCTGGATGGCGTCGATCTGGCCTTTGGCAAGGGCGGCAATCGCGGTGTGCGCCGGCATTTTGCTGGTTTTTATTGAAATGGTCTTGATAAATCGTAAATTTCAGTGGGTTTTTTGTTCTAGGAGAAGCGTCGTATTTAAGTCGTTGCATTGGCTCTTCAGGAAGGCGCGCAGCTGGTCGGTAATCTACGCGGAGACTTGACCGAGCAGAAATGAGCAGAAATATCGCCTTAGTAAGACGGAGAAGAGCGGAAAGAAGCGCAGGAAGTCGCGCCGAAGCCGTGTAGGCCGTTTAGCGAACTACTACAGGCGGTGAATTAATCTCTAGGATAGAAAGACATCTTTGAGGCTTCGCAAGAAGATCAAGGTGGAACCACGTCCACGGTCTCAAGCGTAGTGATGTCGAAACGTGTTTGCAAAGCCCCGGTCAGCACCAGATACATCTAATGTTGGTAGTCCTCAAGAGAACCGTCTTCTCCAGAAGTTGCAGAAAGAAAAATTGCAAATGGCGGCGAGAGACAGGTGAAAGAGAAAGAGGTACATAGCTGTCTGACATGAAACGCGCTGGAGAATGCATGGAAAGCGTGCGTGCGATTACAATTAGGTCTAAGTACGATGGAATTACAGTGCTGTAGTATAATCATAGCTGGAAAACAAGACAACTGCAAGAGAATAGGAGCGGACAGGAATCACTCGACGGAGGCATCACCGCCCTGAATCATCTCACGCACGAGGAGGTCCATCTGGCGCGTCTCAAGAATGCGCCGCAGGCGCTCGACCATTTCGGGCTTGGTGCCGCCCGCGATAACGGCGGCATTGCGCTCGGCGTGTGCGGCGAGGTTGCGCTTGAGTGCCGCGGCGGAGAGCTCGGGCACGACCGCGACGTTGTCGATGAGCGGGGGCTTGGGGTCGACGAGGTAGTGCGCGGACATGTCTGGAGCATGGTTAGTTGTAACGGGAATGAGTAAGAGAGCCAGCCGCGCACTGTCGATGTAGTGGTCGCACGCCGAGGGGATCTCGATGTCGATGACGCGGCGGTCGTCGAAGATGGTTTGAGCGAGGCGGCGGAGACCTGGCATGTCGATGCTGGTGTCGAGGATGGTGAGAAACGTGAGCTTGGAGAGCAATAGGATAGCGGGGACAGCGTCGTCGTCGATGTGCGGGTTGGTCGCGATTGAGAGCTGGTGAAGGGAGCGCCTGAGAGCCACAAGATTATAGATACTACACAGTAACACGTCAGCGGATGCGGAGGGAACGGGCATGATTGTTACGAACGCTTCGTTTCCGATGCCAGTGTTGTTTAGGAGCAGGTGTGCGAGCCTCGGAAGGTGCTGTATGTGGACAAGATCATGGTCCAGAACGCGAGTACCACTGAAGGAGAGCTCGGACAAGAATAGAAAGCTGTTGGGTTTGCTGAAAACTACGGACAGAGTAGCAGGTCAGACGTTGGTTATATTGCATAGAGCGGTGCGCACCAGGGAGGATGCCCTTTCCGGCGAGATTCAGTCCGTCTTCGTCGCCCATAGACTCCGCCAGTGCTAGCCGCCAGATCTCTGAAGTCCGAAGGATCGTTACGACACGAACATTGAGAAGACCTGGCGCAAATCAGACCCCGAAGGCGCATATATGCAGGTGTACATACCGTTTTCGCCGAGAAAATCAGCGATTGCTTGATGGCTCAACTCAGATAGCTTCGACAGTCGTTCTTGGAGGCGTATGCCAGGCATGAGAGCATCAAGACGTTGGATAAGGGGCTTGATGCCGCGAGGGGACTCCGTGCCGATGGGTGGACCGTAGAGTTGGTCTATGCATGGATATATGCGCATGTATGCTGGTAGAATTTCGGTCTACGATACCTTCGAGGCTCCGAACCTTGGCCTTCAAGTCGTCCGTGAGGGAAGTCTTTGAGGCTGGTTGCTTCGGCAGCGCGAGAGGCGAATATTGCGGCTTTTGAGGGAAATACTGAATCCGTTCTCGTCTGGCGCTGAATTCGAAAGAGCTTTCGTGAACAGATTGGACGGAGCGCGCATATTTGGGAGGGCCATCTAGGTCACTGAAGGAAGAACGTTTTCGTTTGCGAGAAGTCTTCTTCTCAGTGCGATGCTCGAGGGAGATGGTCAAGTTTTCGCGAAGGGTGTAGGACGACGGGAGGGTGGATTCATCATCGGACTGCGAGAGATCGCGGAACGGGTCGCGTTCTCCTTCTTGAAGAGCTTTGTCGAGGATTTGAGCGAATGAAGAGAGCTTCCTGTCGGGTTGGAGCTGAGTTTGAGCGCGAGAGTTGCGGCGGCGGACTTGACGTCGGAGGGAGCTAAGATACGAGGAAGCGGTGATAGCAGGACAATAGAGAGGATTATTCTCGTCGATTACGGGTAGTGTATAGGTTGGCATGGATTAACGAGATGGTGGTAAGAGGTAAGATATCTGGTGAGAAGTCACGCTGGGTCTGGCCAATGGCTCCTTCCAAGCTCCTTCATCGTTGCTCCGCCACTCAAGCTTGACAGACGCACTCAAGGCCTCTGTTGTCCCAGATACTTCGTGCTTGTAATGCTTTAGATCTATTCACAAAGGCGCCTCGTCTTTTTCTCGTCTTGAAGCCACCTTCAAGTTATCATATACTTCAAGTTTTTCCTCCGTTGTTTTCTCAGCCCATCCAAGCCCATCGCGTCCGATGCACTTCTTGACGGGACCGTCCCTAGGCTCTTGAGATCCAGCAAACGGACCTGGTTCGGCTGGATGACGCCATGGCCAGTACTTGAGCGAGCGAGTATGTATTCGTTCGCTTTCTGAGCCAATAATTGAACCGCTCCAACGCCCCTTACACAGACACAAAGAAGTGGATACGTGAACGCTTGTACGTGTCCACCCAATTTTTCTGGTGGGAACAAGGCTGCAAAGCCCTCCAAGTTGATCGAAAGGCTTCAAGCCAATCGTGTAATCTCATCGCGGACTGGAAGAAGTCGCCGTTGTTGCGCGCCCACAGAAAACCAACTCCTCCGAGTCTTTGTGCTTCTCGAGCTCGAGCCCGTGCAGCAGATCGTAAACCTTCGCGCGTCTTTTCTGCAACTTCCGCATGCTGATGAATGTCGTAGAGCAGGACGTGAACGAGCTCATGTGTGAGGGTGCTTTGTCAGAAACTTTTGCGTTGCTGTTTGCGAACCAGCTCGGCGCGAGCAGGATTGGGTGCCAACTGGTCCGTGCGCTACTTATTCTCCTTAACCTTTGTTGATCCTCTTTGCGCCTCCGCAGCCGATTCTACTCTTGCTCCTAGTCAGCGCCTTCAAGCTGGAGGCAGCAGTGACACGCCGAAATTCGTGCCCAATTCGGTCGGCATCGATCCCCTTATGTGCTTAACTACGGGTCTGCACAGTGCAAGGGGGTCAGGCCCATCATGGTCCAGGGGACGGTGCGCCGCAAGCGAAGCATGGCCGCGTGGGCTCCTGGCGTCAACAAGGTCGTTTTCTTTTCTTTCCTTGCTTACGGCCGGCTGCTAACCGTCCTAAGCAGTGGGATACGGAAGGACGACGAGGATTACCTCCGACCGTCGTCTACAAGGACTCAGTCGAGATAAACCCCACGCCTCCTCGATGTTCATGTCACAATGATACTCCGGAATTCACAGATCTGACGGCCAACCCTCGACGAGGATGGAAAGAATGTTCCCATGCTCCCTGGTGGGCTTAGTTCTGCACAATGTAACCCAACCTGAGCTAGCATTCCACCCTTGTCCAGGCTGTCGTCCAATGGTACTTGCGTTCGAAACTCTCATCTTGTCTACCTCCACTATCCCCTGATCCTCCTCGTATCCCTGCGTGCGTGGATACCCCGCCTTCGGCTCAAATCGTTTTACAATCGTTATGTAACTGAGATATTGGTTGGCCAGAATCTCGTTATTGTAGGCAGAATTATAATGTGATTATCCCTTTACGTGGCCTTCAAGATTGGTTGCGTAAGTATGTACTACCCCTTGGTTCAGGAAATATTCTTTCGGTCGAGATTAGAAGCGTCGCACTAGCAGTCTTTCATCGACATCATTGTGTTGTAGTCATCGTCAAAGGCGGAGGACCCAAGAAACACTAAAAAGTGAATCGGGTACTTCCGTATCGGCAAGGTAAGATAAAAAAAGAAGTCCGAATATTATGTATGGGTAATGTGCAATCCACGCATTCAGGCTCGGGAACGATTGAAGGCAGGGTAATCTGTTGAATTTTGGTCGATTTATTGGATTGTCATCTTCGGTTTTTGAGCTGTTGAAATGAACAAGATAAAACAAGGTGGACTTCAATCCTCCTATGAAACACACAATCACGGGAGAAGGCCCACGGCTCTTCATCAGAAGGAATGGAACCTCCGGCGTTCAACTGCAGTGCCTCAACCGTGGACGCTTTTGGCGTTCATCAAACATCGCATCAATGATTGATTCCCCGTGGGGTAAACAAGAACGTTCGTTGGTGCGGTGGATGAATGCCTAAGTAGTTCCAAGTCCAGATGTTTGCGGTTGAACGCTTTACACGAGACAACCTGAAAAAGAAAAGAAAAAACCCAGTGTTGAAAGCCAGCATTGCAGAGGTAGACCACGTCCTGACTTTCTCGCGAGCGCTCACTTCTTGGACTCGGGGTCGTTTCCCGGGCTCGGCAACCTTAAACATGCCACTAAGAGGATTCGAACCTCCGACCTCCGAATCGCCGAAATTGATCGGGATGGATGGTTTAACCACTGAACCATAGTGGGCACGATGCACGACAATAAGCTTGTAACTAAGTTAGCTGCTCGAATATCGAATCCCAAAACGGAAGCTGATGAGAAGGAAGGGAGTTTATTTATGAACGAGCTCAACCTGCTAATACATCCTTGCCTTACTTCTCCCTGGTTTCCTTCATTCGTTGAAAAGTGCCAGGGATGGGCGGAAAGTCTGTCTCTGATAAAATAAATGGAATGTCCTTACAGAAAACACATTTACTCCGTGATCGCCTTGAATGCGTCGACGAATCGCTCGGGCTCGTTACACGTAAACTGCGCCACTACCTTACGATGGTGACAATCCCAGGTCACCGGAAGGCTCTGACGCGGTTATTACTCGGAGACCATAACCTCAGTGTTGAACGCCTTCGCTACCCCGTCCGCTATCGCCTTCCAATCCCCCGAGAGAAGCGCCTATGCACGTTTTGCCGTGATGCCATCGAGGACGAGGTCCACGCTCTCCTGGATTGCGTGGGCCTTGCTTCCCTCACAGCGCTACGCGAAGACTTCCTTTCTGATGTTCTTGCTCGCGACTACGCTCTTCGAGCTGCCTATCCATCCGTGTCACACTATGACTTCCTCCGACGGTTGGTTTCCTCTAGGCGGTCGGTTACGCGTTTCGCAAAGTACGTCTTCGAAGTCTTGGACAAGTTTGATTCCTTCATGCGATTCATACCTGTGGGATATCATGTACCGGCCTCTTGATCCCCTTAATCCCGTCTATTGCCTGGTTCCGTGAGAAGTTCTCTTTGTAGTTCTATCGTACCGGGGCTTTGCGTAGATGACTGTAGCATACATTGTGGCTTGTGTATGTAGGTACAGTGCCCGTTTGTTTCCTCAATGGGACCGCTGCGGTAATATACCCTCCTCCTCCTCCTGCATTAATCTTCTTGCACGATCCTTCTTGCACGGGACTAGTTGGAGCTATAAGTTTAAGGCACGGCTGCTCAAGGATCAATGAAAGGCTCTGGTAAGCGAAGATACCGTCTTCGCCGCCACTAGTACTGTAGATCTTTATAATAAAATAAATGTACATACCTCCCAGGCTTCAGGTATAAATGCAACAGAGGGAAATCCTAGTCAAATGAGGGTCCTCGTCCTAGCTCTTGCTTCTCCTCCTGCGTTCAATTGGTGTTGAACCAAATTGATGGTCCGGCCAAGGTCCGACCGGGCCAGATGAACATCGTTCTAAAGCCCACACGGGGCCCATCTATATGATACGAAAGGTCCTCAATGAGAACGAGTGCTCGTTTCTGCTGCCGTCGGACTAAGTATCGCACACGCAAAGTGTTGTGGAGATTCAAGAGAGTTAATTAAACTCGGCATCAGATTCCGTACGACGCGTCAGTGGCAGTGCTTGTCGCCAATCACTGGCGGCTCTATAAATATTGTCGCTTTCGTCTCCCATTTTTCTTTCACTCCACCACCATGTCCCGTCCCGTCAGAGTACCCAAAGCCCCCGAATCGGCCAAACCCCAAACACTGGGCGATTTTCTTGACACGACGCTGAAAACTTATATCTCATCTTCGGACTATAATCCTCCACGATTCCTCCCTACCCTCGGCGTCTCGCTATGGGGTACATTCGCCGCAGCACCACCGGCGGGAGACTCTGTACTGCCGCCCGAACAGGCAGTCCTTCGCAAGGACTACACTCTTATGGGTCGGCAGGTTCTACAAGAAACGGTATTTCGAATCGCTGTTGTCAACAGGGCCAATAAGCCAGCTGGCTTCGCCAGGGTATGAGTTCTCGCAACGCAGTGGCGAGGCGAAGATCACTTACCATGAACACCCGCCGCTTCGTTAGGCTGTTCAAGATGCAGTCCGCCGCCCCACCACACTCCTTGCAATGGTCAAAAAGCTACATCCTCGCTACCAACTCGACGTGACCAAAGTCGACCCAGGACTTTTCGCCTTCATTGGAGCAGCTTGGGCCGATGAAGATTTCAACACCGACAAAATGGTCGAGTGGTTTCAGCCCTTCTTCGAGCCGCTCCTGGACGCCGCAGGAAGAGGTCAGGCGGAGTAGTGTGTTCCTTTTCTGAAATGACGTGGCAATAATCTTTAACGATTCATGCATAGCGAGACGATGTACGGGGGCCCTAAGGAGGCAACTGCCGGCGCACAGATTAGCAGACGTATTCCTGCGGGTGTGTCCACTATCTTTCATTTTGATCTGAGATATGGTCTTCACCCTTGCGCACAGATCTGCAGTTCCTCCTGAATGCGCAGTACGTGCAGCATACCTTCAATTCGTCATCTGTATGTCCACGTTGTCTTGGTCTTTCAATATCATTATTCAGCCACATTCAGCGGGGCAATATCTCGTGCGCCTATGAGGACACGAGCTACGAAAGTAGCTCGATCGAGCGGTCGCCTAAGATCCGGGGCGTCAAAGAGGGCGCGTCCAACGGTGTTCAGAGTCGCGCGAAGGCCTTTGGGTTGCCACTGACACCGGAAGCGCACCGCTTTTCAGAGTACGGATCTTATTCTATTAACGAACAGGAGGTTGACCCTGCCCGCGTACGAAAGATGCCCTCCTCGGCAGAATCTCCGACTGGTTTCTCAGCACCAACCATCAACTCGGACGGGGATGTCGACGAATCGAGCGCGCTCGTTGTTGCGGCCACGTTGGACATACGAGGTGGGCTGGAGCCATCGGTTGGCGGTCTCTTGGCGGCTGCATTTGAAGTGTGTCCATCCTTTATGGCATTCAAATAGCGCAAATACTGACCCGCGTACGCAGTACCAAGTGAAGGAAGAAGGCATGTCCTCCGCCCGGACAAGTCCGTCGTACGTCGCCATCGACGGTTTCTCTCAATTCGTTCCGACCTTGCTTTTCGTTATCCAGAACGACAAGCCCATGAGTTCGTCGCCCGGTGCGGCATGGCAACGGTTCCTGCAGGTGCGCCTCCCCTTCTCTGAATGAACGGGATGTGACCCCGCTGTGTACAAAAGCTCCCATCCCCAGAGGCCGGCCCTCTACCACCCTCGGTGGCCGGTTCTTCGGCGGCTGCCTCCTTCGTCCGTCCATTCTTTGTAGCAGCCAATAGCGTATATACTGACCCGAGTCCGTAGCTCCAGACGGAGACGCACGGCAGGGACAAGGCCCCGCCTCTTGGCCGTTCCCTCGTACGTCGTCATTTGCTGTTTCTCTGAAGTCGTTCTGATATTGCTTTTCGCTATTTAGGATGTGCTTATGGGGTCATCGCCTGGTCCGGAAGAGTCGCCTTCGAATGGGGGTCTCTGCCCGACATGTCAGCGCCCTGTTCGACGTCCGCTCACTCCCCTCAATGGTAAGGAGTCGGTACGAGTAGAGAGTCCAGGCGGTGTGTGAGGCTAGGGACGATGGACGACTTGGATCAAGAGGTTTGGCATGCACACGGAAATTGCATCGACCATTGTATTTGTATGTAGCTGTTAGTATAGTCTGTATATTTCCCGTATTGTGTATCCAGCTAATGATCTACATGTAATTGCGTAGCCCATGATTTGGCAGCACTATCCGGTTATGAGCGTGCAGACCGCAAACCAAGGGGAATAAGCATACCAAAGTCAATGGGCACTCCGTCAGACTCTGCTGCGACGCGCACTGTCTGTGCCAGTGAGCGTTCAGAGGTGTGCAGGCGCTAACTTGACTAACACGAGCCTTAGTGTAGTCCAGCGGGGATACAATACTATCTGCAGGGCGCTCACGCGTCACTAAACGAACGGGGGATATAGATGTGATACGCACCGGAGAGAATACTGAGAGCCACGGGCAGGTTCCCTTCAGGACACCATGATCGGCCTCAGACATGTCACCACCATCAGGTCCTTGAAGGGGATGAACTCCCGCAGGTCTGAGATCCGCACCCTGTCGTCCGCCCGGTTTCTCACCTACGCCAAGTCAGCGGCCGAATTACGAACAGCGAAAGGAAGGACTCACGAAACAGCTTAACGTTGTTCGAAGCCTGGGACTTGGTCAGTGCAGGAAGTAACAACGACGCAGACTATCCCGGGGACTCCTCATCGATATTTCATGATCCCAGTAGTGAAAGAAAGTGCCAATACGCCAGAGTTTGCCACCACAAGGATTCCAGGATGGTAACTTTGAGCACGTTGTAGCCAGGCTCCGTCTGAGACCGAACGCAAGCAAGACATGGAAAGAACAACACATATGTTCCTGCCAGTGTACGCTCTATTGAGCTTCTCGGGGTCCAGTTGGGCGAGCACTTGAAGGGTATGATGTAGGCCCAGCCTCCCCTTGGGCTCTTCTGGTGCGTATTGTGGAGCTGTTCAAAATGCGTATCTATGCTAGTAGAATTTAAGCGTACGATGTCTTCAAGGTTCCGAACGTCCGCCTTCAATTCGTGCCATAGACACAAATGCAGGACGGTCGCAAGCCATCGACGTTTATCGGCGTCCTGAAGCGCAGGTGCATCTATTTGCCCAGGCGCTGCTGTGCCCTGTCGTCCGCAGTACCGACGTGTGCGCTGCTTGTTGTCATTCTGAGAAACTTGAGTGAAATTTGCGTGTCATTGCATGAGTAGGACCAGCCGGGTTCGTTCCAATTGGAACAACGATGAGGTGAGTTGTGAGGGCGGGCGGTTCCTCGCTCTGAACACCCCTTGCAAAAAAAAGAAATTGTCCGAGTTGTGAGGGGGCGGGGGAAAAGAGAGGTCAACTTGAAGTTTCGGTGAGCTGGTGGGAGCGGTAGAGGACAAAAGATGGTTCTGTAGGCTGGAGCCCAACCAAGAACCCAGCCAGCAGGTGATGGACGAGTCTAAAACCACGGTCGGAGTTTGCCGAGGTTGTCCCATTTGGGTCTCTCATCTTCCCTTTTCAAGTCGTTCGTCAAACTGGACGCCAAGAAGCTCAATAGAGCCCACATGAACCGCTATACTTTTATTTTCGTGCCTTAATTGCGTTAAGCTGGGTCCGGTACAATGTGCTCAAAGCTTCAAAGGATCGGCACCGTCCTGGATTCTTATCCCGACAAACTCTGGCTATTGGCAGTACTGAGCTCCTGAAACCCTGATGAAGGCAGCCAAGACAATCCTCGTCGTTCCGCCGCCCATGCCACCCATGTTCCAAGCTTCAAACGACCTAGGCTGTTCTGAAGTAAGTTGTTTCTTTCATTCTCTTTACTAAACTAGGGCATTAAATGCGCGCAGGCAATTGGAAACTGGGCGGACGACGGGGTTCAGATTTTGAGGCCTGCGGTAGATCATCCCTTTAAAGGACTTGGTGAAGGTGGAGAGGTGTCTAAGGCCGATGCCTTGATGGGCGCCTGCCCGCGGCCTTAATCATGCTCTCAGGTGCGTGTTCTATCCCCCCTGTACCTTCAGTAGTGCTTACATGCCCCGCAGAACGTGCTTGTATTCCCGCTGGACTGCACTCGGCCTCGTGTTCGCGTGCATTGGCAAGTCGTCCAGTGATCGAGCAGATGGCGTAGCGACGCTCAACTGCGCGAACGACACGCTCAAGACGTTCCAGGTGGGTTGTTCCTCATGTCGCCGCGCTCTGGTGTGCTTTGCTTACAGGAATGCCATCTGCAGGAGCTCTCGAGAAGACGTCGATACACTAGCCCGTCCGTGCATTGGCTCCAAATGGTCGAGTGCTTCGGCTCGGCGCGCGACTTGAAGCTTGTCCGGAAGTGAGATTGCGTGCCTAGAACTCTGCCGAGAGAGAGATACGGCGTACACTGGGTTCGGTATGCCTATCGCCCATAATTTGTTGACTGCACGCTCATAACTGGATAATGCTAATCATCCTTCGTTTATCGCACGGTGGTCAGCGAACAACAGAGGCTGGAGCTGCACGATACGTCCGGCGTCCACCCAGGCAAACTCGAATGACAGGCGTTGTTCAGCGAGTCCACGCGTCTGCAGTCCCACTATTTGTTGGAACATCACAATACAAGTCAGGTGGAATTATACAGAACTCATGTATGCTCCCGATACTCTACTACCCTACACGATCCGTGTGTCTATGGTACAATGCTCTATCATTTATTGTACAAACTCTTTGCGTTTATGACCGCACATCCGAATTAAGTAAGGGTCCTCTCGAGGGAAATTGCAAAAGTCGCGGTCCTGTCCTCATACACCGCCGGGGCTCCCTCCTCGCCCCGCGCCTTCGCCGTTCAGTGGGGTCAAGGGGCGGCGGGGTGCAGGGCGGCGGCAAGTCGGGCAGAGCCGTCCATTGGAGGGTGACCCTGCTGGGCTGGCAGGCCAAGCCATGGGAACGTCCTGAACAGTGAAAAGCAAGGTCGGAATGACGTCAGAGAAACAGCGAATAGCAGCGTACAAGTGAACGAGTGTGAGGCGAGGCCTTGTCCTTGTCCTTGCCCTTCGTCTTCGTCTCGAACTACGGGCGAGGGGGTCAGTATAGACGCGCCAGTCGGAGCTAAAAGGGATGGACGGACGATGAACGCAGGCGCCAAAGAGCCGGTCGCCGAGACAGGTTGAGGACCGGCGTCCGAGTGTAGAACCTTTTGTACGCGGCGGGTCACGTCCCGTTCATTGATAGAAGAGGAGCCTCACCTGCAAGGACCTGCTGGGATCCTCGGCGCCAGGCGACGACCCCATAGAGATGTCCTTCTGAATAATAGAAGGTCAAGTCAGAACGGTTCGAGAGAAACGAGTGGCGACATACGAGGGAACGGTCCTGCGGCGGGGCCTTGACCGTGCTTTTCTCCTTGCTCTTGCCTTTGTACTGCGTACGCGGGTCAATATATGCGGTATTGGGATGCTATGAAAGATCGACGCACAGCAAAGGCAGGGGCCGATGGACCGCCGGCACGCCCTTTCCAATCCTGGCAGACGGTGAGGGGGTCTGTACGCCGGCTGGGAGACGTATGTCGCGAGGTCTGCGTCCAGGAACTCGGCGAGTTATTGAAGTTGGGGCACTTGTTTGGGGGCCGGCTTTTTGGCGGGGGCCGCGCTTTTGGGGGCGACCGCGTTTTCCTGGGTAGCTTTCTTCCTGGCGGAGGTGGCCATGGCAGAGGAAAGGAGGGAGGCACAAAGGTGAATAACGGCTTATAAACGACCGTGTGATATTGATTGGCGACGTGCACTGCCACTGACGCGCCAACTCTTCTCTTCATGGAATCTGATGCCGAGGTTTGATTCCGCGAGGATGTGCAAGCCAGTCTGTAACGCCAATTAATAGACCTGGATGATATAATCCTATATAAGAAAAGAGCATGGCACCGCCACCCAAAAGTCACATGAAAACACCGCCACTAAATCACATGATAAGTCATGTGACCTCTCCGCCGCGCAGCGGCAGCCTCTTCTCCTGCCGCATCATGGTGCTCCTCGAGCCCGCCTCGAGGTTTTCATCTAACCCAGCTTCCCTCTGCCTTTCATCTTTGCTCTGACTGCCTCAGGTGTGCCCCATCTCTCATATATTTTGCTGTCTTCTCAAGTTCTGATTTGAGTTTCCAGTTCAACTGGCTACCCCTATCTGTCAAGGTCTTGCCATCACTCTGCCCCCTTTCTGCCTCTGTCATGTCTGTGTATCTGTTGATTCTGCCCTCCTGATTTACATTATCTGTAGCCTGTCTCTGAAATGCAAGCTTTTTCTGATATAAAAAATTTGGCACTAAAAAATTGACAAAGGGACCTAACTCCTCCAAATACTCCCCAGCATGCTCGGATTGCCTCTCAAAGGCATGAACGTGAAAACCATGTCCTTGACAGCCCACAGAGACATTGTCAGCCTAATGCTCCTCAGCCTGCTCAGATTCAACAATCTGCTGAAGATGTTGCCAAAGGTTGAAATACTACACCTAACACAGAATATATGTCTCGGTGGGCCTAATGCACAACAAGAGGAAAAGGACTTGGCAAAATAGTTCCTGTATGTTGGAAGCGGAAGAAATATAGATGCTTCTGGAAACATTGAATTTCCTGAAGTTATGGCACTCCAAAACTATTCTGTCTATGATAGACACAATCTATCCTGGGATCTCAACCATACCTGCAGACAGGATAAATACTTCCTGGAGTGTACAATTCTCTCTGCACACCATGATGATGTGGATGAGCTCAATAACATGTTGCTGCATAAGTTTCAAGGTGAAGAATATATTTTCCACAGTGCTGATTCAGTTATCACAGAAGAGGAAGTTGACAGTGATAATATCTCAACTCTATCCGTGCATCTGGACTGCCTGTGGCCAAATTGGCTTTCAAGGTAGGGTGCCCAATCATGATTCTCTGAAATCTGGGCAAATGGTCTTTGTAATGGCACCAGAGGAATTCTCACGAGAAAGAATGTCACCTCATGTGTTGGAAATTCGGCTTCTAGGTGGCGAACACAATGGCAAAAGGGCTTTCATCCCATGCATCACCATTACTCCATCAGTTGAACAAATTGCTTTTGCCATGAAGCGGTGACAGTTTCCTGGCTGCCTCGCATTCTCAATGACCACGAACAAAGCACAGGGCCAGCCAGCTGATCATGTTGGACTGGACCTCCACACCAATGTCTTTGCCCATGGACAGCTATATGCCGCACCCCCTCAATGCACTTCCAGTCAGTGAGTCAAGGCTCTTTTTAAGAATGACAACAACAAACTCACAAAAAATATTGTATACCCAGAGGTGCTGCCCCATATGTATGTCCTCCTCCCTTTGTAAGAGGGATCCATTGAACTAATTTGTGTTACAGGTAATTCATGTAGATACAATAGTCAGTACACACTTATATTACTTTTTCTTTTTTTTTAAAAAAAAGCCAACAACTGAGATTAAGCTGCAAACACGCCACGCCGAAGGCACGGGTCTAAACTTGTCCTATATAAGAAAAGAGCATGGCACCGCCACCCAAAAGTCACATGAAAACACCGCCACTAAATCACATGATAAGTCATGTGACCCTCTCGCCCGTTCCCGCCACTGCTGCCGCTCCTCAACAAGGCCTCAAGGCCTCAAGGCACATTTCATTAATGATAAGCACACTTTGCCTCTGCCCCCTCTCTACTCCCTCCCATTCCAGGTTTGTTACTCCCTTTCTGCTCTCAATTTCTGTAACCTCTTTGATGATTTCCACAGCTATACCCCTATCTGTCAACTACATCTCATTCTCCCCCACCACTTTTCACTGTGCTTATCTCTTCTGTGTGTACCCAAAATTGACTCTTCAGATTTGGCCCTAATTCCAAATCAGCTGCAGCCTGGCTCTGAATGCAGGTACTTTCTATTTTCTTTGTATCAGTCTAATTTTTGCCGCTCTGAAGGGATCAAACTCCCCCAACCACTCCTCAGCGTGCGAGAATCATGGCTCAAAGGAATGAACGTGATAACAGGGTCCTTGATAGTCCTCAGAGGCATCGTCAGCCTCAACATCCTGTTCAGCCTGCTCAATTTCAACAAAATCCTGAGGATGTCTTTGGAGGTGCCCCTGTTCTAAACAGGATTCCAGAGCAGGCTCAGATTCAACCAAGACTTAGTCCAAACACTCTAGCAGGTCACAGAGCACATCTGGCTGATCTTCAGGCGGCTGCCCCTCTGCATGTTTTTGGCTGAACCTCGAATTGAAGCCTTCAATACAGAACAGCGATATGCCTTTGATGCCATCATGGATTCAGTCCTCCATAACAAGGGGAAATTGTTTTTCCTGAATGGTCCGGGAGGAACTGGGAAAACATTTGTTTACAACACACTATGTTATGCCTTGCGAGGGCGGCGTATCATTGTGCTCTGTGTAGCATCATCTGGCATTGCTTCTTTGCTGCTCATCGGAGGCAGAACTTCTCATTCTACATTCAAAATTCCCATTGAGCTGTGGGAGGGAAGGCTCTGCAATATTAGGAAAGGCACAATGCTTGCCGAGCTGCTTTGCCAGGTCAGGCTAATCATCTGGGATGAAGTTCCCATGCAAGACAGACGTGCACAAGAAGCTGTGGATAAGACTATGCAGGATCTTCGGAATAATAACCACCCATATGGTGGAGCCACTTTGGCCTTTGGTGGTGATTTTGACCAGATCCTCCCAGTTGTTGTGAAAGGGGGAAGAGAGCAGGTTGTTGGAATCTGTATGCAGCGCTCCTACCTATGGTCAAAGGTTGAGATACTTCATCTCACTCAGAATATGTGTCTTGGCGGTCCCAATGCACGGCAGGAGGACAGGGACTTCGCCAAATGGCTTCTGGATGTTGGAAGTGGAAGAACTACAGATTGAAGCTGGGAACATTGAATTTCCAGAGGTCATGAAGCTCCCTAGCAACGCTATTCAGGCTATGATAGACACCATCTATCCGGGGATTTCAACCATAGCTTCAGACCATAACCAAGATAAATACTTTCTTGAGCACACAATTCTCTCTGCACGAAATGATGATGTAGATGAGCTCAACTACATGTTGCTGAATAAATTCCAAGGCGAGAAATCTGTTTTCCACAGTGCTGATTCAGTCATCACAGAAGGGGGAGTTGACAGCGACTGTGAATATCCAGTAGAGTATCTCAACTCTATACGAGCATCTGGCCTACCTCTGGCCAAATTGGCTTTGAAGGTTGGGTGCCCAATCATGATTCTCCGAAACCTAGATCCAGCAAATGGTCTCTGCAACGGAACCAGAGGAATTCTCACCAGAATGTCACCTCATGTCCTGGAGATTCGAATCCTAGGTGGTGAACACAATGGTGAAACAGCTTTCATCCCAAAAATTACCATTACTCCATCCACTGAACAAATTGCTGTTGCCATGAAGCGGCGGCAGTTTCCTGTCCAGCTTGCATTCTCGATGACCATAAACAAAGCACAGGGTCAGTCAGTCGACAATGTTGGACTCGACCTCCGCACAGATGTCTTTGCCCATGGCCAACTATATGTTGCACTTTCTCGATGCACTTCAAGTCAGCGAGTGAAGGTTCTTTTCAAGGATGACAACAACAGAATGACAAAAAACATTGTTTATCCAGAGGTGTTGCTTCGCCCGTATGGTTTCCTCCATTCTGAAACAGATTTGTGGTACTGACTTCTGTTACAGGTAGTTTAGTTAGCTGTAGTAGTAGTTGATGGCCAAGTATATGTATAAATTTCTTTTCTCAAAAAAAAACCGCAACTGAGAATTAGCTGCCAATGTGGCGTGCCGAAGGCACGGGTCTAAACTTGTCCTATATAAGAAAAGAGCATGGCACCGCCACACCCAAAAGTCACATGAAAACACTGCCACTAAGTCACATGAAAACACCGCCACTAAATCACATGATAAATCATGTGACCCTCTCGCCCGTTCCCGCCACTGCTGCCGCTCCTCAACAAGGCCTCAAGGCCTCAAGCCAGATTTCATTAATGATAAGCACACTTGCCTCTGCCCCTCACCTTACTCTCTGCTCCCTCCCATTCCAGGTTTGTTGCTCCTTCTCTGCTCTCAATTCCTGTCACCTCTTTAATGATTTCCACAGTTATACCCCTATCTGTCAACTACATTTCATTCAACTTCCCCCACCACTTTTCACTGTGCTTATCTGATCTTCTGTGTGTACCCACAATTGACTCTTCAAATTTGGCCCTACTAATTCCAAATCAGCTGCAGCCTGGCTCTGAATGCAGGTACTTTCTATTTTCTTTGTATCAGTCTAACTTTTGCCGCTCTGAAACAGATTTGTGGTACTGACTTCTGTTACAGGTAGTTTAGGTAGCTGTAGTAGTAGTTGATGGCCAAGTATATGTTACCTTGCTTGACAAGGGATCTGGAACCTCAAAATTGCGTGGGACCCAGCCCACCCGGTTTGATCCTTTCGCCGAATCTTTCCGAGTCCACGTGTACATGAGGACACCCCACACTTGAACATTTTCAGAGACCTCTTGATTCAATATTCTGAATCCAACAAACATCACTCCATTGCGCGAATCTCCTCACATGACCAAAATTTCCAGTACTGCGATTCTGCGAATCCCTTTCAAGTCATAAAAATGCACTCCAGCGCCCAGAAATTATTACATTTGTGTTTAATCTGGGATCTATAACATGTAGGCAGGTCGCAGGTGCCGGAGATTTTAAGTCTTAAGACACTTTTAAAGTTGGCTAGCTGAGTCGAATCCTGCAGACATGAGTAGACACAGACAGTGACAGACTGTTTTACATACAATCATATCCCTCAGCCATTGGAATCTCAAAGATCAAAGTCCTTGGTTGTAACTGCAAGGTGAATGCTCAGTTCGGAGTATTAGTGAGTATACCACCGCGCACATGTAGAATTGTGCGGAGACCCCCGGCAGTCCCTAGGATTAGCAACTCAACGAAGAGCCTCGGTGAGCTCCAAGTGTGTGTTGCCATTTCTCCGAGCTGCCCTCCACCATTAATTCATTAAAATGTTCCGAACAAGCTGGAGCAGAAGAAGGTTGAAGGAGAAATGAAATTTCAATTGCACAATTGTCTCTACTAGCGATATATCACTCCAGTTCAAAGGGGGGGGAAAAAAAGGTTTCGCTGCAAGCAAGGTCTGTGCCGACATAGTCGGCGCCCACACGTATAAATTTCTTTTCTTAAAAAAACCCCGCAACTGAGAATTAGCTGCAAACTTGGCGCGCCGAAGGCACGGGTCTAAACTTGTCCTATATAAGAAAAGAGCTCAGCACCGCCACACCCAAAAGTCACATGGAAACACTGCCACTAAGTCACATGAAATGTCATGTGACCTCTCGCCCTGCTGCCGCTCCTCAAGGCCTCAACACAGATTCATTAATGATAAGGACGCTTTGCCTCTGCCCCTCATCTTACTCTCTGCTCCCTCCCATTCCAGCTTTGTTACTCCCTCTCTCCTCTCAATTCCTGTAACCTCTTTGATGATTTCCAGCTATACCCCTATCTGTCAACTACATTTCATTCACTTTTCACTGTGCTTTTCTGATCTTCTGTGTGTACCCACAATTGACTCTTCAGATTTGGCCCTACTAATTCCAAATCAGCTGCAGCCTGGCTCTGAATGCAGGTGCTTTCTATTTTCTTTGTATCAGTCTAACAACTTTTGCCTCTCTGAAACAGATCTGTGGTACTGACTTCTGTTACAGGTAGTTTAGGTAGCTGTAGTAGTAGTTGATGGCCAAGTATATGTTACCTTGCTTGACAAGGTATCTGGAACCTCAAAATTGTGTGGGACCCAGCCCACCCGGTTTGATCCTTTCACCGAATCTTTCCAAGTCCACGTGTACATGAGGACACCCCGTTTTGAAATCTTCTGATCTCTATACTCGACTTGGACATTTTCAGAGACCTCCTTGATTCAATATTCTGAATCCAACAAACATCACTCCATTGCGCGAATCTCCTCACATGACCAAAATTTCCGGTACTGCGATTCTGCGAATCCCTTTCAAGTCGTAAAAATGCACTCCAGCGCCCAGAAATTATTACATTTGTGTTTAATCTGGGATCTATAACATGTAGGCAGGTCGCAGGTGCCGGAGATTTTAAGTCTTAAGACACTTTTAAAGTCGGCTAGCTGAGTCAAATCCTGCAGACATGAGGAGACACAGACGGTGACAGACCGTTTTATATACAATCATATCCCTCAGCCATTGGAATCTCAAAGATCAAAGTCCTTGGTTGTAACTGCAAGGTGAATGCTCAGTTCGGAGTATTAGTGAGTATACCACCGCACACATGTCGTGCGGAGACCCCCGGCAGTCCCTAGGATTAGCAACTCAACGAAGAGCCTCGGTGAGCTCCAAGTGTGTGTTGCCATTTCTCTGAGCTGCCCTCCACCATTAATTCATTGAAATGTTGCAAACAAGCTGGAGCAGGAGAAGGTTGAAGGAGAAATGAAATTTCAATTGCACAATTGTCTCTACTAGCGATATATCACTCCAGTTCAAAGGGGAAAAAAAAAAAGTTTTGCTGCAAGCAAGGTCTGTGCCGTCATAGTTGGCACCCACACATATAAATTTCTTTTCTTAAAAAAAAACCCCGCAACTGAAAATTAGCTGCAAACGTGGCGCGCCGAAGGCACGGGTCTAAACTTGTCTATACATTAAGAGACGAGGAACACAGCCACTGAAAGTCACCTGATATATCATGTGCACATTCCCACGATCTCGGAATCAGCCGTGTCTGCGGCGAACCGGGAAACTCGGAATCCGCCGGGCGTTGGCGAAACTGAGAGTCCGCCGGGCGTTGCTGATTCTCCGTGACGAAGGCACGGGTCGAATAAACTTGTATCTTATAAAGGATGAGGAGCATGAAAATGCATGTGATTCGAGATGTAGAATACCACTCACGTATTCACAAGGTTCTTCGTCGCCACTATGGTTCAGTGGTTAATCTACCCGTCCCGCTAAAATCAGCGGATGCGGAGATCGGAGGTTCGAATCCTCTTAGTGGCACATTAAGGTCGCCGAGCCCGGGGCACAGCCGGCTGTGCCCCTTGTCACAAGAAGTGAGCGTTCGCGAGAAATTCAGTCGCAGTCTTCCTCTGCCATACTGTCTTTCACCTATGGGGTTTACCCTAGGTCTTTTTAGCTGTTCATCCCTTATTTTTAATAAGCATTGTATAAGCATCACACTGGAGAACGGGCTGCACGGCTTGGAAGAAGTTGAGTCCGTCCGATTATTACGATAAGGTGACCCGGTAGCACGGAGGAGTGACGCCGCTGATCAATCGGACGCTCAGCACCTGGAGAACAAGGTGTGGGGATACGGCTTCGTTAGCGCCTGTCGTTAGGCTCGAGAGCGCCCTTCTTACCCCTTTACCCCACGGGGAATCGATCATTGATGCGATGTTTGATGGACGCCAAAAGCGTTGATTTGAGGCTTGACATTCCTCACACCGACGAACATACAAGAAATAATATATTTGCCTCCGCGATGGTATTTGAGCACCCGTATATCGACCGATGGAAATGGCCTTTCGTGTCCACTATAGTTCAGTGGTAGAACACCTGGTTTGACCTAAAAGTCGGCGCATGGGAACGTCGGAGGTTCGATTCCTTCTGGTGGCACAAGATGGAGCTGGGTTGGGCCGCGAGAAATACACGGGGCGGTCTCCTCCCGCGATGGTGTGTTTCAGGAGGATTCAACTCCTCCTTGTTATTTTTCTTTCCCTCTTGTTTCTTTCGTTGTTACTACAGGACATAAAATTCGCCCAAGCGAAGAAATGAAACTCAATACAGCCCTCGGTCTCTCTCAGACTCGGCACCCTCCACAAATCCTACAAAGGTGATCATCGCGTTAGATAGACAGTGCTGGTAGTAAGTGCGACGATTCTACGCGTAAATCTCGACCCTGGACCAGAGATACTGGAATGCTATTCCTTCTTGCTGTGAACCAGGAGGAAGTACTTTTTCCACCATCGCCTCCCATTCCTTAGACCTCGTCCATCCCCTCATGACAAAGTCATTCCAGAAATACGGATACCACCCTGCGGACTCCCAATCGATGATACCCGTTACATCACCGGTCTGTGTCCACGAAGATGTTGTCGGGAACGAAATCCCCATGCGTAAAGATGTGGGCGCGATCCATGTCGAACGCGTTACGCCACTCTTCTGCTTGTTTCAGAGAGATCCCGTAGTGTCCCTGGTCGAGGAAGCAGCTCACTAGGCTGGCGGTGGTCTTTGCGGGGCACGGCGTGTTCGCAACGCCGAAGTGTCCACCAGTAAACGGGTTAACGTCGTATGGGCCGAGCTGAGTCCTTGCGTTATCTAATGTCGCCATTTGCTTCACAGTATCTGAGAGGTGACCAGTGATCGTGTCGCGCACGTTTTCAGAAAGAGTCGGAAGCGCATCGCGCAGGGAAATACCCGGGATTTTCTCCTGCACGATATATGTGATGGGACAGTTCAAGTCGGAGTTGTCTGTCACCACTGCGTGAATCTTTGGGGCGGGTATGAAGGTTTGGGTCCGAACGAAGATTGGCGTGGCCTTCCTGCGGGTGTACTCTGCATCCGAATTTAGCCAGCACTTCCGGCTCAATTTCGACCACTGTTACTCCCGCGTATTCAGCCATTTCTTTCCAGCTATAAAACGCGATTGGATGGTTTCGAGGTCCATATTCCAGGCAGATGTCAATCTGAGGATGGTGCACACCGGGAGAAGGACGAAGATCCCTATCATCTGTTGGATAAGGTCACGACGCTCCGACGGAATTGAATTGAAGAAATTCTCATTCTGCCTACAATAACGCAGCGCCTCCAGATAACATGCAAGATACATACGCACTCATAACTTACGTCTCTCGCTCTTTCAAGGCACCTTGACGACCACCTTCTCGCCGCTGACCTTGTTATTTCTTAGCAGATCTAACCCCGTCGCGACGCGCTCCTTGAACGTTCCTTGGTCGAGTAGACGGACGCGGTTCGGCTGAATGATCCCCGCGGCCAGCAGCTGCGGGAGGATCTTGGGCATCAAGTTGTCCTTCAAGTACTCGTTCTGCACCAATTTCTCGTAAACACGCCGTCCACGCGGACAACAAGAAGACGACGCACCTGGCGATACGTGAACGTCCGCACATACGCGATTTTCGTCTCAGGTGTGAACGGGTTTCGCCCTTCGGGGAAGGAAAAGTGCATCGCTGCCTCGCCGACGGCGACTGTGTCCCCCTCCTTGATCGGGAGAAGCAGCGCGACGGTGCCCCGCGGGCTGAGCACCTCCGCGACCCGCGCGAGCGTGCCGTCCGCCGTGATTGCGTCGAGCGCAAGCGCGATCTTCTCGCCGCCGGCCGTGATGTCCGCCGCGAGCGTGGGGCTAGCGTAGTCGACGACGCGCGTCGCGCCGAGCGCACGCAGGAAGGCGTGGTGCTTCGGCGACGCGGTCGCGACGATGTTTGTGTACCCCGCGGCGTGGAGCAGCTGCAGAGCGTACTGCCCCGTCGTCGAGCCCGCGCCGTAGATGAGGATCGGCGTCGCGTGATCCGGCGGCGGAGTGGCTGCGGGGAAGCTGCCCGGCGCGGGGAGCGAGAACTGCTCGAATAGCGTGTAGAAGGCCGTGATGAAATTGTCCGGGATCGTAGCGGCGGCGTCTAGTGCAAGGCTGTCGGGGACCTGCGAATGATATTTGAGGTTAGTATACGTAGAACATTGGCAAGCCAGCACAAGCCACCTTCGCACAGAGGTGGTCCGGCAGCACGACGTACTCCTGCATCGTCCCCTTGAGTCCGTCCTTGCGCCCCTGGCCGAACACGCTGAACGCCGTAACCTATAAAGTAAGGAGTCAGTCCAATAAACGCGCAGCGGTTACACATATTCACGCACCCGATCCCCGACCGCGAGCGCCGTGACGCCCTCGCCCACCTCCGCGACCGTTCCCGCGGCATTGAACCCCAGCGTAATCGGGTACTCCGCGACAGCATACCCCACGTCCGTGATATACGTGTCGAACGCGATCATCGACGCGTACTCAACCTTCAGCAAGACGTGCCCCGCGCCCGGCTTCTCGGTCTCGACCTGTATAGCATCGAATTGGCCCTTCGCAAGAGAAGCGATCGCGGTGTGTGTCGGCATTATGCTAGGAGTGCGACTTTTCACGAGAAAGCGCTTTCCAGTGTCGATTTTCGCTCTGGAACGCATCCGTATTTAAGCCGCAGTCCTGGGTTTAGCCTGTTTCTGAATCTGAAGGATTTGGAAGATTTGGTGCTGTCCAGTAAGGCTGAATAAGCTTTCCGCAAGGCTTACCCAAGCATGAGTGGGCATGAATAAGCAGCGGAAAGACGGATAATGAAATAAGAAGGCGCTTGGAGGGCGCCATTGAATTGTGGGCATTCTAACACGGTGGTGTTGAAGGAAAGTCAAGCGTCCGAACTTCCGAATCACACAAGCGTCCGATTCATTTTTTTTTTTTTCGCATTTCAAAAAAGGATGTACAAAACGACGAGGAATAAAACACTAAAGAGATAAGAAAGAAAGAAAAGGTTACTCAGTCTCCATCGGCGGGGACTCTCTAGAATCATCAGCAGCGTCGTCGGCGTCGCTATCGCCCTCCTCCTCGCTCTCCTCTTCCTCGTCGTCATCATCTTCGTCTTCGCTCTCGCTCTCATTGAAGGTCAGTGAAATAAACTCATCTCCCAGCTGGGCGTCTTCAGCCGAAACAGGAGGAGGAGCACTGGAGTCAGTAACACCAGAGAGAGAAGGAGCCGTCGGAGTCGGAGTCGGTGCCGGGGCCGCTGCGGCCGGCGCAGCGGGAGCAGCAGCAGGGGCCTTCCGGTTGCGGCTCGCGCGGATGACGTGCGGGAGCTTGCAGCCCTTGGTCGCGCACGCGCCGCGCTCCGCAAAGTCGGGGCACTCGCGCACGTGTTGCTTGTCGCAGTCCAGCCCGCGCGCACAGTAGCCGAGCACCGCAAAGTCGCGGCAGACGCCCGAGCGCGCGCCAACGTTCACGTGCGGGAACGGGCAGCGCTCGCGCGTGCAGCGGCCCTTGTTGAGGAAGTGCAGACAGAGCGGCGTGCGTTCCGGTGTCGGGTCGTGCGAGAGGTTGCACGTCTCGGCGTTGTTGGGGCAGTTGCCTTGCAGAAAGTTCCAGCAGATGGCGATCTTGGCGGGGTCGTGTTGATACAGGCAGGTGAGGCCGCGGCTGCAGGTACCTAGAGAAACAAAAGGGGGGGAAAAAGAGTGAACGCGATTCACCAGTGTACGCTCAGGAATGGATCGGTTGGCGAGGGCGGGCGGCGCACCTGTCGTAGTAAAGCGGGGGCACGGCTTGTCGGAATATTTGAGACGCTTGGTGGCGAGCCGGCGAGATCTGGTGACGTAAATTAGAGGGAATCCTAAGCTTGCCTCCACTGGCGAGACGGACTGATATG
Organism: Mycena latifolia; assembly: GCA_029289555.1. Taxonomy (NCBI): domain Eukaryota; kingdom Fungi; phylum Basidiomycota; class Agaricomycetes; order Agaricales; family Mycenaceae; genus Mycena; species Mycena latifolia. The sequence goes on from JARJLE010000039.1 coordinate 772,835, forward strand.
GTCGCCGGCTGTTGGTCAGCGTCATGTTAACAGGGCCACCACGGCGGCCGCGAGACGATTTGGGCTTGTATACACGAGCGCCAGGGTTTGCCAAGAAATGGGGCCGGGGTCGAGGAGCTTGTGGCGCGGTCGGTTTCGGTACAGAGGTCGAGGGTGGCTTCGGCACTAGAAATACATCAGTAAGAGAAGGGAAAGGGAGCCAGTTGACGCACAATCTTTCCGGACAAGAGAACGGTTTGACGATTCGAAAGCTACGCCATTGAGAACGACCTCCTTGACTTGTGTTGTGGGCGCGGGTCTGGACGGAGGCTTGGATGTTGAGGGTCGGATGTAATTGTTGGTGGGTGGCCTGTAGTTTGGGTTGACGTAGGTGCTGCTCCGGGGAGGTTGGTATGTCGTTCGAGTAGAGTTTGCTGATTTGTGCTGGCTGATAGTGGCTGAAACGAGAGAATGAGGATTCGACACATGGACTTGGAGGAACATACCGGTCAGTCTTGCGATTTCGCTTTTTATTTGTGCTTCGGTGGCCATGGCGAGGGGGAGGAGATGGGGGCTGGAGTCAAGGAACGTAATGCTTGGTCAGCACAGTGACAGGATCAACAAGCGTCACGGTCAACTCAGCACTACTCAATCTCAGAAAACTTGTGCTCTCGGACGTTCTGGTACCCTCTTCTCGTCGGCAGCGTCTTGCTCCATTGGCCCACTTCTTCCCTCCAAAATTTGCGCCCCAATTTCTGGCTTCATTCAGCTTCAAGTTTCTCCTCAATCTTTTGTTGAATCCTGACTTACGCTGCTCGTGGACTTGCTATACATGGATTCCAGTTGACAGAGAGCCTTCTACCCGATATTCTCCCCCGTGAGGAGGCGTCAGAAGCCGCAAACGTTCCGTGGGGCACGAATTCGTGCCCCACGCTGCGTGTGCGGCTTACATTCACCTTGACGAGATATTAGATGGTGTGGCTTGCTAGGGTGATCACGATCGCGGGGAGGACGGCCATTCACCTTCCCGGTCTGCCTGCTAGCGATGTTTCCAAGTCCCATATGCACACTGGGTCGCGCCCATCTACTATACCGCCATCATCATTCGTCAAGACGTGCGAGGCCTCACACGAGCACTCAGTCCTCCCCCTGCGCGCACTGATCCTATGGTACCCAGGATAGCGCATTTTTGTCCTTGTGTCAGCCTGGCATCAACGCATGCCTATATGTACACCCGATTTTGCCCTCCTCTCGACATTCTTCTCTGCGAAATCGTCCTCCAGCACCTCGGAGGCTTCTCGGTCTCCGTTCCCTCGCGGGCGAGCACTATACGTCCGGCTTGTACCAACGTTGAGGGACGAGTACCGGAAAGGGGTGGTCGGAGGGCTCAATCTGCAGCGCGCCATTCTAGATGTTAATGCGCTTCCTGTTCGGGTTCTGTTCTTTCGCCGTGTCTGGTCTCGTCTCACTGTCGCCCATTTTATTGTACCGAGAATCCATTGTTGGCATTGCGCACGTCCTCTCCGAAGCTGGCGGCACTGGGCGACTTCAAACGCTGGCTGTCTCTGGCGCTCAAGTCGGGGGAGCTACGAGTTCGGCATCGCTGCCGAAGGGGTCGTTTCGGTGGCTTCCTTTCCTTTCTTATTACCCCCTTTCCTGAATTCCTCCTCCTTACACCATTTCACATTTATGTAAATTACCATCCGCGCGCTGCGCAGCCTGCCACAGAGCCGCCCATCATAGAGGTCAAGCACTGCCATCTCAGTCCAATGCGGAGTTTGGTACGGACGTGGAGAATGGCTTGGTGCGAATATCACTGCATGGACTCGGCGCGCCACATCGCTGCTTGGCAGGGTTGATAAAAACCTGGACATCGGGCCTCAGGCTCGCCGGCGCGGAGCATTTTCGGGGTAGTTTTTGCAGCCAGATAGTGCTTCTTGTTTCGAGGGGACTTATACCCGACTGCCACATTGTTTGCGTAAGTCTAACGCGCCTCGCCACTTGTCTCACCAGGCCTCGGCCCTGACTTCATTTCATTTTCACTTCAAATTCCATTTGAGTGCGCGCGGGCCCCTGGGGGCCCATACGTATATACAGGAGGGTAGCTAGCGGGTCTGGAGGGAGGAGCAGGAAGGGGGAGCTCGGTAGGTAGGGGCGGGGGCGGCGGAGAGATGCTGCGAGGGTGATGTATGAGTTTTATATCTAGGCAGGTTGTCAAGGCAGTGGTATGAGCGTAACAGAAAATATAATATGTAAGTAAAGAGCAAGGGAAGAGAGAGAAAGGAAAAAGAGAACGCTAGAGCGCGTAGCAAGGGAAGCGGCCGGTGTCCCGCACGAACTCCAGGACCGGCTTGGGATCGGACTTTGCCGCGAGCAGGAGGCGGAGCGAGAGACGCGCGGTGCCCAGCCGATAGATGGGATCGAGACGCTGGCGGCGATACATAGGGCAGGAGAGGAGGTAGTGAGGGACCGTCTGGGGGACGAGACAAAGCGCGCAGTCGGGGGAGGGGGCTAGGTGGAAACGGTAGAGGTAGGCATTGAGGGCCAGGTGGGTCGTGCGGAGCTGCGTGAGCACACTGGATTGCGGGCGGCTCAGGTCGTCGTACATCCGCGCGATTGCGCTGGATGGCTTCACGCTGTCGACGAGGGAGAGGCGGAAGCGCGGGGACGCGGACCATTCCGCAAGCCAGCACGCATTGAACGCCTTGGACCCGTCTGCGATCAGCCTTGCTCGTCGGGAGGGGGGAGTCGAAGAGGGGGATGCGGGATGAGAGGGCAGAGGAGGCTCCTTGGGCCTGACTATGGAGCGCTATCTTATCAGATTCGAAGATCTAATCAGATTGGAGCCATCTGACCCGATATCAACTGCGAAATAAACAGGCGTCAATATTCCATTTTATTCTCGCGCAATCCACTCGGAGCGTTCTCGGCTCCCATTTTCTCTCTCCACCATGTCGCGCTCTACCAGAATCAAGGTCCTCCTGGTCATCGACGTCCTCTTCTTCTTCCTCGAGATTATAGCAGGTCCTCATTGCCACCTGCGGCAACTAGCGATGCTGACAATCCCTCAGGCTATGCGGTCGGGTCCCTTGCGCTCGTCGCAGACAGCTTCCACATGCTCAAGTATGCTTCCTGCATCCATCCCGGAGCTCCTGTAGCCTTATTTTTACCTATAGTGATGTCATGAGCTTAATAGTCGCGCTCTACGCGATTAAGGTTCGTTGGCGCAGCTACGCCGTCGGGGGCCTGGTAGTTGACACGCCCTGAATCCATGTAGCTGACAGAGCAAAGCGCATCCGACTCTCGGTATTCATACGGGTGGCATCGCGCGGAAATCCTCGCGGCACTTATCAATGGCGTCTTTCTGCTCGGTACCTATCTCACTGTGGCGACTTGAGCGCAGGCACTGACAGCAAAAATGACCAGCCCTCTGCTTCTCCATCTGTCTCGAGGCGATCGAACGGTTTTTCGGCACCCCAGGTAAGCTGCAAGAATAGCACGGGGGACGCTGGTTGGTCACTCACATCGCTCCAGAAATCACGAATCCACGCTTGGTCGTCATCGTTGGGACACTCGGCTTGGCGTCAAACCTTGTCGGCTTATTCTTGTTCCACGGTGCGCCTGAGAACGAAGCCAACTGAACGATCTTCTCACCAAGTCATAGAACACTCCCATTCGCACTCGCACTCTCATGCGGAGGCCTCCAATGGCCACGCCCCGCACAGCCCGGGAGCCTCGATCGAGAGCAGCACGACCGTGAAGCCCGTACTCACGAGGACTGATACCGAACACTCGGACGACTTCGCGCTGCCTGGCCACCCTGTCATGACGCGCGCTTCCATCGCGAAAGGTGCGCATTCCGACCGCCGTACTGGCACCGTCTCAACGCCCCCCCCAGTGGCACACGACATGGCCCGTGCGCGCTCGCCGTCCCCGCCGCGGTCCATCACCCGACACCTCTCCCACGACGGCGAGCACGTCGACGTGCGCAACACCTCCACCGAGGAGACGCCCCTGCTCGCCGCCGCCCCGTCCGCACACGACCACGGCCACGCGGACGGCGACCACTCCCACTCCCACGGGCACTCCCATGGGCACGGGCAGGGCTCGATGAACATGCGCGCGCTGGTGCTGCACGTCCTCGGCGACGCGCTCGGCAACGTCGGCGTCATCGCGACGGGCCTCGTCATCTGGCAGACGAACTGGAGCTTCAAGTACTACTTCGACCCCGTCATCAGTCTCGTCATTACCGTCATCATCTTCTCCTCCGCGCTCCCCCTCGGTACGCCCCCTCCCCTCCCCCGTTTCACGCTGTGTGTGCGTGGCGCTGATTATTCGATGTGTGTATAGTGCGCAGTGCATCGTTCGTCCTGCTGCAGGGCGTCCCGTCGACGATCTCGCTGGAGCAGGTCCGCGCGTCCATCCTGTCCGTAGACGGCGTCCTCAGCCTGCACGAGCTGCACATATGGCAGGTCCGTTTATCTCTTCCGCTCCTTTTATAGGCGCAACCTAATCAATGCCTCCGCAGCTCTCCGAGACGAAGAACATCGCCTCCGTGCACGTCCTCGCCTCGCGCGACCTGGACTTTATGCCCATCGCCGCCAAGATTCGCAAGGTGCTGCACGACCACGGTATCCACTCGTGCACGATCCAGCCCGAGTACTACCGCATCGGCCCGCCAGAGAGCATGTTCAAGGCCTCCGCCGACACGTCCTGCCTCGTCCTCTGCCCGCCGGAGGAGTGCAACCCCCAAGACACTTCATGTTGCCGTACGTCTGTCTCCCCTCCTCAATTCCGACTCGAAAATCAATCCTCACTCGCAGCGCCCCCGCCCACGGACGTCTAGCTGCCCGCGCCCCGTTACGCTCGACTCTAGAATACATAAGTATTGCTGTACCCCTAACAGGAAATAATTAACTAGTATTTAATGGAGTGGGCGTGTATATGCATGCTCTTCCCGGCTCTTCTACAAGTCTACAATTAGTTAGTCTGCGCCGCGCCCCCACTCTTGCGGATGACGCCCGCAAGCGCATTATCCACGTCCGTGAGGCTCGCCTCCTTGCGGAACACCTCCATGTACACCTCCTCATCTGGCACCCCGCTGCCCTCCGTGCCCAGCCCGCGCCGCGCGATGTGCCAGTGCTGCGGGTTCTGCCCACGCGAGAACACCTCCGAGATCTCGGGCTCGCTGTGCGCACAATCAAGTGGGTTAACTAGGCGTTCTAGTCGACAGGGGGAGAACGCACCTCTCGCTGAGCAGCTGGCGCGCATTGTACAGGTGCCCCGAGCGCGACTCGAAGTCCGCGCTGCGGATGGTGAACCCCGAGGATGTAAGCGCGGAGCGGTCCTTGGGCTGCAAAATCTTGGTCGCGGAGGGGAGGCTATCGATGCTACATACACTCCCCGTCAGCACGCTCATGATCCCCAGCGATGGCAAACACCGCCACGGACCTCTGCGTCGGATCTTCCGCTATGGTGGCGCCAATGCTGTCCGCCAAAGCCGCTGCCTGTTGCGCCCAGGGACCAAACGCCGACGTGTCGGGCTCGAGCTGGTCGCCCGAGTTATCTAGCCCTAGTAACGCAACAAGCACACGATCTCGCTGGGGGTGGGGGATTAGAGCGGCATGGATTACATTTGAAAAGGAACTGACGATGAGATAATAGAGCCTCCGCCGCCGCGTAGCCTGTGGATCTTCCGGGCTCGACAGGTGCACCGTCGTAGAAGAGAACTCGATGGGTTCAGGTTCCGGGGTGACAGGCAGCGCGGGTTCCTCTACTGGGGCAACGTCGGGTGCACCTGCGTTCAAAGAAGTACTGGAACCATCGGCGGGCTCAGTCTCCTTATGTGGGACGATTGTGTCTGATAACGAGCGCCCATCCGCCGCGTCCGCGGATTTCTCTATGGGCACGGGTATCCGCTCAGAGAACATCGCGTCCTCAAGCGCGCTCCGGTCGACCTCGAAGTCCACGGTCCGTTCCAACCCCGGCGTCTCCTGCGGCTCAGACGGAATGCCCTTGTCCTCGTTCATCGGCGTTACCGCCAGGAGCTCCGGCGGCCGCTTGGCGCCCTTCCCGAACGTGAGATATCCCGGCCAGTTCCATTTAGGCATGTCCATCTTAACGTTAAGGTCAAGATTCATGCCGAGGAACGTTTTGGAGTCGTCGTCGCGCTTGGGGGAGTCCCGCTGGCGCCGCGGTTCGGGATCAGGCAGAGGGGGTAGCGCCTTGGAGGCCTTGATCGTGCTATCGGCGGCTGGCGGAGAGGAGAAGAGCGGTTGTGGCGGAGGTAGAATGGATAGAAGGAAGTTGGGGAGGGCAGGTGTGTAGGACATGTCGGTGTATCTTGCAGAAGGAATGACATATGGAGGAGATACAGCGATGACGACCACCTCGTCGGGTAACCGGGAGGAGAATTCGTCGAGGGAAGCAAGCAGAGAGCTCTGACTTGGGTGCAACGGTGGCCCTGAACGAAGGTAAATACTATGCCCTGCAAGTGTCGAGGACGACGTACCGAGGTTTTCTCCGAATTCAGGGCCCTCTTCCAGATCCCAGGACCATGCCCAGACAGTGAAGAACCTCTCTAATTGCAGTTCCAAGGCCTGCTGGCCGAGCAAAGCGAGGATGGATGCGAAAGACCCGTGCCTGAGCTTCGAGCGGATGCATCAGCCAAGGCAGAACTCGTATAGGCGCAAACGCACCTTGAACTTCTCGTATCCGCGCATTATATCCGCTTTCACGGCGATATCGTGCACGGAAAACTCATGGTAATCGTATAAGACGGGGGGTTCCGCATTGCTCTTCTCCTTCCCCTTCCCTTTGACTTTGTCCACAGGCGGTCGCGGCGTCTTTGCAACATCAATGCCCTTAAACCTACTGAATCAACGTGCGAGGTCAGAGTTGGAGAGAACCGAACGGACTGCGTGTATCCAAAAATTGGGCTCGGGCGACACCATAATCATTCGCTTCGTCTGTGAGTGGACATTATTGCACGGGTCTTCTGCGTTGAACATGCTGGCAGGGGATGAGTATAAGCTACTATCTGGTGGTTGTGCGTGGGCACTGACTCCGAGAAGCTGATGAGAGCTTTGGCCAGCCCAACCTGCCGAAGCATTCGGTCGCGTGAGACGGCCCGTTCCTTGGAGGTATAGAACAAGATATGGGCTTGCTCCTCCGCGTCTTCATCATCGGAAGCGACAGGTCCACTCGGGCGAAGGGTGGGATTGTAGATGGTGAGGTACAAAAGGTTTGGAGCAATTCGGCTCATATCACGGCTTGAGAGCAAGAGGAGTTTGGCCTTGTTGCCAACGCACGACGAATCAAAAAAGCAAAAATATTATTCGTGTTACGAGGGGATACAATATGAAGAGCAAGCAGTCTCAGAACTATAATATGCAACTCTAATCGACCTTCAGATGAGCTGAGGTCTCTGCGTGTCCGTCACTAAAGGGATTAATGTCTGACAATGAACTCGAGTTTTCTGATGGTGAATGCAAGTCTAGTGGCGCCGGCGACCGCATCGGAGACCAGTTGGGGGAATTTGGCGTTTCAAAGGTGTATTGGGGCCATTCCTGCTCTGGATCACCCTCCGCCTCCGTGGATGATGCGGGCGAGGCCTTGTTGGATGATGGGTCGGGAAAGTCGTAGCGGTGGCCCGCGCGCGCAAGAGGATCGTCAGAAGAAAGCATGTCAATACTATCCTCCAAGTCGGGCGGTTCGTCTCGCAGCGAAGCCGGTGAAGACCCCGTTGTTGACCTGGTCGAACGAGGAAGGAATGTTGTCAGTCCTGGAAGGCCCAAGTCGTCGTGAGAGTCATCGACAGACTCGACAACCCCTTCATCCGAACTGGGCTCGCTCGGTTCCGCTCGGCGCTGTAGACGGGCTGCCTCGATTTTCGCTTGGGTTTTCCCCCCGAGAGGCTCGGCCGTTCGGCGACGGTAAAACAACAAGTAGGCGTTGGCGTTCTGAGATTCAATCAGTGAGGGTAAGTGTCAGTACGGAAACCACTGACCACAGCATCCTGGGGACGCGCAGGAGTCACATACGAGTCGTCGAAATGATACCACGTATTGTTCGCATGATTGAGCGCATAAGCTCGGTAGTGTCCCCCACCGAGACCACCCATATGCTCATCAACGCCAAACAAGTCGTAAATCAGCGGTTCTTCGAGGTTGTCCAGCTGGAGACCTTCCAGAGATGCTCCGGCGTTGAGAAGTCTCTTGGCTGCCGCCCGCTCGCCGACCATATCCCCAAGATCCAAGCCGTCAACGGGGAAGTCTATGAATGCATCAATCTTATCCCTCAACGTCCTGCTGTTGCTGAACCGCTTGAGGTGCACGACGAGCACATCGGGCGCTTTCCAAAGATCGAACTTCTTCGTCGCCTGCTGGTGCTTCTTGCATCGCGGGCAATACCAAAGATCATCCTCGCCAAGCTGCTCTTCCTTCGTGAACTCGTCCATGCAGTCCTGCAACGATATACCCTTGTTCTTCTTCTCCTCGGCCTCCCGCTGCGACTCCTCGAACTCGGGATGCACAAACTGCGTCCACTGGTCCCAGCGCGCATCTTCGTAGCGGTGTGCGTCGCCAAAGTAGAACGCCTTCATGTTCTCGTCAAACTCGCACATTAGAATGTCCCCTTCGTGCAGCAAGATGGAATTCGTCCCAGCTCCAGCTTCCTCCAACCGCGACTCGAAGGACTCGAGCTTGCCGGAGTGCATGAAAGCATTGGTGGTCCCGTAGTCCTTCGTGTTTGGCTGCGCTTTCAGCTGGAAGAGACCACGCTTGGGCCCAACACGGATAGGCTCGCCGTCGGGAATGACCGCCTCCATCTGCACGTCTTCGTCCTCCTCCTCCACGACAATCAGGCTCTTCTCGTCTGTTATGTCCCCCTCGGGCGCCTCCATCGGATGCTCCACCACATCCCCGTTGGCCTTGATCTCGACCAACGAGTCCACGGGTGGCACTCCGTTGATCTGAATGGGTACGGTGGTAGACGCCACCTCCCACTTGAACAAGTCGCGCGCATTGTTCGCCCAACGCTCAAGGCGGCCCACAACGGCGTCGTATATCGCGCCCGGATCCGTTGCCTGCTTCTGATCAATCACCGCAATAGTGGGATAACCGAAGTGCGAGATGTTATGGTGACTTGAGCTGCTGTATATGTTGCGTGGCGGGGCCTTCAACTCGCAGAGATAGACGGGGACGATGATGGGGTCGTCCGGCTGCTTCTTGTATGTCCTGCTCTGTTGCGCGTGACAGGGAAGCTCGTAGCAAACGATGTTGTCGGTATTTGCCATCTCGCCGCACAGTAGCCCGTCATCCAGATTCTTGTAAAATTTGTGCGAGAATATTTCAAGAGTCAGAAGCTGTGGGACGTTAATGCTGGACTGAGAAACACAAGACAGAGCTTACATTGTCCGGTGGGGCGCCCATCCATCGACCGAGGAGCTGTCGTAAATCCTTGAAAGAAGCGTCTCGACCGATCTCAACGGGCACCTAATTCCACTTTAGCAGTCGCGTAAGGACACGATGAAGGAACAAGTACCTTCACGTGCGGTTTTTCTATATCCCAGGGCACGTAAAATATGCTGTGCTTCCACTTTTTCTGCACCGGCAGAGGTAACGTGAGGTACATGAACGGATCGAACGTGATCGAAACCTATCCACTTATTAGAGCATCATCCCGAAGGATATCTGGACAGCCAACCTTCTGACATTCTGGACACACCAGCGTGCTCTGGTATTGGCCTTGGAATAGATCCACAATCACACTGTCGTTCCGGAGCATATAGCCGTCCCACGACTTTTGAGCAAGCTGGACGAGTTCCAAGTCACCTCCACCTGCCCAGTCCGGCTTCTCGACATAAGGTTTTTGTTTTACTCGGTTCAGGTCCTCGTGCAGGCCGTCGAGGAGGAAAGCCACCAGTTCTTGCGAGTCGTGCTGCTGGTACCCGCTGAACTGGGGCGCGAACCGCTGCAGCTGTGTCTTGAATTCACGCGGTGAGTAGGAAGTAGATGGGCCATTAGCGGCCCAGATCCGTTGTAGGAGGGCGCCGAAAGCCTCTGCGATGGCACCATGCATTCCCAAGGGGTTGTCCGGATTGAGCTCCTCCTGGAAGACGCCAGCTGGAGAATAGGTTAGGACAAAGTCGTCTAAATCACTCCTAGGCAAATGTGCGCACTTAGAAAGTAATCCGCAAGCTCTGGCTCGTGGGCAAGACATTGGAGGGCGGAGTTCATAAAGCAGGTATTGCCCATGTTTCCGAGACCCAAAGTACCCGGTTCAAGCGTCTTGTTTGACGAAGAGCCTGTGAGCGGCCCACGCGTAAAACTCGTGAAAGGAGAGGACGTATTTCGGGGAGATGAAGAGCGTTGGGATGAAGGACGCTGATTGCCCAGGCGAGCGAAGAAACCCTGGTCAGAGGGAAAGAGTGGAGCGTCCGGGACAATCGAGGCTGCCGTCTCGAGAGGCGGCAGCAATTCGACGGGCGATTCGACGAGCCAGCCGGCGAGAGTCTCTTTGAATTCGACAATGAAATTGTCGCCATGCATAAAACCTGCTTCTTCAAGAGACTTGGAGGTTCCATCCACAATTTCGCACTGAGCGGTCGTCATGTCCTCGACGGAAAACTCTTCCGAGGAAAAGCCGGCAGGAGGTGGTGTGTTGACCTTCCAGACGCGAAATGGGCCAGATTCCGCGACCCCAACGGGGCGCATTTTCTTTGCAAGTACGTCGGTGAGAGATAACACGGACTCCATGCACGATATGGTGATGGATGGGGGGTCCGTTTCGTCCGTCGATCGATTGCGAGTCATACGCATGACGGTAAGTCGGAGTGGATAGAGTTCAACGGTGGGCTCTTTCTGCTCCCCACGTAGAATGACGCTCCGAGGAAGAGGGAACTTGGGCTCGCCGTACCTAGTAAAAATCAGCGACATTCGAACAAGATCGTGCAGAATTTACCAGGAAATAAATTCATCCCACACGGCCTGTGGCACCAGCTCATAATCCACACCGTCGGAAAGCGGGGCATGGAGGTTCCCATTCACGTCAACAAGGGAAGTGTTATCAACTCCTCGGAGTTCTTCCTCTGTGACCGCGCCCTCCTTGTCCACGACTCCGGTACACGCCTTCTTCCAGCGCTTGTACCAGTTTCTGTCGATGACATACCACACTTCGCCCTGCTTCATACTCGCCGCTTTTGCCGATTCAACGCGCGCCACCTTTTCAGCGGGTGGCACAGATTGATACATAGCTGTATATGTCGGCGCGAGTCGGAAGGTGTCGTCTCCGAGTGTAGCCATGTAGGCGTCATTCTCCGGGGTGGGATCCGAGAGGGACAAAGTAGAAATTGGGTCGCCGTCCTGCGATGGCCCATCGGAAAGAGAACGCTTGACGGAGGACGAAGAAGTGTCGGAAAGCATGGAACTGCTGCGTTGTCTCTTCCTACTTGGCTGGGAGGAGACTGGTGAGGGTGGTGAGGAAGGCGTAGAGTTCATCGTTGTCTTTTAAAAAGAAAGGAAGGCAAAGGTCGAAAAGCAAAGAGAACGCGTATAGATGTGTGACTGTGACTGTCACGTACTAAACAAACCTTTTGCCTTCATTCCAGCCTGAGCTCACTACTTCCAGTACGGCGAGCTTGCTCCAGTGAACGATCGGACAAAATATGATGAAGATAACGCTCGTGTGTCCATAATATGCTCTGGAAGGCTCGCTCACTGCTAGGTCTGGGCGATTTTGTGTGTTTCGGGCGGCACGATCATGCATGCCGATCGCCTCAGAATCCTTCATCTCAGATCTCAGACGTGAAGATAATTTGACGCCCAGGATACGAGGTTATTACCCACAGTGGGGTTTTTCTAATCCAGTAAACCGTTGTTGGAAATTGCTTTGGTGTTCGAGTCGACGATCGACGCATCGCGGTGTTCAATGTGATTCTGCCTCTTCGTTTCTCGAAGCCGAAGATCAACGGAGGTCATCGGCCTGCGTTCTATGCGTTTCTCCTTCAGACTTCTAGCACCTTCCAGCTTCGAAGGGTGCATCAGTGATGTGAGTTGAGCACTTTCCCCCAGAGTTTTCTTAAACTCCAGCAAGCCAAACCCACCCTTCCAGACGACGTCGGCGCAGCAGAGATCCCCTCGACCTCTTCAAATTGCTGACCGTTCGCGAACTCTCAATTGGACGGGAGGACTCGTAGAACTCTCCAAGAACTCTCCCTGGAGAACAGAGCAAGTTGGGGCCTGATCAAGGCCTGACCAAGCGAGGGAGGTTTACCAAACGGCCGATATCGCCGCGCATTATTTTGTTACAGGATTGTACACTAAGGTAAGGAATATCGCCAATGACCGACCCTATGCCTGTGATCGAGTACCATTAGGAGTCTTGCTATTCTCGCGTAACCCTGCCCAAACATCCTCAGTAGCAGCTGCTATACGTTCTTTCAGGCTGCCAAAGCTGTCGAGCGCAGGTCGAACGTCGAGGGAGAAGACCGGAGAGCCATCGGGCTCGGGAGGAGCGGAGTAGTAATCTATCACATAGCGCACTTCCTCTCCGGTTTTGGGACGTCGGACGACCCAGTCGTGGCGGTCAAAAGGTGGTTCCGTGCTGCATGGACGAAAGGGCATGAGAACTAGAAGTCGGCCGTCATAAACTGAGACATACTTGAATCGTGAAGGCATCAGCCATCCAGCAAGCATCCAAATCCGTGCCTTGGGCGACATCTCCCCAGGTCTGCCTTTAAAGCGGGCAAGCTGGATATCATCAGCGCTGTAGACAGCCAGATTAGCCACTGCGAATAAGGAGATGGCGAGGGACTCACGGATATGCCTTCTTCTCCCATTTCAAGACCTCCTGCCAAGCCTGCTCGTTCAAGAAGTTGTGGATCTCCACCATAGTTTCCACGTGTTCGAGCTCCTCCGGCGTTTCCCGCCCTTTCCGAGCAAGTGCGTTGTAAAATTGCTGGGGCGACGGATACTCCCATTTGGTGGACGGATCCCGGGGGATAGAGGATACCGTGCGGGATGTCGGTAGAGCTACAGATTGAGAGGGCGCTGCGTTTTGCGAGAGATTTGGCATCTGGTTTAGGGAGTTTATTGATTCATGGTCGATGGGGCATTGCGCGAGTTTTGGCGAGGGATCGTGAGGAACAGGGCAAGCAGACGCAGTGGGGGCTTTGTGGTCGATAGGACATCCTTGCGATGGAAGCCCAGAGCTGCGGGACGGCGCGCTCTGCGAACTTGTCTGACCCATGGAGGAGAGAAGAATGAAAATTCGGATCAATAGTATCACGCAAAGCCAAACACCAGCGCACTGCCGCAGATCACAACTTGCTTCCACCAGCGCTGCCGGATTATGACGTCCCACTAAGCCGACTCCGAGTCCAGAATGTTCCGTTTAAACTTTAATTCGAAAGCAGAACCCCGGCCGGAACCGCACAATTCGCCGCAAATCCGCCATGATTAGCCATGATCTCCGTCTATCTCCGAGTCCATTCAAGGCAACTTCTAAGTTGGAGTCCGCCCCCAGTTCATTTCATTTTAGAGCCACGAATGATCTCAGCATAGCCTAAATTTGAGCGACACTTGCAAGGTTCTCCCTCGGTCTTTTATATCTCCAAACTCAGGTCGCAGTCTAATAATCGGACCCCTCTGGGAGGGTTCTAATAATCTCATACATGTAAGGTTCACTGCATACATAAATCGCGACCTGACAGTATACAGTATCCAGTGCATTTCATCTCTTTGCTCCGCTTTTACTTTCACAACTATGAGTACGTTACCAAGCTGCTAGTAAAATAAAGAGATCGTAAACTGCACTATACCCTGCATTTAATATGAGGACCAAAAGTAGGACTAGTGCTATCCGCGAGTGTTCCTGTCGGCAAATGGCTTACATGTACGTATTGAACAACTATAGATCATTTGTGTGTGTTTTTGGCCCGCCGTAGGTTCTCGTTGAATAACATGGAGACTTCCATTTGACAAATCACAGTCATATGTGCATCGTCTCTTGCGCCGTGAGTATTCATGCGCTGTTTCTGTGTGGCCGACGGTTAACGAGATCATGCCAGGGCTATTTTACGGTAATTCCTGTCTTGGTTGGAACTTGAATGGCGAATATGAATCAACCAGGCTGTGAAGGTCTCTGTCCTTCTGTAAAATTAGTTCGGCCTCCCGTTAAGCTCCCTTAAGTGCCTCCTGAAATTCCCGACTTCTCACACAGGTATTAGAATACGTGCGGAGTTCTCACCTCCATTGCATTAAATCCGCGCTTATGTCACCTGCTAGTTTTGGCGCAAAAGACGTGGGAGACCTGCCCTCTACCCTCCCGCCCAGCGCCCATTAGCTGTCACCCCGACACCCGGATTCCAAGAGGATTTATTCTCAAAGATAAAAATTCCTGCCCTCGGCATTGGTGGATTCGCCTTTCAACATCCGTGGGTGCAACTCGGTTGCCCAGGCTGAGAAGAGGCATTCTCCGCCATATCGACCACCCACCGAGTTGGCCATTACGAGGGCCATGACTACTACCTCGTCCAGAGCAGAAGCATCGTGCTCCATAGTTCATGCCCAAACTTCATGTCCTCCTTTATCATGGTAGACATTTCCCCCGCTTGCCCTACCAATGTCCCCATGAACTCATGCTCCTGCCAGTAACACAATGCGCCATAGGCCTCCCCAGTTGACCTATCGGCGGCCTAATTAAAGGACCATCCAATCCTCCGGCTCAGGTTTGAGCTATCCATGAGGTCAATTTTCAGCACGTTGCTATGTGTCCACAAGAGCCGACCCCCAGTACACAGCACCAGTTAGTACGGCCATCATGCTCCCTCCCCACCCCATGTACTACCCTCTACTTCACCGCGACACCCCGCAACTCGCAGTAGTCGTGATGTCCTACCTTCTTAGAAGGGTACGCGCCTCTCCTCGTATTCACCCTGAACTGACACAGTTACATATGAGCAAGCTGGACACCGTCTCATCTGCGGTGCTCCTGTCGAGCACCGCGGCAGCGCGACGCCGACCTCGTAGGAGCCATGAGCTTAACGCCGTTCCGCCGCTGATATACGCCGCACTGGCCATGCCCTCCAGCACCGCCCGCAGCAGCCTGTCCGAATCCGCAGCGAACAAGGCCGCGGGCCACCTGCAGGATGTCGAGGTCGTGGGCCAGCTTCATGGCGCCCAGGTCGACATCGAACAGCCAAACCACAGAAATGCAGAGCACGCGTATGTGAGCCTTGCCTGAATATTTTCGTGGTCTTTCTAAGCGGACTGCGAGCCCTGCAGGAGGGGACCAGGCCAGCGGAGTTCATCAACGGACTGGAACCGCACAAGGATTTGCCCAAGAATAGCGATTGGATCTCTAGCAGGAGTTAGGCGTCCTAAAGAATTCCGAGGACAAGGAGAAGAAAGGAAGAGGGTCGTGGTGTAGCATCGTACCGGGCGCCGTCGAAGGAAAAATCTGAATCCGTAGCTAAGTCGTCCAAGAAGTTCGCGTCAGTACCCAGGATACTAGGAGAGATCGAGAACCTGGAGTGCCGTGCTGAAACGGGGTAAGATTATTGGGGTCGTGGCGACCTGGTCACATTTCACACAAACTCCCGTATAATCGCCGTGAGTAACGATCCGCCGGATCTCGCGCGCCACACCTTCAAGCTGAAACCTTATCTCCTTTGCAGCCATGCTGCAACAATACCCGGAAAATCTGTGAATGAGCCCTGAATGGAGTGTATTTCAGTACTGATCCTAGAAATCTGATATGGAGCTTCTGTCTTGACACGGGTCTTCGGGACGTCGTTCATTGGATACAAATCGAGACTTACTGGGGAGTGGCGGGTCTCATCATGTTGGTGCCAGTCCTTCGACTAGGGTCATTGGGTCAAAGGCTTGAACTAGCTGCGCAATCTTCTGAAATCAAACAAAGGTGTCCCGTCGGCATTAGAGTGAGCGTAGCTGCAAGGGCGGCGACGAGAACAATGAGCAAGATATCACTGAAAGTGCTGCGCATTTTGTTGAACTCCATTGATGCGAGAAACAAGAAGGTGCTGCGTGCAGTGCTTGTCACGAAGTCCTGCCACTCTTGGATGTTTTTCTCGGCAACTTGGCGGCCGTCGGGCCAGATATGCGCAGTGAACTTGCTTATCCTTCATGGCCCATGGCCGATTGTTGTTCCAAAAAAGGGAGAGATAGAAGTTAAGGTGTGTGATCCGATTTCAGAAGACCAAACCCAGTTCCAGTCTGTTGGTTGACGCCGCCGTCACAGTGATGGTGTCGTGAGAGCGAAGAAATGGACTCTACTATTGTATCCGTCAACGTTTTGATGTAGTCGGGATAGAGGTACCAAGAGCCTTAGCCGAGCTGCTTAGAACTTGAACTCGTCGATTACTACCCGAGCTTTTTTTCAACCTTTGGAACTAGCAGATCGCTGTAGACGGGAAGAGCCGATTATCGCAATCAACAAGCAGAAGTCTAGGTGAATGTACGCACTCTAGGTAGTCCGCGAGAGGAAGAGTTTGATATCTCGGACCGCATCGGCTGGGCAACGTGGCGATCAATTGCCAAGCTTCGCCAAACTTGGGGCACTGCCTTGCACCTGTCGCCTCCAAGTCACTTTTGGCTCGATGCGCCGTAATTCTCCGAACTTCGAGGCGACCCTGCCCTTTCTTTGGCAACTAAGCCCCCAACCAATGCGCCCAAGCTCAGCCCAAGCCTTCCAGCTGTAAGTGTTGCGACATCGGTTCGCCTCAAGGGCCCGTCCTGCCATACCTCTTCAGAAGTTTGATGTCTACTTCGGTCACCTTGATGCTCCTCCTCGAAGCCGTATCCACCGGGCCTCGACAGGCTTCGAGCAATTACCGCCGGCGGTTGGTCCCAATTTCGTCAAACTTCATTTAACGGGGATAACTTGTTGGAGAGCCGAAGCCTTTAATATTGCGGGCGGCTAACAATTTCCATCCATGGCATCAACTTATCGCAGCGGATGTCATTGTTTATACTGGATCGGTATAGCTATCAGTGCGGTCGGTGAATGCTACTGGAAAGTCGCGCGTTTCTGCGGACAACCGTTGCAAAGCCGAAACTACCTCTTGGGGTGCGCCACTCTCACAAGCATGGTAACTTCTCCCCTCAGAGATCGCAGATGGCTCCGAAGGAAGGAACCCACACGCATTGTGAAATCATCGACCACTCTCGTAAGCGCCTTGGCAGTCTGCTGTAGCAGGACTTACCCTTATGAAGCCTCTTCTCGATCATTGAGATAGTCCTAGATTTCTCAAGAACTGCTCGAACTCGAACTGCCGGCGATCCCAACTTCGAAAGCAAAGGTGGACGCAACGCGTTGCGGTGGGGCAGGATCTCATGTCAATCTGTAGCCCAAGTTAGAGGGGAATTCTGACTAAGGACAAGGTAAATTTACAACGGCTGACTTATTGGTCGAGACGGGATTCCTATCCGAGGACCCCGCGTCAATCAACTATGTACCTTCTTTCAGTCCGTAAAGCTGGATTCCGTAAAGCTGGATTCCGAAATGATGGAGACCTCGCTGCTACTGTCTGTGAACCGTCCCGCAGCTCCGCTAACTTTGACACAGCGTTGGCAGAGTATTTGTGCGACGGGGAACATCGTCAATCTTGGCCATCTCCACAGGCTGTGCGGATGCGACTCTTCTGATCCATCTTTCCAAAGTTGAGACTCCCATGCTTTCACAATGTGTGCATTCATTTACCGCCCGATGCCAAGCTCGCGGATCTGTATAAAGCCTGGCACACTAATGTTGGGGGTCCTCAATATCCTTCGTTAAATTCCGAACCCCCTGTCCTACCTAACAATGTCTTCGCCTGTGTCTACCCGAAGTTCACCCAAGACCACAGCTCCCGCCGACGGTGATCACCGTAAGCGGTAAGCATGCGGTCTACCATCAATATCCTCTCAATGACGAACGAAACTACCAGTCGCCGCAATCGGACGACACAGTCGTGCCTTAACTGTCACGCAACGAAACGCATGGTAAATGGGACGATCTATGCTGTTTCGATGCATTAGCTCACCTGGTCCTGTAGTGCGATAGAAAGCGTCCGTGTTCTCGGTGCTCTCAGCTCGGGATAGTAAGCTCCCTTGAAGTCGTTCTGTTTAAATTGATTTTAACTATTTATTTATTTTTCAGTCCGGAAATTGTGTCTATGAGGTAGATGACCCCAGTAGACAAGGCAAACAGGACGAAGACGCCAGACTTATGAATCGCATCGCCGAACTTGAGGGCGTGATTCGAGAGGTGAAGTTGTCTCGAATGCACAATTCATACTTCTACTTACATTTTTATTCTAGCTGAAGAATAAACCACGTCCCCGTTGGCTCGCGGGATCGTCTTCGCCTGAACCCGCGTCCTCTAGAATCTCTCCCTCGGATACGCCGCCTCGTTCTGGAGGCACAAGTCCGCCGAACAATATTCCTGGCTGGCAGTTCCCATCTTCCCCCGGTTTCGGTTCAGCGACTTCCGGACTGAATTTTCCTTCCGGCCCCTCCCAAACGGTCCCGGGATCTCCGCGTCCGAGCGATTCGCTGTCGTCCCTCATAGCTGCATACGCAGGCCTGACGGACCACATGTTCGTTCGACGAGGGAGTAACTGTGGTTGCCTGAACGAGACTGAATGTTATAGCGTCGTCCTTGAGCTTTCACTCAGGCTCAGAAGGGCCGCCGATGTGCTTTCTCGCTCGCCAAGCCATTCGAGGAGCTCGGATTGCGCTTTGAATTCCCACATAGCACATTTGGATATGTTCGCTAAGTTCGTGGCGCCTTATCGTCCTCCGTTTCGGGGCTCAAATCAGATCTACAGGAATTCGTTGCTTGATGTTCCGACCTATGATTCTTCTCTGATGTCGGGCCTTGGCCGTGGACTTGGCTCCGGAAGATATAACCCTCCGAGTTCTCCGAATATATTCGATCAGTCCTATGCTGGAAGTGGCGGCTCCTCTTGGGATATGGGAAGCTCAGACAATTTCATGTCCTGGGTACCAAGCGTGTGATAGATAGAATCCCTGTAAACGAATGCCAAGCTACATAGCGCTGCGACTCGGAGCTGTCAAATACACGGCGTACCCACTTCTCCGCCTTTCACCAGTACTGGTATCAGTTGTTTTTTTCCTTTCCCGGCCAAACCGAGGGCATTCCGTTCCGACTCCAACTGTTTGTTCAAGATGCGAACTCAGAATTCCTCGAGTCCCATAAATTGATCGGCTTACGCCATACTCGGTAATGAACACTTTGAAAAAAAAGGCCTTCCAGAGGCGCGACTGGCCTCAAACTGGCCTTAATATTCCAGATAAACTTTCTTCAAACTTTCTTGCGGATCAATTGCAGATCGTGATCGACTGAAGCGCAAGCGGATCAAAATGTGTGACATGTGACCATCGCGTCGGGTCACTCAGGAACGTTATCCTTTGCCACCAAACCAAATCCAAACCGACGCGACGGCGACGTATTCAACTCTGTAGCACGCTCTAACACGAGAAGGATGGCTCACCGTGAGCCTTCTGCTGTTCCGACGTTTGGCAGAGCACAAATCAAGAGCTCGGATGCTATGGAAATCGACAGTGACGCGACTCAGAAAAAAATAGCAGAGACCGGGGTTGGCCAACCAACCTTGCTTACCGCGACTGGAAACTCAAGTGCTAGCGTCGATATTCGTGGCCAGGCTGAAACATTTACCACTTCCTTTGAGAGCATCAAAGTGAGTGGTTTTTTTTTTCGCGCTTGTTCGCTCCTCAATTTAGGATTTGAAACAGAAAGGACTAGAGAGCCTTTTAAATGACGGACTCAAGTTCGAGGGCACATTTGCTTGCTTCGAACGATATCCCGCGAACGGCGCCCCGAATCCTTTTCTCCGGATCGATGGCTTAGGTGCGATCGGAATTCCTCTAAGTGCGCGAGAGGCCGCCGTGATCCTGGCATCCGGTGTTTCTGAGAAGACCCAGGCGGCATATCCCTCGAAGCGCAGGTGGGAGCTGGGTGATGCGAAGGCAGGTCCGCTGCTGCTCTTTGTTGTCGATCCTTATTCGTGTCTTTATTCAGGTTCATCTTGACAATCCAGAGTGGGAAGCGTGGATTAGAAAGACAGCGGGCCCTGCTTCTCTCAAAATCCTTGCAGGCAAAACATTTGTGGAACCGATCTATAAGTTAAGGAAATTGATTCTTCAGGAACCCGGTTCTCAGTGAGTAATTTTCGATGGGGCCTTCAGTCGTGACACCTACTTTATTTAACGATATACTTGCTTTGGGGAGACCGACTCAGAGTACGGAGCGAAATATTAGTATCTTCTTGATTTCTAAACCACCGAACAGAACCGAGGGCTCTGAAGATAGAATTGGGACACTTGTCGTCCTTCTTCCCTCGACATACGACGGAGCTCAACTTCAACTCCGACATGTCGATGATACACTTCTGGTCGACCTCTCACATCACAGTGGAATTTCCACGTCCGTTATCGCAGCTTATTCTGGCGTGGGAAGCGAGCTCGCGCCGATATCGTCCGGATACCGTCTCTCCATATCTTACGATATTCTGCAGCCTATCACCCACCCGGAGTCCAAACGTTCCGGTCTTCCCGACATGCAACGCATACATACAAGGCTGAAGCAGATTCTAACGTCTTGGATGGACACCCCCGACACCAAGCTCTGCGCATTGCATTGGTTGTTGAAGGGAAAGTATGACAGAGGACCCGACTTCAGTCGGCGATCTCTTACTGGTTCTGATACTCATTTGGTCGCTCATCTTGACCCTCTCGCTCGGGAACTCGGATTCCAACTCCATTTCGCCCATGTTGAACTAGTAATCACAGCGTCGGACACCGTCGAAGAAGAGTATTACGACGGGTACGGCGAAAATCCATACGACAAGCTCGGTGAAGACGATTCCATTTCAACATGGAGGATGAGGACGGCGAGCTATCTGTCATTCAGATTGTCGACTTGGAAGGCATGCCACTGCTCGCCACCGGCCTCAATTTCCTGGCGACTGATTTGATTAACGGCTGCATAACGGAGTATGACCCGGATTTAAGCGACTTCGACAGAGAAGACGACACAGTATGTTCTCACTTTATCGCCCATTCCGGATGTTTAAATAAATGTGCTCAAGACTGCGAGTTGTACTAACAGTACGCCCTTCCCTCGCGATTTGCGTTATCGATTTATAATTCTCGCCCTAGCTTACCGCCGAGTCGTGCTCTTAATATCCAAAGACGACACTGGTTTCTCACCGAATATCAACGAAATTTACGACTACGCTTCGATCACGCTCCAAGAATCTCGCTCCCTAACACCCAGCGACAGAGAAATGATACTAGTTGACAACCTACTCCAATTGTCCGAGACGACTTGTGACGCTCAACAGCTGCGCACGGTCGCCCACCTTTTGGCAGAGTCTGCTGATCGCTGGAATAATCTGCCTATCCTTTTAAGAGCTCTCAAAGCGTGTCGTGTCGATAGAAGGATCGATTTGGTGGGCGCCGACGCGTTGATTTCCATGTATCAAGCATTTGGGTTTGATGCCCTTAAAAACTTGTGAATCTGTTGTCTCTTTCTTCATTCACAGTGGTTGACGATTTAACGGTTTAGCTACGAAGACGCTTTGAAGAATGATGAGACTAATCTAGCTCGTCAAGGGTTCCTAACAGGATTACTAGAAATGGCCAGGGAAGAGGGCAGCACTGAAATAATTGCTTGGTGCGAGACCCAGCATGAAGAGGTCCTCCGAAATCTTCGTGTGTTCGACCTCAAGCAGTTAGAATGGCTATTCGGCGTCGCGAAGGCGCGCGGGGGCGAGTTTTTGAGAGATGTGTAAGTTGCGGCTTTATTTTGAATCCTGGCCCGCGCTAAGGACATCCTCTTCATAGGATTTTTCCTCAGCTTCAAACGCAGGCCCTTGAGACGCCATTCTGGATCACACTGATGAGGCGGCTCCAGAAAACATCTAGTACTTGGTCCCCAGAGCTAATTGGCACGTTGATCCTGCTTTGTGTCGCCAAGGCTGTCGAAGCGCTTCCTGCGTTCCCGACGGTGACCAACCCTGGGCCATACTCCAAGCGGGAGGCCGATACTGCATCCATCATGGAGGTCGTCCGGATTTGTGCCGAAACTGGAAACAGCCATTTCTGCGATCGGATCTCGGGGAGAATGCGCGAGACGGCACGCGCTCGAACGTCGCGACCCCCATCTTGGATATTTTATGCAAAACTCGCGGTCTCGTTGAACGATTATCTCCGCACTAGTCACATTGTTGAGACACCTGTCTATCTCAAGCCCTTCTTCTCCGACGCGGTGGACTCCTTGTTGAGTGCGGGACAGGACGCAACATTCAACGATTGCACAATGTCAGTTGAAAATCTCACAGTCATTAAAATGGCGATCAAAAGGGCAGGCGGTATGGCCTTCTTAAAAGCAAGGTACCTCGACTTCATCTTTTTTTTCAGCGCGAGTCAGTATTTCTAACGGAAATTATAGACTTAAGGCAGATTATTGGAAAATTCGAACATCGGCTGAGTTGCAGGCATTCATCAGGTCGCTGAGGGCAGAGTTCATGCCACCTGCTGGAGATATAGCTGCCGAGTCGGAGTTTCGAGACGTGACCTCGGCCCTCGTTGACGCTACCATCCATGCATTTAACATGTCGGCATTGATCCCGAAAAAACCCACACTCTCGTATAGCGACATTCTCCGCTCTATCCTGGATTTGGTTAAATTTTGCTTTCAAGTCGACGCGCCGAAATCCCAAGTTCTTCTACTAAAGCTACTCCAACCTCCCCCCGGGTACACGATCCCGCAGCATCTGGACAAAGTGCTGGTCCCGTTGATCCCTGTCCTAAAGACGTTCCTCGCCACGGTACATCTCGATTACCGGACGGAGCCATTCAAAACGTTCTATATGGCTGTCATAAAATCCTACGCCAACACAATGATCGGCCGAAAGCCACATGAGCTGGTGGCCGCCGCAGAACTTGAAGGCGTCGGATGCAGTACTTGTGCCGAATGCGCAGCCTTGAAAGCATTCTTCGCAGGAGACCAATCATCGATTGATTTCTCCCGCGCTCAAGCAAAGCGCTCACATCTTGAGCATCAGCTTGCCGCAACAACACCATGGGGGGTTACTTGGGAAACACACAGGACAGGGAGTCCGCACACTCTCCGAGTGCGTAGTTTATCTTGATTATTGATATCTTCTCCTCTTACGAAACCAACAGATCAAAAAGCCCGTACGTATGACGACCGTTGATCTCGCGAAGAGCACGGAGAAAGGGCTATCGCTAATCGCAGAGTTGGGCGATAGTGCAATGCAGCGCCTGATTTTGGGAGCGGACCATGACTGGATATTGGCGAAGATAGCTCCCCCGAAAAAAGCCAACCAGCCATCCACCGGTCAGAAACGGTCTGGATCTGAAGGCCAACCGGTGAGAGGACACGCCGCGAAGAAAGCTCGTACTTCTTGAGTATGTATTAGTTGTGTTGTGATACAAAGTACATCGTGCCCCCCCACCCCCGCACAATTATTCAGTACATCGCTGATTTAACTTTGCCCCAATCCGACCGGGAGCACTTGGCAGGCAATAGTTACCCCTCATTTTGGTGAGTTCCGACGCATTCGTGTCTATAGTCTATAAGGTGTCCATTTTGGAATTTTCTGTTGTAATTTTTGTGTATCGGCGCGACCATATCATGATGGCCGCCATCCCGGAGGTGCTTTATATCGGCGTCCGAGAATATGAAGCCTCCCACGAGGGACAGCTAACGGCATGTGCTTTGGCAACTCATCGAAGATCCACGGTGTTCAACCTGGGTCGATTTCGAGCCGCGTTAGCACACCAAACGTGTGCCCTGCGAGGGCCGAGTCGACCAAGCACCACAGCTTTATGGTGGAATCCAAGCCGTTCGATTCGTCGTTCCACGGCTAACGGTTCGTTATAGTAATCGCAGTTAAGGCAGAGAAGACAGATGGGGGAAGATCTTGAGCAGAACGTCTTGTAAGTGGGCTTCGGTTGTGATTCTGAGGCGCTGGAGGGATGTGTTATGCACCGCGAGGGGTTCATCTCGGACTGGAGAAAGCGTGTCAGCTGTGTGTTCTCAGCAAGCGTGATTGAGCCGAAAAACCAACATGGCAAAGGATCCTCGTCATCTGAATCAAGATGGAGGTCTTGCAGTGTCTCCAACAAACGCAAGATATTTTCCCGTGGCCGAATTGCGGGTTGGCCATACATTGCACAAATTTAATGAGGAGACGAGGGGGGTTGAGGTAATGCAAGTAGTGCCAGAAAGAAATTATCTGCGTCGTCGCTCAAGTGAAGAGTGTGCAGTTTCCCGGGAAGTTGAGTGCCGGGCGTGAACGTATGTCCCACGAAAAACTCGTGTGGATGGAGGTAGATCTTTATGTAACCAAGGGATGTTTAAGATGGAAGATGGAACGTGCTGAAGTCGTGGATTAGCTTGCATATCCACCGATGGCAAGGACGAGAGTGTTCCAAGAAATGCGGAGAGATAATCTAGTGACGCATCGTCCGATTGGAAGTATAGATAAGTCAGCCTTGGACATGGGCCCAATTGCGTAAGTCATCTAACCAGCCAAGACGGGGCACTGAGTCTTTGAGTTCGGCTATATCCATGCCGCCAATCAAACTAGAAATAGGATAAAAGGAGGTTTTCACTGCGTCGAAAAATGTATTCCTGTTGCGATTGTCGAGGCTGACGGCCCCGAACAAGTGGCATCTGCTTGAGTGCAAGCCAGGCTCTGCAGACGAGCCCACATCGCTTGATTGAAGCCCTGTCGTTGGGCGCCATGTGGTCGATGACGAGGCCCATAAGTTCCACCGGCAAATTGTCCATGCTGCAAAGGGCCAATGGCAGTGAGCTTCCAGTGTGCGTAGACCAAGCGTAGACGCAAATAAAAAGATTACAAAAATTATCAGATGCCCTTGAGACCCAAGCCCGGCAACAGAGACTCGGAAAGAATTAGGCGACATTTGTAGGTTGGCGTTGGTTTCGCGAGCTGTAGTCGACTAGAAGTCAATGCGCATGGATCTCTTGCGGACGTTTCAGACAACCCCTGGAGATGTTTGGTCTTGCTTGAAGTGGACGGTCTCGCTTGCGTGATCACCGAAAAATCTTCGGCAGGCCCACCAAGTTTTTAGGCCTCTCGACTGACCCCATGCTACCTCGTAACCTTCAGAGCCTTGCCATACGATCTGCGGCTCGGAGACGCGCTGTGCTCTTCCGCCAAAATGTGCAATTTCCTCCGCCGTTCCGAATACTACCCGAGGCCGGATTCCATTCGTCGTCGAGTCGGCGGAACGAGCTCCCCAAATCTCCGTTTCAAACCTTTGTTGAGGTTCTCCGGGAGGAGCTAAAGAAAAATCGGGAGCTGCAAGACAATGTCAAGCAGCTACAGGGCGATGTCGACAAGTTTCAAGATTCGGAAGCCATGAAACGGGCAAGGGCCGCATACGAGAAGGCACGGGTGTGTTATAATACGCTGCACGCTACTAGGGTCCCTCGTCACATTTTTTTCCACAGCTTACATCAAGTATCAAAGAAAATCCTCGATTACGAGCGGCAGCCGAGGAGCTGAAAAAGACCGGTGTCAAGGTCGGGGACGCTGTATCTGAGGCGCTCAAGACGATGGAGGAGAGCGATGTAATGCGTGCTGTGCGTCTCGGTTTCTGTTCCGTTTCCGCTGCAGTCCGCTAGAAGCGCGTTTCAGATTTCCAGAGCGTCTGCAGCGGTCTCCTCCACGATAGAAAAATCAACAGAGCCTCTGCGCAATACGGCAGCGTATAAAACGCTATCCGAGACGCTCATTGACGCTCTCGACGACAGTGGAAGTGCGAAGCACGCGGGCTTCGAGGAGAAGGAGGCACGGAGACTGCGTCGACAAAAGCGGCTGGAAAAGGCCGGACGCGCGCGCGGACTGGGACCCTCCAACCGCGTTGATGCCAACCCCGAGTGTGTGATACTCAGTTTTCCCTCTTGCCATGACTCTCATACCCTTATCCTAGAGCCGGCTCGGCGGTCGTCCTGCACAAGGACTCCCCGCGGCAGGAAAAGTGGAACCGCCTGAAGGAGACGAACCCCGTGCTCCGCACGCTCGGGTCCCTGCGGCAAGCCTACGACGAGTCGGAGAACCCCGTCGTCGCCTCCGTGCGAAGCGTCACCGAAACTGTCGGGTCGTGGTTTGAGGAGAACGAGACCGCGCAGGTAATGCGCCTCATGAAGAATCTCGATCCCGCCTTCACGCGGGAGGGCTTCGAGCGCGAGCTGCGCGAGTACATCGTGCCGGAGGTTGTCGATGCGTACCTAACGGCCGACCAAGCGGCGCTCAAAGCCTGGTGCGGCGAGGCGGTGTGTACAGTCCCTTTCTGTTCGAGCGTGTCTAATGGGACTCTCAGACATATAACCTTCTATGGGCGACGGTGGAGCAATACCTCCGCCAGGGCCTCATCAGCGACAGCAAAGTGCTCGACATCCGACAAGTCGAGGTAGGCACACTCTGTCGATCGCCGCGCCACACTTACGCCGCCTGTACAGGTCTCCACAGGGAAAATCCTCGACAACGAAATCCCCATCTTCATCATCCAGTTCTCGACACAGGAAGTCCTTCTTTTCCGGAACGCCAAGACACGCGAAATCGTGGTGGGCGCCGAAGATAAGGTCGAGCAGTGCACGTATATCGCTGCCGTGACGCGTATCGAGGAGGAACTTGGTAATGAGCTGACTGGCGGCTGGAAGGTGATGGAGGTCCGTACATTCATTTCGACTTTTCATTGAGGCAGCTGCTTAACTCATCATTCGATTAGATGGGGCGGCGAAGTTCCAGAGCGTATCTATAGAGTAGAAGCAGCAGTGTGTCGATCTGCATTAATTAGCGGGGGAGGACATCGGACATGTCCTTGCTCAATCACCACTCTCTTCCGCCGGTCACTCAACCCGCTGGTACAGCGCTTCCACACTCGTGGCCTACAGGAAACGCGGTCAGGTGACTAGCCACATTCAAGCAAATTGAAAGTGGACAGTGACACTCGGATTCAGGAACGGGGCGGTAACGAAGGCAATGGGATATCCGGCCGCAGATAGTCGCAGTTAAATCGATAGGCCTGATTGATTGGTTTGAAGTCCAAGCGGAGATACAGGCGCGAAGATGACATCGAGCCAACACCTGTCTACACCGAGTGCCAACCGAGTACTGCAGATTATATATATGCTAAGCTCTTGAGCGCTTCGGGGCCAGCCCTTCTCCCCCCTGCAAACCTTTCTACATGGCTTCCCGGCCATGGGGCCGATATCTGCGGCTCTCGATAGTCCTGCTGGTGTTCGTAGTTTTCCTCACTCTCCCGGCCTGGACGTATACGTATCACAGAGAAAAACTGTGGTATTTCTCTTCGGGCGTGGATACGAGTCAAAAGCCACGAAAGCTATTCCACCTTCTTCCTATAAACAGCGGGGGCGCTGGGCCGCTCTTCTGCAAGGTCCTCATGTCCTCATTGGTCCACGGATACTCACCAATCATCCTGAACTGGGAGGCGCAGGGCGACGGTAGCTATATGCAGCGCTTGAAAGTCGCCGGTGAGGTCATATTTTCTCGCGCCGGGGCAGAGCCTGACGTGAGACTTGTAGGAGTCTATGAATTTCTCTTAGGCCTCCTTGGCGCGGAAGAAAACGATGTGGTCTTCATGATGGACGCGCGGGACATATGGCTACAGCTTCCGCCCGCAGTCCTGCTTGAGCGCTATGACGAACTTGACTCGAGCAAGGTTGTAATCGGAGCTGACATGGCGTGTTGGCCGAACGATTTAGATAAGGTTAGGTTCCAACTATTCGCGCATTATTCTGAGCTCATCGTCCTCCAGCCTGCGTGCCGCGATGTGCCAGAATCGCCTGTGCCGGCAATTGCATACGGCAACGGAGGGAGACCACGATGGGCTAACAGCGGGACAATCATAGGTACCGTCAAATCCATGAAGTCGGTGTATAAGGATCTTGTGGCACAGCTCTCAGAGCAGGACCAAGGTGACCAAGGTGTGCACGATCTTGTAATCCGGGTGTTGTTCAAGGGTTCATTTTGGCCGCGTAGGAATCTTCAATGAATTCCTTCACCAAGGGCGCATAACCCTGGACTACTGGTCACGTCTCTTCTGGGTCAACGCCAACAACGTCGACTCAGGAAAGATAGTCAACACTCGCTATCCAGTGTCAGCTGTCAAGGACGACACCATTCCTTATCACCTTCTGCCGCCCATGCTCTACCATTCACAAACAGGGGAGCACCCAGTCGCCATTCATTTCAACGATCATCTGCACAAGCATCTGATGGATGAATGGTGGGGGCGTCTGTGGTGGACGCAACCCAGCTTTAAATCAGTCTGGGAGAAGCGCCTCATGAGTGGGACGGCACAGTTCGCGCATAATGGTTCAATGGTGCGGTGGGAGGATCTCTGCGGTGGGACACTTACATGAATGAAGGCTGAAAATCTTCAGTCTGCGCTTGAAGGAAAGAAGGTCCCCGACGTAATAGAATCTTCTATAATATAATACGAGGGGGGGGGATAACTATGATGGGCCATCACGGTCCATCCCCACGGTCATGCACCTTCGACGTCATGCCCGTGAGAACTGCCACGGAAGATGCCGCTTCGGGTTGCCGTGCAACATGCCGGTTGAACAGCGATACATAAAACTCCAGCGGGATCATGAGTCCACAATAAAAGGCAAAACTTCAGCTGATACATGCAATAGCAGTATGCCGGAGCACGGGTAAGCCAAAAATAAATATCCGAGCTTCAAGGGGAGCATGCACTAGCAAGGGGTACATGTGGAAGTGGTACATGCAGTAGACCAGGGGTACGAGCAAGCTACAAATAATTTGAAGAGGTACATGCAGTCATGGGAACACCGCAACTAAAGTCGAATTTCAAGGGATACATGCAGTAGCTGGAAGGGCATAGGCAAGCCACAAATGGGGGGTTCAAGTTAAGGGGTACATGGAGTAGCAATGATATATGGCGTAGGATGCACGAGCTGCAAAAACATCAACTGGGTCCCCGCAAAAGACCAGAAGCAGTCGTGAATTTTATTCATGGGGATCCGTATGGGCTATATAGTGTGCAATAATTCGGGTGTAAAACATGAAAAAGACATACATGTTAGGTTGACACCAGAGAATTTGACACAGCTTGTCTCTGCTGTAGAGCTTCCCAAAATCACACACCATGTGTTGATATGAAAAGGTGACACAACTTGATTCTGGATTCTTTCAGCCCTCTCCCATTGCACCACCTGACTTGACTGCTAATTTACAGTGAATAGGCTAGCATGTTGATAAAAGCGGAGGCAGACTTTGTCCATCATTTTCCGCTTGCTATCTGATCTCCTTTTCTTGTCATCTCTGTATCCAGCTGTTGGATTGAATAAGGGATTGCAGTGGGGAGGCCTTCCCTGCACCTCAAGAATTTTGCTACATCAAATATCCTCCCCAGAGCTACTGTACCTCTTCCACTTACGAATGGTACAGGTCGCATAAAGTCACATGATTGGTTCGACAATGGCACGGATAATTGAACATCATCAGATGCTTTATTTTATTTCATTTTTGAAAGGCTAGTGGGTATCGGGATATCCTACTGTTCACCCTGACTTCAGCCTTCGTGTTTTGCCAGCCAGAAAATGAGGGTGTGTGTTTTCACAGAGGAAGATGTGTTAACCTGTGTCATTTTGCTACCAGTTATCCAAACATGAGTGTTTTAAGCCGATTGCAGCTGAGGTGTGCGCTAATTTAATTATTGCACATTATATGTGCCATAGATCCACTACATGCCGGTTGAGCGGTAGCAATGAAAAAATTCGAGCAGGGGCCAATTGGTACCTGCAATAGCAGTATGTAGGAGTATGGGTAAAGCACAAATAACAATTTGAGCTTCAAAGGGTACATGCAGTAGCACTTGGAGCTTGAACTGGCAAGGGGTACATGTAGTAGGACTCGATGCATGCACAAGAAAAGGGTACATACAGTCTTGGAACAAGCACAAGCAAGGGGTACATGCAGTAGCGCCAGGTGTATGGGCAAGTTCCAAATACAAAGTTATATATACAGTAGCTGTGGGGGCATAGGCAAGCCATAAATAAAAGCTCAGAGAGTATATGCAGCAGTGGTGGAGGCAAAGAACATCTTGTCGAGGGTGAAAGTCACACATAGTCATCTTCGACGGGGTACATTTGAACGAAGTCGCCGTGAATTTTATTCACGGGGTTACACTAGTATAGAATAGAATGACGCTGTAGATCACCGCCCCCGGCTATATTACCTACATGCTTGGATGTCCGTCCATCACATATACCGCTCCATCTGAATCTCCGCTGGAAAGACGTAAGGTGTTATAGTTCAGATCGCGAATTAGACGTACACAACGAGGCGATGCTCTCCTTCGAATGGATCACCGATTGAAAAATAGGCGATATCCGAATTGGCTCGGGCCAGTACTATACCTTCCTCGTTCGCGCGTAACGGGTCCCACAATCTTACGCAGCCTAAGAAACCAGCCATCACAAGAACGAAAAAAGCGAACAAAATTGAGTCGAACCATCATTCCCTCCCGTGACAAGCCCCAATCGACTGAATCGACTCTCGACCCACTCAACCTTGGCAACCCCGAAGAAAGCTTGATCGGCACTGAACTGGGGCTCCGAGTGTTCGAAGTTGAACAAAATTCCCCTCTCTAGCATACGAGAATCGTAGACGTGCGTCCGATTGTCGTCGCGGCCGATCGCGAGATAGATACTGTCCGAGCTGAAGGTCATGCTATTAACCTCCTGACTTTCAGTCATGAAAGGTTCTAAAGATCGGGTTTGCATGGCCGATGCCCGTGTATTTGCAACGTCATAAATGCGGAGGAGAGACTCGGAGCCGTCATTGGTTACCAGTGCAACCGTAGTTCCTGTCGCGGTGGTTAAAACCGAGCCAGGGCAGGAGTGATCCGGTCTCACCAGTTGGATTGACACATAAAGCATCTCCCGCTCCTGTAGCGTCGAACTTGAATGCTCGCCTGGATGCTTGCACATCGAATGCTATATGAGATCCGTGATGGTCATTTTCCCCGACTGGTTCAGACAAGGCAAATATGAAGGAAGAAGACGCTCCAGAGCCCCATGCAATCGCGCCTGTAACGTGTCCGCCCTGGTTATTGTCAAAGAGACGAAAAGCATGGCTGCTTCCGGTCGAAATATTTTGTATCATGAGGTTCCTGCGCCGACGCTATTTGCAGTCCTCAAACGCGAAGGACAAAACATTACGTACTGCTCGCCGATCGCAAGGATCGACTCTCCCGGCTTGAATGCGAGTTCGTGGGGTGAAGTTGGTTTGTTTTTAACTTCTGATCAAATGTGAGGAACAGAAACAACGCTAAAATGAGGTCTAACTATATTGGTAAGTATTGGATTCTGTATAGGGGTTGTTGTTGTTTTCGTTGTTGTCGTCGTCGTCGTCGTCGTCGTCGTCGTTGTTGTTGTTGTTGTCGTCGTCGTTGTCGTCGTCGTTTCCATCGAAGATCCAGGTGCGAACATATTTATCCGCGGCTGAAGACGCCAAAATATTGCTGTGATCCAAGGACGTGAGAATGGTAATCTGTATAAGTCTAGACGACGCTCACCTGACAGGATCATACGCGATGCAATGCACGGAATAATGAGTCCCATAGAGACCGTCTCTTTGTTCAAGGTCCAGTATCTTCAAAGGGTCCCGCTATTTATTTGCTCAGATATAACTGTAGCCCTGAAAGTCGTCTCGTTTACCTGGCACCAAGAAATTAAAGTCCCAGGTTTATTGTAGGGATCTGTTTCTATGATATAATGAGCAAATTCAAAGGGGACACTGTGAGGAGTACCACCAACCACCCGTAATGGTGCCACCAGCTGTGTTGGAGCAGACGACAACACGGCCGTTGTGCTGCAAGATTTTATTAATTGCTTAAGATTGGCATTAATTCTCAGCCGCCAGCGCCTATTATAGAATACAGCTTGCTTACCTCCACCGGTCCTTCGGAAATAGTGGTTGGTCTGGCAATGGTCCATGTCTAGGGCTTCAGCCAGCCGTGGCCGCTTCCTCGCAAGACCCCGGGGCATAGGTCGGAAAGGAGGTAGCGCGTTCCGTAACTGGCCTTTGTCAAAATATCAAACGAATTTAAACACAAAGAAAACATACAGCATCCCAGACAAAGACCTCTTTCGCAGAACTGGGGATTGGAGAGGCTGGGGAATAACTGGAGATATCAACGTATCGCCGCTTTCTCGAGGGCACCGACTCGACCAAATCTAGAACGGAATCCACCGGGGCTTCGATACGGCGATCACGCGTTGGTGATTCAGTTGGATGTCGAAACTGCAGCAGCGAACATTAATTTTGCGAAGCCGTTGAAAGGGAAACAATACCGGATTGCAGTTGGTCGTATGCTCATATTCTTCCTCTGAATCAACTTCTTCGACGGGGGGTGGTTTTGGCTTTTGTTTTCTGCGAGCCTGCGAGTTGTTAGGAAAGGAAGGGAAAGCAAAGAAGGGATGACTAACATGCGGGATGATGGATGAACTCGGACCCTTGTAGATAATCTTGGGGGAGGGCCTAAAACAATTTTGAGACTATATCCAAACTCGAATTACGCCCCTATAGTAGACTGACTTGACATCTGGCTTGAGATCAGGCGGGTTCGAAGAAGTCCCTGCCCTTTCATTCATTCGAAAATTGAGGGCCTCAACGCGAGGTTTGACTTCCGTAGAATCGTCTCTTCGTGCAAGTTTCGCTACAGAACTTGAAGACGTCGCCTTGGACACTCTGGGTTGCTCGTCATCCGACACGAGGTCTATGATATCGAGACCAGGAGTCGCCTTTTCCATAATCTCGATGTCGGAATTGACGGAATAGGACCGCGCACTGGCACGAGTGTGCCTCGAGTTCGACGTCAACCTTGCAGCCACCTCCATTATTTCCCCTTCATCATCGCTAATGACGATGGGAGTAGAAGCCCGTCTATTGACGTGGCTCTGGGGCTGGACAGTCATGGGATTGAAAGCGTCGACGTCGATGGGCTCTGGAGGTGCCATGGTGTTAAGAGGCAGGCAATGCTTCCCACGCGACCTCGCCACCTAGAAAGGCAACTTCCATCAATTCATCAAATGCATCAACTACTAGTAATGAGGGTTTCTCCACAACTCAGGCTCAGAAAGGCTCAGAACCACCGAGAGAAACCGTTATACAATGAAAGCAATACCCCCAGATTCCGGAGAAAGAGCTAGAAGTACTTGGTGGTCTGCCACCGGCACCAGCTGATGAGAATTTGAAAGGAGGACCTCGAAAGTAACAAGTCCTGGCGGCAGCTAGTTTACACATCTACACCGATTCCTACGCGTTCGCTCTCAAGACCATGTCCTCCAACGAAATGGCCCTGTATGCCCCATCCTCCCCAACGGCCGCCCAAACCGCGTCGTCCAAAATGTACACAAGGATGCCCCCCTTGCCGTCGGCGGTGAGGCTCACCCTGAACAGCGGCATGCGCGAGAGCTCGTGCGCGCGCCCGGTCGGCATGAATAGCAGGTTGTGCGCCGCCGCAAAGTCCTCTACGATCGAGCGGAACGTGATTTCCTGCGTCCTTGCCGACGGCCGCGGCGGCGCGCGTGGCGTCCCGTTCCGCGCGGGCGTGCCCGGCGCGGACGCGGACGCCATCTCCGCGCGAAAGTCTGCACGTGGCAGCCGCGTCGGCGCGTCGGGGCCGAGCTCGATCGCCGTGTTCATGAGCTGTAGCCCGCGCGTGAAGCCCCGCGCGACACCACCCATGCTCTGCACCTTCTCCGGGAACGACGCCTTCCAGAACGAGTACCACTGCGCGACCTCCTCGAAGCTGACCTTGGGCTGGACGAGCCAGACGTGCAGCACGTCGAGCCACTTGGGGAAGAACTCCGTCTCAAGGATCTGCGAGAAGACGGAGGGGCGAAGTGTGTCCGCCCACTGCAGGACGTTCGTGAGGGGTGTCATGATCTGGTCACGCGGGTTGACACGGAACTCATCGCGGAGCGAGGCACCGAGCTTGGGGACGACGTATTTGAGGAGCATCGCGTCCCACTCGGCGGTGTTGAAGACCTCGCGCCATGCAGTCAAATCCGCCGGTATCTCATCGCCGACGGTCCAGCTCCGCAGCAGGCTCTTCACTTTCCGCCGCGCATCGCCGAGCACATCCTCCATCCGCAACCCCAGGTGGGGCAGCCATGGGAACACGATGCTCTGTAGAGACACCGTCGCACGTCGGGGATTCCAATCCGCCACAGCCTTCTTCACTTTGGGAAGGATCAATTGGTCCAGGAGATTGTCGCGAACGAACGGCGGAAGGAAAGACGCCCAGGCCTCGTACAGCTTGACGGCGGGCTGCGGCGTTTGCGGCGACCAGTCGTTGTTGATGGACGTTCGCACTTTTGGAAGCCAGACGTTCCAGAGGAGGCTCTCGAACGGTGTCATGGGTTTCTCTCTGGGAATGCAATCAGTATCGAAGGTGAACGAGGGTTAGGAAACATACATGTCAACGGGCGCGACGGAAACTGTTTTTGATCCGTAAACGTCGACCTGGGTTTGTGCTGGTTTCTCCTCGGTAGCATTGACGCCGAGAGCGCGCCTCCAGCTCCGGAAGGTAGAAAGGAAGACCATTGGAGCGTCCAGGGGGTCCCATGTAGCCACCATACGCCGTACCTACGGGGTTCGTTAGAACGATGAGTAGGAGACTTTCAAGGAAACTCACCAATGGAGCTATCGCGGCAACCACGATTTCGTCGAGTCGGTATCTTTCGAATTCGCGAGAGAACTGATCGACGAGCTTGTAAAACAGCGGCGAGAATGGCTCCAGCGAGACCTCATATACCGAGGCAAGCTCCTTGGATTTGGTGTCGATCTCGTTGGCTACGAGTTGGACTTGCTGCAGTCGTGCGATTACTGTTTTAAAATATGAGGCGACGACAGATGCATTGAGAAGAGAGGCTTACAATCCGCCTCATCCCCGACCTTCTTTCGTAGACGCGCGTCTTCGTGCGCAAACCACTTCTTCCTTTCCTCCAGGGCCTTCGCTTCACGGGCGAGGCCGTCGAGATCAGTTTTGCAAGCGTCGCTGATGAGTCGTATGTTGTGCCGAACCTCAGGAATCCGTGTGGGGTCATTTGAAGGCGACCAGGAGTTCATGGACACGTCCGCTAAGGAGGAAACCTCTCTTGGCTGCAGGGAAAAAGTGGGTAAGAACAGAAAATGTATGGGCACAGAAAAATCACGTACCACCGCCCCAGTTGCGTCGATGATCTGGCCGATGCCAGAGGCCGCCGGCATATCTTGCCCTGCCTCGGCGACAATCTGCTCATACGTCTTGTGCTCCACCTTCGTCTTGACTTTCTTCGGCCGCTTCCACACATCGGATCTCTTCTCCTTCGCTTCCTTCTCCTTCCGTCTGGCCTTCCGCGCTCCAGGGGATTCCTCGTCATCACTGACCACCTCGCCCCGACGGCGCGCCTCCATCTTGGATTGCTCCGTCTTCTCCTTGAACCCGCGGAAACCCATGCCCATCTTCTGCGGTCGGAGTTTGCTCTCGACGGGCGTTACAATGCCTTCCCCAGAGGTACCTAGACCAGTGCCGGTCTGCCAGCCCATTTTCGCGAGAAGACGGGCGCCGATCGTTCCCTGGATTTTGCTGAAGTGAGCTTGTTCCGCTGAGCTGAGTGGAGTTGCGGGTCGGGTAGAGGGGGTGGAGTCCCGGACGAATGAAGGCTTGCTGCCGAAAGAGGCGGGGAAATCCTCTTCGGATGGGGGAGGAGGCGCGCGAGGGGCGCGCGAGCCGATCCCGCCTTTGGAGCCAATGCCGCCTTTTGACAGACCAGGAGTGGGAGAGGAAGAAGGATCGTCGCCGGCTTTGGAGAACGCAGCCATCCCGCTCTTTGCAAAAGCTGAGCCTAGACCGGCCTTGGAAAATGTAGCCGAGGAAGCACCACGAGAGGAGCCAATGCCGCCCTTTGCGGCGCCAAACATGGGACTGGAGGAAGATGTATCCTCATCCTCCGGGCGAGCAGAAGCCTTGGAGCCTATACCCCGCATTTGTGGAGGCTCGTCCTCGTCCTCCTCTTCCCGTACACGAGGGGACGGGGCCCTGGAAGAGTCGGACTCGTCAGAATCGTCTGCGCCATCCTCTTCGCCGTCCTCGGAGCCGTCATCCTCACCATCATCGGCCTCGACAGGATCGACATCCATTTTGGACGCGTCCCCGGAGACAAACGCGGGTGCCTGGGTCCAGTTACTGCGCCGCGCTGTGTTTCTGCGGGGCTGGAGATCAGCCTCGAGGCCGTCCTCCTCGTCTTCACCACTGACCCTTCTCCGTTTGCGCTGATATGGGTTTTCGAAAAGATTGCGAGCAGCGCGCGCGTCGGCATCTTCGTTGGGGTCAAAGTCGTCGATTTCTGACCCAACAGAAGCGTCCGAGTCGTCCCCATCGTCGAGAATTCGTTTACGGCGGGCCATGAAGGCGGCGTGCGTTGGGAAGAGTTAACCTGTCGTGACGGTGTGACCAGGTGTCACATCTCCCTTAACCCGACCACCTTCCTGGCTTCGAGTCTTGTCCCATTTAATACCCGCGGGCCCGTGTCAAGCTCAGAGATGGACCCTCTCACCTGAGCAGGATCCGAAGTTTCAACTGAAACGGATGTCCTTGACTCTGAACAGTGATAAACATGAACATGGTACATCAGTTTCTCAGTTCCTGGCACATCTAGCCGACGTAGCTTTTTCTTCATACGTACTTACTCGGTATAAATGATGCGCTAAAAGATTTCTTTTTGTCTCTCTGTAGGCGAGGCCTGCAACTTCTGAAAACCCCGTGCCGAACTTCGGCCGAACAATTCCCAAGACAATTGGAGACAATAAGGTTTCGGCAACCGGACGTCGAACCCACAACGCACAATAACGACTACGCGGATGCACATCTCGGGCCTGGCTTGGATCTATTCTAGAGGGCCCCCGCAATTGTCAACGGGCAGGTTCCTCCGTCAGCGTCGCGAATAAAACGTCGCAACATGACCCTCCAACTCTACACCTCCCCCCGCCATGGCCCCCTCACGACACGTCCTCATGCTTCTGGCAGCTGCGTCTGCCGTCATGTCTGATACCCTCCCAAGTTCGTTCCCTCATGTGTACCCTGGAAAGCCCACTGGCGCCTACAGCCCCGCCTGGCAGAAATGTGCGTTCCCGCCTGGCAACTCTGCAAATTCACATCGACTGAATTTGTACTAGATTTTGAGGTTACCGCTCCGCTACCGAATGTCTCATTTCCTCTACCCCGAAGCTTTGCGGGCAACATCGATGTACAACGTGCTGGCCACCCGAATAATACGCTGTTTTTCTGGGCTGTGGAGAAGCAGACCGGATCGTTGACGGAAACCAAGAGTACCGAGCCGTGGGGGATATTTTTGAACGGAGGGTCAGTTCGGCCAACATCTGCGTTATCATTCGTCTGATCCGTTCATTTTACAGCCCTGGTTCGTCCAGTATGGTGGGATTCTTTCTCGAAGTGGGTTCCTTCGACAAGGTCCGAGTCGCTTTCACTGACTTTTGGACAGAATGGCCCCATTCGTATGGCCACAAACGGGACTGTCTCCGCGAACAACTACAGCTGGAACACGGTTGCCGACTACATCTGGATCGACCAGCCAGTGTTCGTACCTCTAACTTGACTCGACGTTTTTCCTTTCTTAACAACCGGCACCATCATAGAGGTACGGGATTCTCGACCGCCGATGCCGCCGGTTATGGTGCGGATTTACACTGTCATCGGTTTCGGCATTATTGACACAACCAAAAGTTGCCGACGAAGACCAAGTCGGAGCCGACTTCGTGAGTCCGCTTTTCTGGTGCTCGATCTTCGATTGATTTTTTCCCAAGATGGGTTTCCTAGCAAACCTCGTCAAGGTTTTTCCCAGTCTAGCCACGCGTCCTCTTTATCTCACAGGAGAAAGTTATGCCGGAGTGTGAGTTGTTCTACTCGATATTCAACGCTATGCCTCATTTTTCATTCGACAGGTACATACCTTACATCATGAAAGTGAGTTGTGTTCTTCGCACTGTTGTGTTGCGTTTATAACGCTGTGTTTCGACTAGGCGTATTTCTCGATGGCAAAACCTCCCGTCAAGATTGCAAAGGTCGCCATCGGCGATGGCTCCATTGCGTCCGACGAAGTGTTCGAGCTCCTCCCTACAGTGCGTTCCTTCTTCTGTTCGTGTGCGGTGCCAGCTCACACGCACCAGTTAAGTGTCCTGGAAACATACCCCCAGCTCATCGGGTACGATCCAGAAGTGTACAATTACTTCAAGGAGCAGTGCGTTGCGCCCCGCAGTTCTATTCAACATCACGCTGAACTGATTCAGGGAGCACCTCTGCGGATATGATATCAACTTGACTTATCCCCAGAACGGAATCATCCCCAGCGTCACCTTCACCGACGCGGCTGATCGCGACGTGCCGTTCTTCGAGAAGGCCAAGTACGCGAAGCGCGGCCTTGTCTCGGAGATTGCGCAGCGCTATGCTGGGTTGGAGAGTTCTGAACGGGACCTCCTGGTACGCGAGCG
Organism: Mycena latifolia; assembly: GCA_029289555.1. Taxonomy (NCBI): domain Eukaryota; kingdom Fungi; phylum Basidiomycota; class Agaricomycetes; order Agaricales; family Mycenaceae; genus Mycena; species Mycena latifolia. The sequence goes on from JARJLE010000039.1 coordinate 811,470, forward strand.
CGAGCAGAGAACATGGAAGCGCGACTTGCGCCTACGCGCTAACGGGACTCTGGATCCATGGGTACGCACGGCGCTGGAGTTCGTCTTCATCCGGCTGATTTTCTTCTCGCAGTACGGATGCGCGCTATTCCCAGAATTCATCGATTATGCATTGAACTACTCCGCGCCGTGGAACTTCACCGGCGAAGACTTTAACGTACGTGTTGACGTTGGAGGTCGTGTGAATTATGTCTCATGTTCTGTAAACTAGGTATACGATATTACGGATCCTTACGGTTCGCCAAGCCTGGCGCCAACGTTCTTAAATAGTGGGTGGCTTGATACCGGATCTCCCTCCACGCCGACCTTTCTTTAGACCCCCTTACACGCGCCGCACTCCATGCGCCTACGAGCAAAGACTGGGTGCAAAGCTTCTGGATATTCGGCGATCTTGGTCAGTCCAATTCGTTTCCATGTTGCCCTGTTCTGACGATGCGTCTGTTATCAGAGGATGATCCAAGTGAGTACCGAGTACCTTGTTTATAGACCCGATGCCTAAATGGACCGACTCTTCTAACAGGCCCAGTGTACGTCTCTTGTCGCTCATCCTTGATTGACCCGTGTCTTATTTCAACACGAAACAGTCCCATGAATTTCCTTTCTGAATTCGCGACCAATGCAACAGCACACGGTGTCTCGGTCATTTTATACTCCGGCAACGACGACGCCCTTATAGCCCACAGAGGGACCGAAGGTATGGATACTCGCTTTCATCGTTATTGAACAATCATTCAACCTTTCTTTCCAGTGACTATCCAAGTGCGTTTAGTTTGTGGCATCGTATGTATAGACTGACACTGACCATGGAACCAGAACACCACCTTTGGCGGCATCCAGGGTTTCACCCGCAAGCCTTCCACCCCGTGGACCGATGATGCGGGAAAGCCCGCTGGGATCGTCCACCAGGAGCGCGGCTGGACGTACGTCCTCTTCAGCGGCGCGAGCCACTTGATCCCGACGAAGACTCCCGCCGCGGTACGCCAATGTCTACCCCCTCCTACCCCTCCGCCAACTGAGCTTCCTCTTTCAGGCGCTGACGTTCCTCCGCGAGTTCGTGATCGGCAGCAACCCCACCGGCTCCGTTATCAAGTCGCCCGCAGGGACGGTCAATGTCGTAGGCGGCGAAAACGCGCCGCTCGTTGGGGACATTCTCCCCGGGTCCGAAGGTATCGTGTACCCTGTGGGCACGGCAACGTCGACGTTCGTGTACCCCTCCGCAACAATTGCGGCCTGGAACACGTTTATTCGGGGGCAGAAGGCGGCAGCTACCCCCATCTCTGCCGTCGCACCCTCCGAGTCGAATTCTGCGTCGCGAGCTGGACCCCGTGGACTGGTGTCTACAGTTTTGGCCCCAATGACTTTGCTGATTCTGGCTTGCGTCTGGCTCCTTTAAATTATCTCTATCTATTTATCTTGTTGCAGGGCAGCGGTAATCGTCCAGCTTTTCTTGGGAGGTAGTTTAGTACACACCATAATTTTCTAGCAGACCAAACTTATTATTTTACTTTTCTGCGCTCCACTTGAGCTAATTCGTGACCACCGCCGAGTACTGTGTCTTGAACGCCGCCCCGGAGCCGCGCGGGAGGAATGCTGCACAGCCACATGTTCAAACGTTCAAAATACTTCTGTCAATTGCTTTTGCTGCCATTGATCCGTGGATTTCGAGGCATTCTCGGCTCTTGGCTCCTCTTGGCCTGCCCAGATAGCAATCAATAGAAGAGCCGAGCCGAGCACGTCTTCTCCGAGTGTCTTATACTTAATTACACACTGGCCGCCACAGTTGAAACATTTCCCCGTCGGTGGTTAGCCCAAAATTTCCCCCGTTTTTTTTTCTTCGGTGGATTCAAAGGAGATTCCCGTTGGAGTCTTAAAAAAATCCACCAGCACTCGGTGGAATTTGTCGTCACGCCCGGAGATTACTAAACGAATCACATGTATACACTACATGTTCCCATGGACCGGCGCCCAGGACATCAGGTCATCGTTATTTGCAGTAAAGTCATCCAAATCCCACGGAAAGACAGTGTCGTTGGCATAATGTTGGTCGAAGATGCCCGTGGTGAACGACGTGGCAGACTTCTCGGATACGAGGCCATGTCCTAGGCCAGAGTCCCCTATTGAGCGACTGGGGACGCTGAGCAAAGAGTTCCTGGGAGGGGAGGTCAGCTTCACAGCACATGAAACACAGAGGACCAACGAACTTGACCAAAGCATCTAGCTCCAAAATATATGCGTTCAGGGCGCAAGACGAGTTGGCTGAATGACTTGGGGACCTGGCGAGAACGTCGGCCGCCTTGCGAAGCCTGAGGGATAGCTCAAGGACGACGTTGTAACATGCGGCCTCGTTCAAACAACCACATCTGCCGCCCCTGCGAAGGGACATGTGCTCCGTCAAACCCGCATACGCCGAGAAGAGCGATTCCAACGAATCGCTCCCATACGAAGGAGAGCGACCCGACATTTGAGAAGTGGACTGAGAGGATGGGAATGCCCAGATGGGAGCCTTGGGCGTAGGGGGGCCTCCGGACGAGGGCGGCGATGGATGACTTCCGTCTGACCCTGTCGAGGGTCGGTCTTGTTCAGCCAACCAGCGAGGATGTGGTTTGTTTTTCAGCTGGGGAACCGGCGGAAATTGTGAGATGATGAAGGACTGTTGTGAAGTATGTGCATACCTCCCGGATAACGCCTTCGAGCTCCGCAATACGGTTTGTTAATCTAGCACTTTCGTCGTGTTGGCCTTGTCTGTTGGGGTCGTCGACTTCATACACGCAGTTCCCGCTCTGGATCGTATCGTGTTAGACGAAGGTCTATGATAATGCAAGTCAACTCACAAGCCCAAGCTGGGAGCACCGAGAACAAGGTCGCTTTCTATCGCACTTCACGGATGGGTAAGCCCGGCAAGAATTGAGGGGATAGTCGCTGTACGCACCATACGCTTTGTTGTATGGCAGTTGAGACACGATTGCGTTGTTCGATTACGACGCCTTGCGTCCTTGATATTCAGATACCAAGGTGTTACGTCGTGCAGGTGGCTTACCGCTTACGGTGATCGCCACCGTCAGTAGTGGATGCAGCTTTGGGTGTGGATTTCTTGAAGGGTAGCGATAAGGAAGACATGGTTGCTAGCAGAGCTACGGGGGGGCGTTGGTTTTGGCTTTGGGGTGATAACGGCTGGACTTGTTATAAGTGTCGGAAGTTGGCACGATGGCATAATAACGTGCAATGTGAGACATGGGAGAGACTTTGGAAAGGAAGCGGCGCTGAGCCCATTGTACAATGGTACCTTCAAGTTGGTTCCCCGTCGCTCCAGGCAAGCTAAACTTATCGTCGATTTCGTGTACCTAAAGAAGCTGACGGAGATGCGGGGCGGTGGGGCAGGAGGCATGCGGTCGTTCCCGGACAGTTTCCGTGAATCAATCGCACCCGGAACATTGACGCGGAGTCCTCGGAAACACGTGGCCCGCCAGATTGCTCAAAGGGGGGGTCGGTCGGGGTGAGGAATTTCCTATGAATCGTCGGTCGAGCTCTTAATACATGACCGTCCTATTAATCTTGAAGGGGTTACCACGCACCTATTTTTTCAGGTCTCACTCGGCCTCCTTTGATTCGTCACTGGCTCCACTGGCGTGTACACGACGCGCGCTCCAGCGCGCTGGTTGCAAACAAATGCCGTAGGGTCTAATAATGCGTGGACGTTATCTTTGGTGATGGAATCCCGGGCGGCGGTGGAACATGACTATCGAAGGTTCCTGATGTTTGTCTTTTTCGGCCAAGTCCAACCACATCGGAGTTCCAAGAGTTTTAAATTGATGCCCGAAAATGTGGTACGTTCTTGGCCATTTTCAGCCATCGTTGAAGTGATGTCGCTCGCAGTTGACACCTCCTTCGCACTATATGCATCTGACAGTGATAGTCAGTGACTGCGAATTTCTTCAGGTCGACCCGGCTGTCAGCCGTCTACAATTAAAATGCACATATTAAAAAGGTTACTCACCGTACGAGGAGGTATATGCATACGCATGCGGAATAGAATCACTCGGTCCTGAAAACCTTCTTCATTGAGAGCTGGAGCTGGAGTGCCAGCCGCAAGGGGGGAAAATTCTTGGCTCTTGAAGTAGCACTGATGAAGCCTCTCGAGCCAGAAACCGGGAAGATGATGACTCCACGCCCGTGAAAAAGATATGCTAAGATAGTAAAAAGATCATACTCACAAAAATTTTAACAATCGACTCTATGACACACATTCCGTTCCAGTTCCGAAATTGGGATCCTGGATTCCACATCTGGCACCGGTACGAAGTACTTCGAAACAGGTCTTTAGCCACGCCACAAAGCGATTGGAGCACTCACTTCAACAAAGGACATACAATCGTCTGCGATTAGTTGGCGCTTCAGCCTTGGCTGGTTCCAAACAGGCCCGATGGGAACCTGCCGAGAGATGCCGAGAATCCCGGCTTGGCAAATGATAGGGGTAAAATTTTATCACAACGGATTCTTATAAATGGAACGCTCGTCCTCGAGCTGTCTGGAACGGAGGTACGTCAGACTATTTCCATTCTTTTTGAAAGTCGCCGTAGTCCGTCCCACCGGGGGATACGCACAAGTTCTGTTCATTCAGTCGTTTTTTTTTTGGCTGTGGATGGGTTAAAATCGTCGAGCCTGTCTCGCTTTATGAAGTTATTAGTCAATGATTTTCTTCAAACCTCTTCGTGAGACTTGCCTGGTGGAAAGCTCGCCCTCGGCCTCGCTCCCACAGCTCTCACACCACAAGTGTGTGTTGGCTGGCATACTAAAAAATGCCGGGTTACAGTGACAGATCCGGCGGAACCTTCTCATCAAGAACTTGAAGAAGAGCTACGGGACCCAATGAGGGCACCGGCGACGATCGTCTCCGGCGATGGTGTGCACTACTGCTGGTTGTGCGGCGGCAGAGAATTCGACTTCTATTCGCCGCATGTTGCTGGACGCTCGCCCGATCTGATGCCGACGGGAACCACCCCAGGAGAGTGGGCACGCCCTCTGTCGATGTCACCCAGAAAATCAAGGGAAGTGTTGGTTCCTAGAATCCTTGGCACGACGATGATGTTGGACCCTCAAAACAGTCAGTTCCTCAATAGGTAAAAATAAATGAAACAAAGGCCCGAAGTTGGTGTTTCTTTCTCTTGGAAAGGCATGGCCTTTGTCCTACTCAGTCTGGCCCTTGTTCTAGAAGCACTCATCAAAGTCATATCTCGCGCACCATGACACTGGACGCAAGCAATCTTTAAGGCGCCGATTGGTTGTACGTAGACGAACGTTGATAACGACCGGTGGATCGAGTCGGTATCGGGCGGCGCTTTCGGTGGTGGCAATGTCGCAATGTGCCCAGCACGGTATGTACTACGAATCACGGACTGGGTCCGACTCTATCGGCGTAAGTCCTACGACGAACAACACTTGGAAACAAGGAAGACCGGTGGCTGTGGTTCAGTCGAGAGTCTATGATGCGAGAGAGGACTAACAGTTTGGCACATTTGCCGTGAAAGGATATAGCAGGGGTCCAGAGCGCTCCTTGCACGTTTTCTGGATGGAGTACAAACGCAAATCCCGAAAGCCGCCGAGTTGGGATCACCGGTCCGAAGAGCACAGCCACACACCCTCTTTTCAGTTCTGGCGGCCGCACCTGAGGTCGGACGATGCTCGACAATCCCAAGACTTTGAGGAAGGACAAGAACTCTAAATTCATGGTACAGCAAAAAAATAGACTCTATAGTCTCAACCCATTCTATGGCGCTTCTTCAGTTCTCAGCTTCTAGCCTTGTGACTGGACTCTTAATAGTCTGGGCCAGACATCGTTGATCCCATGCTTGTCCCAGCACAAAGATGTGACCCGGATCTCTTTTACTGACTTCTTTGGCTCTCTACATTCTTTGGCTCTCTACATTTGGCAAATACCCCAAAACGACTTCATCCGATTTGATCGAAGAGAATCCATCTTCTACAATACCAACTCATAGAACAAGGCCCTGAGTCGCTGCCAGATCTACTTCCACCGGCTCAGGGATTATGTCAGGGCTCCTGCCGCGAAGACAAATTTAAAACACGTGGTGTTGGTTGTTCCAACCCGGGACTGGCATTACACTAATAAAATTCCTACAGTAAACGGTGCCCGGCACCTGGACTCCACTCAACCCAAGCAGTGGTTTTACGATGGCTGACTTCCCCACTTCAAGATACAAAATTTGAGCCAATGCGCTCTACTACCTTTTTTCTTTTCTTTTCTTTTTTCTTTTTTCTTTTTTCTTTCTTTTTTCGCATGTGCCTCAGAAGAAGCACCCCTGCGCAACGTTGGAATAGAAGCCAGCGCGGTGTTCATTGTGGATATCAAAGGACTCGTTTTGTGAGCATGTCTATCTATATCTAGACGTTTGGACCGCATGGAGCATTCTAAAATCTCTCAGCCATATGTGAAGTCCTTTTCACGCGTATTGGAGCATCAGTGCCAGTGATGGGTTCCCCGTCGCTCGATTTTCTCAAACCGCCTGATCTCGCCGAGTTCAGCAGGTTCTGTGGCTGGTGGCATTCTATAATCAAACCGATCCCGCCCGGCTGCCGTCGAATACGTCGCATTCTCCCAAAAGCCGCTCATATCACCGCCGGTAGTTTTGTTGGCACCTAACCGTCGTCCTGTGTGGAGCTCAAGAAAGGTTGGTAGGCCGTAAACATTCGACGACCGTTTCTGAAATCAACCATATGTTTTCCCGAGTACTAATGGCCATAGAGGCTTCGGGTGTACGCCACCAGGTCTGGACATCATTGTATGAAGTCACAATTTCAGTACATTTAGGAGGATACTAATTAGTCGTTTCTAGAAACAGTCAATAGTGCGACCGTACGGCAGAGGTCAAGTACTGAAATTAGCTGGGTGCCAAAAAAGTAATTCCTTGCTTTAAGCATTCCAACCAGAAACGCGTTAACGCTTCGGTTTACGCCACCATGTCTTCAGACGCGTTTAGGAGCTCTGTCCGTTTTAAGGAGCCACAGATGCCACAGCATTTCATTACAGCTTCACTATTAATCGTCTTCTTGCACGCCCAGGGATTTTCTAGCCTTCATAGCCGGAACATCGAAGGAAACTTTTCTATGGCCATACTACGGCGATATTTTCAGCGGTCAAGATCCACGACGGAATGATTTGCACTGTAACGTCAGAGGTTAGTCAGGAAGGTCGACGGTACGATACCCATCGCGAGCCAAATGGAAGCCGCACAGTCGTCATGTACGGTCAAGTACAACCTCATGGCCCAGCGGGCGGGGAAGCAGTGACAAACTCGCCGCATAGGCGGGTGGCCAGCTCCGGTACGCACGATGCAACTTACTGATCTTATATTTTCTTCGATGCTGGATTCACACCCAGAGCAGACGGATATTTACACCAGTTAAAAACCTCGTGCTAACCATAATTGCTGATAACCACTGGGCTCTTCCGGCTTACATTTTGCTCAGGCTGTGGAACGAGGCTGCCTCGCGACTTTTAGCTTTCATTTTTGTAACTCGTGTGTAAGTACCCCCTCGGATTTCATGTAAAAATGGGAACGAAATTGGTGAGAGTCGCTCGCCGATAAAATAAAACCCTAGCAGGCCAATGTGAAAATGTCACTATGTTGCCAAGTTGAGAATGGAGCAGCTCGGCTGAATGGCCTATTTTGGGACAACCAAGAAGACCGATCAGGGCGTGGATCACGCTTTGCTTTTGCTTGGCTTCCCGCGATGAATGCCGTTAGCCTGCCGTTTGTTTTCTCCCTCCTTACCACCCATTCGAAAGGATTCGGTGCTCCTTTACGCGCCTACACTCGTTTGCCATGAAGCCCCAGGCTATTACCACTCTTTTCACTCTCCTCGGCGCAGCAGCTGCCCACAAAGCCAACCACGCTCAAATTGCCAAGCGCCAGACAGCGGAGGCAGCAGGAGGAACCACCGTCGCTGGGGTCACCGTTCCTGCGCTCGCGAGCTTGACCTTTGGGATGCCTACGGCCACGACCCCGGTTGCCACTGCCACGGCCACTCCTGGTGCTTCTGTGCCCGTTTCAGGGGCCCCTGCGCTCCCTTCGCCTGCCTGTACGTCTATTTTCTTACTGACCATGCCAGGCTCACCTTTTCTTAAGGGGCATTCGTCCAGGGGCAATGGCCCGAAATGGACAAGCCCATCGACGCTAGTGCGTTCGCTGTGATTTTTTTCTTGGGTGTTTACTAATTTTTTTTTTGCGTGGTAGCTTCTGCCCAGGTCCAGGAATGGATGAAGGAGCTCGATGGGTACGACATCCCCGACCTCGACCCCACCACGGACGGCTCGTGCGTCAACGACACCGGTGCTTTTTTCTCTCTTCTCCCAAGACATTCCACGCCAAGACTGATGTGACCAATTCAGCTGCGGCGGCGGACGCTGCCAACCGCGGGTGGTGGACGTGCGGTGGATACACTAGGGATACCGACATCGTTGCCTGCCCTGATAAGATGACCTGGGGCGTTAGGTAGGCCACGTCTGTCCTGTGTCTGTTCGTCGTGCTCATGCATTGCCAATATCATCAGCTTCGACGATGGGCCTGGTCCATACAGTACGTCTGTGATCTAGACTCTCTGATTTTCTCCCACTGATTTTTTCGTAGCGCCGTGTGTTTTCCGTCCCGTGGTGGTGTGCATCTGCTGACTTTGATCGACGCCTAGGAATTTACTCGGCTACCTCGCCGAGAAGTCGCTCTCTGCGACCTTCTTCGTCGTCGGCTCGCGGGTCATCCAGTACCCCGACCTCCTCATCAACGAGTATATGGCCGGGCACGAGATCAGCGTCCACACTTGGTCCCATCCCGTTAGTCGTCTTGATCCTGCTTGAAACGCGAAGCTCATGGCGGGAGTAGCATCTGACGGCGCTCAGCACCGCGCAGATCGTTGCGGAGCTCGGGTGGACTCGCAAAGCTATCCAGGAAGTCCTCGGCGTCACCCCCACCACGATGCGGTGAGATTGGTTCTTCTACTTTCTTGCTTCCTTGTTCATGCCAAGAACAGGCCTCCGTACGGAGACATCGGTGCTTTTTTTTGCTAATACATTGAGACGCCCACTGACCGATGCCATAGACGACCGGGTTCGGATGATTTCGCTTGCAATGGGATTGGTACCCATCATCTGGACCCGCACACCCGCGGGCTTCGCGTTCGACACCTTCGACTGGCAAGTCGCAGGTGGTAACGTCGACGGGCTCACGTCGTTTTCGACCTTCGAGAACATCCTCGGAAACGCGACGACTCTGGATACTGGGTACGCCGCTTTCCTTTGTTCAGTCCAGCAGGTTCTCACGATCCGTCCGCTCAGATTCATTGTCCTCGCGCACGATCTGTACGAGATCACCGTCGACATGGCCATCGGATACACCCTCAATGCCGCACTAACGCACAACCCCGCCTTCACCGTCAGTCTCGCTATCGCGCCGTCGTAACGCAGCTGACCCTTTTTATTGCAGCTCGAATCTATCGGGAAGTGCAGCAAGATCCCGACGACGAACCTCTACCTCGAGTCGAACAAAAACACGTCGTTCCCCTTCCCTAGCCCGCCCAAGTCGATGGCCAGCAACACGTCGTCCGCATCGAACGCCACCACCACCAGCGGCAGCGGCAAGGTCGCACAGGGAAGTACGGGCGCCAGCGGCACGAGCGGCGCCCTCGTGAATGCGGTCTCGGCGTCTGTGTTACTACTGGCGCTCGCGGGCTGCAACTTGCTCCTCCTCTAATCAATCATGTTCTCCCTCTATTCACGTAACAGCCATCCCGTTCGGATTAATGAGTGCTGCGGGCATGCATAGGTACAGGTACATACTTCATACATAGATACGGCGCAGTGGCAGCCGTTCGGACTATAGTTATGGCATTCCGGCGGGATTTTGTCGGTCACGAAGCTTGCAATTGTATAAACCTTACACACAGTGCCAGTTCTCATTTGCCACAGTAAAATTAGTATGCCGGGATCGGCCCGAATGCGCCTGATCCGAGCCGGGATAACGGCTCGCGGGGATCGGTCGGACTTTGAAATGTTCACCACTTCCTACCCAGTGAAGGAGTATGTATCCAGGTCGGGGTTCTGAACTGGAATACTCGGTCGGCGGACTTTGAAGCTGCCGATTCTTGCCGAAGAATCTCCTGCTTCTCCTCGAGACGGATGAATTGCGTGCGTTGGCCCTGCTACCTAGATTATAACGCAACTGCAACTGGGACGGCCCTGGATTCACCTAAACTCTACGCGACCAAATTACATTTTTAATTTTGTCACAGTTCCGTGAAGTTCCTGTTTGAAGGAAGAACCTGGGAAAACCTCGGCGGGGCGCCGACCATCAATTGGTTTTAATTGACGTTTCCTATATAATCTTGATTTGTCAGGACCACCTCACCCGCGGCCGAGATAGATCCTGAGGAAGCTGCGACCTCCATACGGCTTCATTCAAGAGTCCAAGACACGCCTTCCAGCGTTCATTTGCTCGAGCTGACCCAGGTCCCGCATTGCCATGAAGTACGTCCGATAAATTACACTCACAGCGGTGATATACCAAACATGACCGGCACCGCAGAGTCGCTGCAATTCAAGCCGAGCCCGCCTGGTGGGACCTGAAAGCGGGCGTCGCAAAGACCATCGCACTCATCAACGAAGCCGCCGCCAACGGTGCCGCGCTCGTCGGGTTCCCCGAGTCCTTTATCCCCGGCTATCCTATGTCCATCTGGGCGCAGCCCTTCAACCCCGTCTTCCTCGCAAAGTTCCAGAAGAACGCACTGTCGGTGCACTCCCCAGAATTCAGGGAAATTTTAGCCGCTGCGAAAGAAGCCGGGATCTGGTTAAGATTGATACTTGCCCTGCTTAGACGGTATGAATTGAGACAATCTTTATTAGGGTCGTCCTGGGATTCACTGAGCTGGACGGGGCGAGCATGTACGCGGCACAGGTGATCATAAACTCGGAGGGGGTCGTCGTTTTGCATCGCCGCAAGCTGAAGGTGCGCGGAAATATAAGATTTAGGGTATTCCAGCGCTTACTGAAGAGTTTCAGGCAACAGGGCAGGAGCGCACAATTTGGGGAGATGCTCCAGGTCTGTCGCTTTCTGTCTTCTGTTCCTCTGCCCAAAAATAAATATCGATCCGATGCAGCCGACTCGCTCCAAAGCGCCGTCAAAGGACCAGGGGGAGCGACGATCGGTGGTCTAATGTGTTGGTATGAATCGAACACGGCATGTAATAGGTCTCGCCTCATTTGAACTGCGGATAGGGAGCATCTCCAGCCATTACTGCGATTCCACCACTACAGCCTTGGCGTCCAAATCCACGTTGCCAGCTGGCCATACTGCGACTCTGTCGCCGCCGGCGCAGCCCCTCAGTTCTCCTCCGATACCCAGATTCTCGCAGCCAAATTTGCAGCACTGGAAGGCCAAATGTTCGTCATTTCGAGCACTCAGATAATCAGCAAGGAGAATGCGGAGCTCTGCGGGTGCGTGTCATTTTCATTCGTCTCGGAGGGTCGTCTCAATCAAGCAAACTTCTCAGCGTAAAAGATGCCTTGTTTTGGGAGATGCCTGTAAGCCTGAAACTTCCTGAGCGCCTCAGATCGAGAATGTATTTATTATTCTCTAGCTTGGCGGCGGCTTCGCAGCGATCTATGCCCCGGACGGAACCCAACTCACCCCGCCCACGAAACCAGACGAGGAGATCATTCTGTATGCTGAAATTGACCTCGACGCTATCAAGATGGCGAAGCTCACCGCGGACCCGGTTGGGCATTAGTGCGTTTTGTCTCTTCCTATTCCTATAAATGGTGTCTAACCGCCGCGGGTAGCTCCCGGCCTGACCTGTTGTCCTTACGCGTAAACAACCGTGTAAATCCGCTTGTGTCGAATGACAGACTCGAAGACCACACCCTGCTCAGTCGCATTGACCAATAATTAGCAAGGTAATGTCCAATGCACTTACGAGACGAAATCCAACCTCACCGCACTAGCACAACAAGTGCGTGCTGCTTTCCGTCAAGATATTATTTGCCTATGCAGACAAGATATCTAAAAAAACCGTTTGAAATAATTATTTGCCTTTTTAGGCTGAGAGTGGTTGTTTTGTTTGGCAAGCGCCTGTGACTCTCCTATTTGTTTTGCCTAAAACGCCTTTCTTAAAAACCCTCGTGTCCAGCCAGTCAAGTTCAAGGATGGACGCTCTGGTACCCATTGATTTGAATAATCTCCCTCCCCGCTCAATTACGGGCCTATACGTAGTTACCAGAGTGCCTACTAGTACCCAGACAGAAAAGTTGCCGTCAAGTGGACCGTACGTTATCGTTCCGGCCCGCCTGATTGACATGAATTGGAACATCCACCGCAGGTCTTACGAAACAGTATCCGACCCGCAGACTGAGCTTCAAGTTCCCGCCTGCGAAACGGGCATTTTGAGAGGGAAGACGAGGCCAATCGTTTTGAGCAATATCCGTCAGGGTGTATGGGACCCCCAGGATGGGCGTGAGCCTATAGAGCTCAACGAAATTATCGGATTCCCCTGTACCTCCTTTTCAAATGGAACTGCAATCCCACCCGGTCTTGAAGAAAATTATCAATCACTGGCACGGCACATACCGTTCGCGGCGGCCGGCACGGCCCTCCCGCTTCCCGGCGACTTGGCGCACTTAGACGACAACAGAAAAGAGAGCGAGCTTTCTCCATTGACTCTAAAAACGCGGACGGGTGAATCCTACATCAGTCCAACGCGCCAATGGCTCTACGCGGTCCCGATTCGTTTTCGCATGAAGCGAACCACCCCGGTTCGTCTCACCATTTACAAACCCGCCCCATTCTGACTCGAATGTGCAAAAGATAAAATCCCCACCTGAACATGTATCGTTATTACAATATGAGGAGCTTACGAGATTCACAATTTCCACTTACTCTCGTGAGGATGATCACCACGCAATCAATTTTGGCAATATTTGGCGGATGACACGGGATGATGGATACTGGGGTCGTGAGGATGGTGGCGGCACCTGGATCCCGGGAATGGGCGCCAGAAGCCCTTTCACGGATCAAGTGGAATATCCAGTTATAGATGGAGACATCCGGTGGCAAAACTGGCAATGCACGCCACCTCCACAACCCGACGTCTCCCGAGAACCCTATAACAGAGGCATCGGGATGGAGTATACCAACTGGATTAATTCATCCTACACCACTCTAGACTCTTACCGAAGCAAATCGGTGGAGACATGGTCTCTAGGTTGTGAGGACTCTGGAGGTACGAAGTTTGATCCTCTTGTCAGATAATTGGCTCGCTCATTCTCCCGGTATTTAAAGCTTCTACGCCCGCGCTGCCATCACCAACGGACCCGCTGCCACGAACTAATTCTCTCCAACCCCCAATGAACCCGCTGCCACCACGACCCAAGAAGGGCAAAAGAAAACTATCTCTCCTTGTGAAGAGTGAGCACATCCATTCATCAATGGATCACTTGACAAGCGCATGGTTTTTCAGGGTTCTTCCAATTTTTAATGCGGCAGACAGCCAAGCTCCGTACTGTATGACTGAATGATATAAGCTTAGTCTCCGCTCTTTCCGCTCCGGAATCATTTTCTTTGTCGTCTTATAATGGAAGCCTTCGGCAGAGACGATTTTGTGCGAATTGTCAACGGGAGATAATTAGTTGCCTTTTTGGGTCGAGAGCGGTTGTTTGGCGAGCCGTATGTTTTCTAACACAATCTTGACTAGGATCCGGGATATCAGCTGAAAACACGAGCTTAAGCCTCTGGTGCGGAGATGTCGCCGGGAAATAATCCGAGTTTGACTCGAATAGCAAGCCGCCCTATTCAACTCAAGTGCAAAGCGCCAAGCGGAGTTGAAGCCGAGGGTTACACATTAAATTTGGTACTTAGTACAAGTGTCTTTCCGAGGGAAAAAAGCGTAAGAAGAGATAAGAAAGAAAAAATAAGTAGTGTTCAGTTCAGTTTCCCCGGAGTGAAGAAAGACCCAGCGAGTATTACGGGAAGCGCGACACGACACGACGGATATAAGTATCGAATCCGCGTCAAAACGGACTCAGAACCGGAACAGCCCCTTCTTCTTTTTCTTCTCCTCCGCGGCCGACGGCGTCATCGACGTATTGGACGCATACGACTCGGCAGGCGACGGGCGCGCTGCGGGGCGCCGCTCTTGGCGCGCTGGCGCGGGGGCCGGGGCGGGTCGCGCGGGTGGCGGCGCGTCCCGCGTGAAGTACCGCTCGTCGTAGAACTCCTGGAACCCGCGTGAGCCGCGGCCCTCCCTGAGCCCGTTCGGGATCGCCTTGGATCCCATCCCGCCGAGCTCAAGTACCTGCAGGTCGTTGATGAACTGGCGCGGCGTGATCGTATGCGTCGAGCCTGCCACGGCCATTGAGCAGAGATCAGCAAGCAGAACACATGCACGCGGCGGAGCGGCGCACCGATATAGATATCCTTGTTCAGGGACGACGACAGCTGGTACGCCTCGCGGATCTCCGAGTACGTCATCCCGCCCGCGACAAACACCAGCATGCGCTGCCGTGTGTCCGTCGCGCCGCCCCCGCGCGCGGCCTTGTGCCAGACCGGCTTCTGGCTGCGCAGCGACGTCGCCTGCACCGGCGCGCTCGCGCCCCCGCCCCGCAGGCTCGCGGCGGGCGCACCCGCCGGCCCTGGCGCATCCTTGACGTACGGGAAGAGCGTCTTGTCCAGCTTGTCCGCGACGTGTTCCTGCGTCACGGACAGATCAGCATACGTCCGCGGAAGGAGGCGCGTCACGCACCTCGAGCACGCTCCGGATGACGGGCTTATACCGTGACAGCTCGTACTCCTCCTCGGTCCCCTTCTGCTTGCTCTTCTTCTTCGTATCGCGGTCGCTCGGGCCCTATATGCGCATGCACCCGCGTCAGTCGCGTGTGGCGAGCGCGGCGCGGCGCACGTACCCGGCTAATACGCACACCCATGTGCACGAGTGCGTTGACCGCCTCCTGCTCAGGGATCGACAGCCTTGCGTGCTGGTACAGCCGCCGCCGGTCCTCGTCCGGCACGCCGTCGCGGAACTGGATGTACAGCGCCACGATGCGCACCTTGTTCGCGTTCCTATGTGCTCGTCAGCGCGGCGGGCAAAGAAGAAAGAGGGCAGAGCGGCGCACACGACCTCCCGGCTGTCGAGTAGCGGGACCATATCCTGCACAAGGTTCTTCGGGTTCTTGCCCTCGGCGGTCACGCCCGTCGCGCAGTCCTGGTACCAATGCATAAGCGACGTGCCGAGAATCCGCAAGTGAGATATGAGATACCTGCTCGATGGTGGCGACGAGCGGGAGCTTGTCGCGCTCGAAGATGCCCATGCACTCCTGCGCCATGTTCAGGTGCAGGGAGAACTGCGTGCGCGGTTCGGTCAGCGCCTGTCCGCGGCTCGACGCAACGCACGCACCTTTTCCCGCTGCTCCTGGTACTGCGGCAGACTCGCGAGCATCTCCTTCATGTCGTTCAAGCTCGCCGCGCCCTCCCTCCGCGAACGCATCAGCTTGGTCTGGATGACAGACCGCAAGGAACGCACCCCTTGAACACCGCGTTCTCCTCCAAAAACTTGTTAAAGTCCGCCATGAGCTTGTCGATCGCCTCGCGCATGTGCATGTGCCGCACTTCGGTCCACACCGAGTCCGCATCCGTGAGCGTCGCGGTCTTGTCCTCGAACGCGCCGACGGACGACTGAAACTTGTACGTGTACTTTGTGCCGTCCTCGATGGGAAGCAGGTCGTTCGCCATGGCCTGGTACGTGAACTCGTGCACGAATGGCGCGACCATGTCCATCGCGCGGTCGGTGATGAACAGCGTCCCGCGCGGCCGCAGCGGCTCCGGTTTCTGAGTGCTCGGTCAGCTCAACGGCACGGAACATACTCATAGCACGTACCGCGAACTCAGGATTCGCCTTCTTGTAGTCGTCGAGGTTGTTCTGCACGAAAAACGCGAGGATCTTGGTCGCAAAGTCACCCTCAACGGACTCGTACGCGCGCGCCTCGCCGCCGCGCGCGAGGTTCGTGCGCCAGCGGCTGCTGGCCTCGGGCGGCGGCGGCGGGCGCGTCGACGCGTGCGGCTTGAGCGCGCCCAGCGGCGGGTGATTCGGCGGCACGTAGTACCGGATGTACGGGAACTCGTTCAGCGTGATGCAGACGTTCGCAATCTGGGCCATGAGCAGGGCTGTAGAAGTGGGACGCAGAGGCTCACGATTTTGGCGGCGAAGCGGAGCTCTTCCTCGAGCCGGTCGCGCGCGGCCTTGAACTGCGATTCGCTCCGCGGGGGGCTGTAGATGCCGAAAAAGAGCTCCGGCGCCTGCAGCGAGAATGTCTGCGCTTCCGAGGCTGTGGCGAGTCAGCCAGAATGAAGAAGGCATACACTGGACTGACCCCAGAAATTCACGAACAGCTCCTTAACTGCGCGGAGGTACGGCTCCGCCGCGGAAGACGCTAGCCGCTCAAACAGCCGCTCCTCCAGCCCTGCGCAAGCATCAGCCACACACCCAATCCACACAGAAGACGCCTCTTGCCGTCGATGAAGAACATGTGCGCGGCAGCATACTGCCTGGTGTTGGTAAAGTCCTTGATGACGCGCTCGACATTTTGGCTCGTCGGCATGAGCAGATACAGCGCCTCGAACTCAGGCTGGGGGTCGCGGTAGTTGGTGATAGATTCAATAACTGCGGGTGCTCAGTGGCATGCATTGAGCGGAGGCATTGGACGCACGGGTAACATTCTCCTCCAGAATATCAAATTGCTTGAGCACGGAGCCCAGGAGCTTCTGCGAGTGCTCGTCAACGACGAGGATCTTCCATTTGCCTGCGGGGTTGACGGATCGGATCGCGTCGAGGAACTCTGGAGCTCAGGTCAGACATGAAGGGGGGTCAATTGACGACGGGTGCGCACTGGAGCGGACTGTTGTTATGAGGGAGGCCATTTACAGATCCTCCGAGGGGCTCTTTCGATTAGCCAAGCGAAATGCTCGTCCGAGCAGTCAAGTAGAGTAGAGTCAAGCCAGTCAAGCAGAGTCAAGTCGAGCCACACAGTCAAGCCTCGTTCCTAGCCAAGGCAACGGCGGAGAAACGAGATATGGATCACGTAATGCACACCTCTCTGCCAAGCCGCTCATCATCGCCCTTTGAGGGGTCTTTAACAGCTTTGGCTGCGGGTCGGGCTCAGGCCGGCCAATACTTGAAAAATGTTTACTGATTTCAGGGTTGTAGGAAGATAACTCTTCCTGGGCCCTTGCCATTGGCCAAAGTCTCATTGCTGATTTCAGCGGTTAGAAAGACAGTTCTTCCTGGTCCTTGCCAATGTCAAGTTCAGATACTTGTCTATAATCAAAGGGCAATCCTGCCCACTGGCAGCTGCTGCCAATTCATGCTTCCCTTGGTAATATATTCTCCTCCTCCTTGGAATGCCACTCTCATCGTCGTCAGTGTTTCCCCCCCCCCAGCACCTAGCCTTTGGAGCTCGAGAGAGGGTGGTTGTGGGTGGTTGTGGGCATATGTACATGTTCGAACGACTTTATGCGCTATCCTCTACCTACTCCCTAATATTCCAGCGGTTCAGGGCTGCAGCGACTTCGGTTTACCCGACCAGGTTCGGAGGCCGTGTCCAGGAACTCCGTCCGTTTCCCATTTCAAGACGTGAAGGTGGATACTGATACTAGTTCACTTTTCGAGGTTCAGTGGTGCGACGGTACGGGATTGTATACTGAAATCCGTGAACTCCGCTCTGTGCCAACAAACAAATTTCTTTTTCTTGACAGGCAATTGCATCGACGTGCTTGTCATCTTTATCGAACGAGGAACAAGTTAGAATCGATAAAGCGTCTGTCAAGAGAGACTACTTGTCATCCTGTCGCTCCCGGCCGCACTTCTCGTGAATCAGCTGCTCAGAGTTCCCACTCTCTCCAGCGTGAAACTACAATGTGTTTCCGCTGAATGGGCCATTTTTGAACGGATATCGGACCTTTGTTCTCCCGGGATCATACAGCTCGAACTCATCTGCGCCGGTGTACCCCACAGTTCTGACCCTCACGTCGCTCACACCGTGCCTCCTCCTTTTCGACCGGAATCACCGCAGAGTAGAATCCTTGGGAGCAGGCCGTCACAAAACAACTTCTCCTTTGATTTACCCGCCACTAAGATGTTGTCGATAGGTCGATATACGGAGATTTTCTGGTGGAAAAGGATTGTACCGATCCTCCGAAGAATTGTTGCCCTGGACTTTAATATTATGGTGCGCATTTCGTATCCTATTGAATCGAGGTGCTTAGCGATTTCAGAGGGATGCCAATATCATCGACCTCTCTCTGTGCTCAAACTTTGCATTTCTCCGATTAGATCCCGGGATGCTCTCAAACGCACTCGGCGTTTGTCGATGATAACTAACTCGAATCGCATCCCAAGATTGCAATTATATTGTTCGAGGTCGTTCCTAATCTGGAAGATTTTCGGCTCACGTATGTATCGCATAATTTCTCCGTCCATTCATTACCGCTTCATGTAGCCACCTCCAAATCAATAACTGCCGCTTGACCTTCGCAGATGCCGAACCTCGTCAATATATCTCCGTCCTGCATTTACGATTATCACGTCTTTCGATGGCTCGAAAGTCCACGGCCGCGATTCAACGCGCACTGGAGCAATTGGCTCTAGATTTCCGAGGCGAAATGTTCATGTAATAACCAAGTTCAAGTTTACAGGCTGCGAGCATTCTTGTGACTAACCAGCAGTCCGGACTCGGAGTTGATCACTCTGCCGCTGATGCGCTAGCTAGACTCGACAACGGACTCTCCCCGCCGACACCTCTCAGGCTGGTACCATAGCAATCACACATCTCAGACTCTCAGCCCCACCCCGCAAACCTGAACTCAGGTGCCTCCAAGTCGGCGCCACCTGTGTTTACGACGCACGTATCCCATGCAGTCTGTTAACGGTATACAAGCTCAAGCCCGTGTGAGATCAAGGGCGCCAAGAAAATGCTCGCAATCTTTCTTGAAACATGGAATGAACCAAAATACATGCCAGAGACAACGCGCCCGGATGCGACGGATATCGCATTTATTAATATACATGCTACCGAGGCCCCTTCCCTCCACCACACCAACCACTGCCCCCGAAAATCCGAAATTGAACCACATCACGTGCTCTTCGCACCGTTCCAAAAAGCTCCTGCCAGTCTCAGTCTGAGTCTCCGAGTGGGGTATGAAATTGAATGGAAGAGTTGAACCCCCTGCGAGAACTCAGTAATGTAATGCTTCGCTGCTGGGTATAGATGGGTCCTGGGCATAATGTCAATTTAAATCAAGAACTGTCTGTTACATAGGCAACGCACCTTTTTCATTCTTCAGGACGGGCACCAGAGCGAAGAAGAAAAACAAAAACAAAACAAAAAACATACGAACCAATCCCATGCATCAGGGGGGAATCGAACCCCCGGCGGGTCGAACCCGCTTATACCACACATCACGTGATGAGTTACGATGGCAACGACCCAGGTTACCACTACCCCACTGATGCGATGCATGTTTTGGGGTGAGGGAGGGTAACCCAAGGAGGGAGGGGAAATTGCACTAAGGCCGATAGGGGGGACGACTTGTGATTTTTTTTAAAAAATTGTTGGAGGAGGCTTGGAGCTTTGCATGAACATGGCCTCGGGAATCAGAGATAAGTAAGGCAGACGGTGCAGGCTGAGCGTGCAGAGATATGATTCAGAGTCAGAGGCCCAGTGCTGTCTCTCTCTTTATAAGATTAAGCTGTCTGAGGCCTTTTGGAACTCCGCTCGGGTATCCCCGACGCTTCCGTTCAACTGATTCACATTTCTACTTAGTTCTTACGTGTCCCTGGCGTTGATCTGAGGCCTCCACGTCGCGTCCCGACAGCTAATAAAGCGCCGCCACCACTTTACGTCGTTCATCCAATCCCTCTTTATTTCTGAAATCATGTACAACCAACTTGCAACCAACCCAAGCAGACGGCTTACAGGGAAATAAATTTACAGCCCAAGATTCCGACCACTCGTGACTCCATGCTCAGAGTCTTGCTCAGAGTGGCGTCGAAATATGACAGTAGATCAAAGGCAACCCGATAGAGAGCCTCAGACAAATACTAGCACAATGCCAGGGTCCTCTTCACCGCTCCTTCAACCTCCAGTGCGAGCGTCAATAGTGTTGTTCAAAGTTCCCGGTTTTTGTTTTCCTACTCGTGCTCCTACTTGCCTCCTACTTGCAGTTTTGGCTGTAAAATGCCAAAAACTGAGCCAGTAGGACATTGAGTAGGAGACCTAATAGGAGCATCTTTGAAACCCCCCCCCCCAGCATTTTACAAGTAGGAAGCAAGTAGGAAAACCCTCCTACTCGGAAAAACCCAAAATCTCAGCCAAAATATGAGTAGGAGAACAAGTAGGAAGTGCAAGTAGGAGAGTTTTTGCAAATAGGAGGCTCCGAGGCCCCTACTTGACTTCCTACTCGTTCTCCTACTTCAGTTCAGGAAGGCAAGTAGGAAGGCAAGTAGGAGAGCAAGTAGGAAGGAAGTAGGAGAGCAAGTAGGACAACTTTGAACGACACTAATACAGACAACACGCAATCTTATCGTGTTCAGACCACCAAGCATAATTTCCTTTGCACCAAACGTTAGCCGCCAGCGCTAAATTTTCAAATATTCTTCAAGACCCCGGGGCTCGAAGTCAATGGTGCGTGCTTGCGCTGGGACGCAGCTTCTTGGCCGTAGCGACGATGTACGGAGGTATCCTTCCAGCCCATTTGCGTCGGTCCCCAGTCTCGAGGGCGCTCTTCGTGTAGTTGGGCCAGCGGAACAGCCCTGCGGGCAGCTCAGGTGTCCTGGGTGCCACGGCGCTCGACTGCTGCACTTAGAGAGTAGGATTATTTGAGGATTATGGTATTAAACAAAAAAACACAATTAGAAAGAATTTGAATATATCTTTTATTTCGGGAAACAGTGGTTGAGTCAAGGGGTGGCCGGGGCGCGAAGCGCCCCGGACGCCTCTTGTTGAATATTAATATTGCGCGGCGCCGGTTTTCGAAGGCGGGCCCTCAACGACGCAGGTTCCCACTACCTCAATGATGCAGGGAGCGTGAAAGGCAGGGAGGGCTCGGGTTGGAGGATTTGATGGTGCTTTTTTGTTTTCGTTTTTTGAAAGTTTAAGTGAGTCGAGTCGAGGTGGTCGTAGCCGGAATACATACCTTTGATGGTTGATTATAAACCCCGAGTAGGTCGGATTCGGATTCGCACGGAGGCGCGCGGAATTTATAATTAAAAACGGTCTGGACCTACAACTAGCCGGTTGATGCGTCGGTGGTACTTCTGTAAATATTAGATGATGGATCGCGTACAGCGCCGGGCCGCGAGGGGGGTGCAGAACTTGGGATCGGAGGCAGATCGTGGCGAGAGTATAACAACTTATCGCGCGAGATAATCCAGCTCGAGTTTATACTTCAGACGCGCGGATCGGTGCCCGGTACATACGGACCTGAGGCTCTAGGGATCCCCACCGTAACCGGTCATAATTACGGGTACCGTAAGCGTACCGTAAGGTGCCTCTCCCGGCTACGGTTACGGTTACGGTTACGGTTCGGGTCGGCGGGAATTCGACGAGGGACGCTTCTTGCAGTTGGGGGAATTTGATTCAGAGCCTTGAGAAGCTTAAGGACACAGGGAAGTAAGTACGAAGATAAGATAAGATGCTGGATACATACACCGTGGGTGGACTCGCGAAGCCTCGCCGTAACCGTACCGTACACCCACAATGAAGTACGTTTACGATAGTTCGTAACTGCATGCGGCACAGTGCCAGTGGGGATCAGCCTGAGATGTGCGGCCCGTTGGTGCGTGTGTGAATAGTCCGTCTTGTGCAGGGTTGAGCTGAGTAACGTCGATGCATGCGGTTGTGGAGGATTTGGATAGGAGGGGAGGGGAGGGGGGGGTGGGGCGTAGAATTATTTGAATAGTTCAGTGATGCGACGAGCCCGAGCCCGAGCCCGAGCTGCACGCGGATCTAGTACGCATTGCATGGACTTTTGGCTGTTGGCGTTTACATTCTCTCTCTTGCGAGGGTTGTGAGGCTGACGTGAGTTTAGGAAAAGTAGGCAGAGAAGACTCGGAGGTGGTGTGGATTACCGTAACGTTCAGTCGACTGCACGGAAAAATCCAATTCAAAAATAAAGGGAAGGGAAAATGGAGCCCATCGGCGTCTCTTTAACTAAACGATCCATCGTCTCTGTAAATAAACGATCCATCGTCTCTGTAAATAAACGATGGATCGTCTGTAAATAAACGATGGACCTGAAATCGTCGCTTTAAATAAACGAAGGACGCGTGGAGGCGGGACGCGGCTCCGTACATATAGAGTGGACATATGTCGAAACCCGCGATGCAAGGGCGGGTTTGTCAGACGCGGGCAGGGACCTGCACGGAATTTAGAGACGGTCTGGGCATACTACTAAGAACCCTGACAGTGGTGGGCGGAGGAGCACTTGGCCCATCATACATGGTGTATGGCGTCGAGAGCGCGGCGACTCGGTGCTTTCGGAGCGAGATAGTGCGGGTGCCCGGTGCTTAGTACTCAGCCAGGATACGGACCTCAGTAATAGTCTTAGCCCGTTGATGAGCGGATAGTCCGTCTATGTCCTTCCGTGCACTGGCAGGGTCGAGCTGAGTAACATCGATGCATGCGGGATCTGGATAGGAAGGGGGAGTTGAATATTAAGTAGTTCCGCGATGCGACGAGCCCGAGTAGACCGTATGCACCCGGTGCATAAACGAGGGACCTACACATGGATTGATGACCGGATAGACGGCGACTTTTCATTCTACCCGCGAGATGATGAGCGAGGGTTGTGCGGTAGATGTGAGCTTGTGAAAAGTAGAGACCGAGGGTGGAGAGGGCCGCGGGACCGTTGAAGTTAAGGTGAGATGAGAGGGCGTTGCTAGGTTGAATGTAGCCTATTGAAGATTCGAGCCGGAGATAAGTTGCGCGCTTAGATATCGGAGTCGAAGCGAGCGTCAGTGGAGATTCCTATTCGGGATGGCACCTGGCGGCGTGACCTGCTCACCTTGTTTCCCGTCGTCGTCGATGGACCGACCGCTGGGCCCCCGCGCCCCCCCGCAAGTCGAGCGCCACGCCGCCTACGAAGACATCTTCGGCCGCCGGCCCGTCCACCACCAGCCCCAGCGCCCGCCGCCGCCGTCGGCATACGGCCCGCCGCAGCAACACTACCCCCCGCCCGCGCCGTACGCCGCCTACCCGCACCGCCCGCCCGTCTACGCCGCCGCCCCCGCCCCGTCGCCCGCCCCCGGCCCGTATCCCGGGCAGTACTACCAGCCGTCTGTGCACCGGTCCGTGCACCACCCGTACCCGCAGGGCGTCCCCGCCGCCGCGCCCGACCGCCCCCTCGACCCCAGCGGCCTCACCCCCGCCCAGGCCTACCAGGCCCAGGTCGCCAACGCCCACAACGGATACCCCCGCCCCCCGCCCCCGCGCTCCCCCGCCCCGCCCGCCCTCAGCGTCGCCGTCGGCGGCGAGGGCACCCTCGGCATCAACTTCGACGGCCCCCCGCAGGAGGACGACGACGACGACGAGAGCGAGCTGCCGTGGGCCCGCCGTGAGTGCCTGTTCTCATTCCATTCGTTCGTGCGATCGTCGTCGCTCCGTCGTCGGCTCGTCGGTTGCCCCGCGCCCGACGCAGACGGGGACCTGAGCATCGATAGCGCGGCGCGGTGCAGCGTGATTGCGGGCCCGCATGACGTCCGTTATCCATCGATGCATTCCACATCCACCCCCGACGTCATGCCCAGCCCTCCTCGCTTCGTCCACGCGCCGCGGTCCCTTCTTTTTCTGCCTCCATTTATTTGCCTCCTGCTTTATTCCCTCTCTTGCCTCCTGCGTTATTCCCCCCGTCCCTACCGCCTTCGCTTCACCCTGTCTCTCCTCTACGCTTTGCTTTACCCCAATCGATACAAACGCCATACTGACGCCTACCCCGTCTATCTAGCTGAGCCGTCCCAACCGCACGCACAACCACAATCACAACGTGAGTCGACCTGCTGTCTATTCTCTATTTCCGTTTTCTATTCTCCGTGCTATTCTCCCTCCGTGCTATTTCTACGCGTGCCCGCGTGCGCCCTGTGGCCGGCTGTTCTACGGCTCTTCTCGCGCTGCACTCTTCGCCCTCTCGCGGCGCGCAGCGCACCCCACCCCGTGTGTCGCCCGTATGTGGCAGCGCACCGCCGGAGGGCACGCAATACGTGGTATGCATCTCGTACCATGGCATTGAGCGCCGGGGCGTCAATGCATTACTAGGGTGTGGCGGATCGACGGCGTTTCGGGTGTGCTTCCGTTTTAGCGAGGCGATCCGGGCGTGGGGACGCGGGGCGGATGCGCTGGGGGTGAATGAATGGATGGTGGCGCCGTTCTCTAGTAGGGGGAGGCGGCGGCGTCTTCATTCGGTCGGATGGACGCGTTTCACTGCGATGTGATGCGATGCGTATCGACGCGGCGCCAGACGTGGATGGGCGCGGGCATCCCTTCTGGGGGGGCTGCGACGGCCCCCACACCCCCTGCAAGGGTGGGTGCGTGGTCGAGGGCGGCGTGTCGATGCGCGCGTCGAATCCGGCGGGACCGCGTGTCGGTTTCGGCGTTGCGTTCTGGTCTCTTGCTGCTTCTGTTTCTGTTTCTGTTTCTGTTTTCGTTTTCGTTTTGGTGTCGATTACTGAACTACCGACTGACTTTTTCCCTTTGTGCAGCACAACGTGAGTTCCGAGGTCTCGCGCTCTGTTTCGTTCTGTCGTGCCCATGTCGTCCGAGGGGGCTATACCGCGCGGCGTGGCTGTTGTTCGCGCTGGCTCGGGCTCCATTCCGCGCTCCGTGTATTGCGAGTCGGCGACCCTCACTCGGATGGACGGGACGCCCGCGTGCCCTCGCGAGGGTGGCGTTGGGCGCGTCGCGGCGTTGGCGCGCGTCTCGCTTTTTTTGCCTCTTTGCCTCATCTATTTGTTTGCCTGACTGACTGCTTGTTTCTCTGCTACAGAACAATCACAATGTGAGTTGCTCTATTCTCTTGCTATCTTCATATTGGAGTCGGCGCACGTTGGACGACGAGGGCGCCTTGCCGTTCTGGGTGTTCGATCCCGCGTTATGGACTCGGGGCATTCGATCCCGCGCCACCTTTGGGCATTCAATCCCGCGCCACATCCAATACCGCTTCACCTTTGCGCATTCATTCATTCGATCCCGCGTCATGCACGCGGGGGTATTTGTTCAGTCCCTCGGGATCCGCCGGCGCTCCGCGTCTCTATGCACGGAGATGCGTATCTAGGCGCGGCGATCTCGCCTTTCCTGGCCTTTCTATTTGGGTTTTGGTTTTGGGGTGCGGGAGTGGAAGCGGGGGACGTGATTCCCGCGCCGCGCCCTAGACTGGGGAGTGGGTTGCGTGGTATATTGCCGAGGCGAGGCGTTTGTGGGTCCCTGGGTGCACCGGCGTCCTAGCCCACGCCTTCCGCGCGTTGCGTTGCGTGGGGGTTGTGGGTTGTGCGACTTGCGTGACGTCGCGGCGCGATAGGATGGGAAGGATATTTGTGCATTACGTGCATCGCGCGTCACCGAGGAACGTGGAACGTGGGTCGCGCGTCACTGGGTGCTTGCGGGCGTTACCAGCTTCGACAGAATCGCGCATCAGCTGGCTCGTTGGCTCGTTGCTGGGCAGCGCCGCAGCAGATATATGTGGTGGTTTATATATATCCGGGGGGTGGCGGGTGCGCTGGCGCTGCGAGACGAGAGCAGAGAGACTGCCACGCGGCCATCAGCCGGGGCTTGCTGGCGCTGTGCTGGTGCTAGCGCCCCCACTTCTCCTCTTCGTTCTCCGTTCACTACGAATTCGTTCTTCGTTCTCTTTGAATTCTTCTGTGTTACTCTTACAGCGCTAACTCCACTCTGGCTACTATAGCACAATACGCCCAGCTCGCGCCGCCATACGCTCAGCAACATCCACACCAACACCAGCACCACGCACAGCGCGGGCCGATACCCGCCCACCGGTTCTCGAGCGCCTCGGACACGCCGCCGCAGTCGCTCCGCTCGTCCGTCGCGAGCGCGTCGACGTCGCCGACGTCGCTCGACCACGAGCAGCTGCCGTCGCCCAACTCGTTCGCGGGGCCCACCGGCGTGCCCGCGCACATGATGCACGGCGGGCCCGCGCGCCGCTCGTCCGAGACGGCGCGCTCGCTGCCGCGCCTCGCGGGGCCACGGCGCGAGCGCACGGCGCAGGACCGCGCGATGAGCATGAGCGCCATGTCGGTCGAGTCGACCGCCGTCTCGCACGCGTCGCTCGGGGGCACGACCGTGCGCTCGTCCGCGTCGACCATCGCGCCGTCCGCGTCGTCGCACGCGCACGGGGGGAAGAAGCGCGCGGCGGCGCCGATCGTGTACCCCGCGCTGCTGTCGCGCGTGGCGGACGCGTTCCGGCAGCGCGTGCCGCTGGCGGACCGCGTCAAGGATGGGCTGACGTACCACGACGCGTTCGACGGGCGCGAGGCGGTCGACCGCATCGCGCACATCATCAAGACGACGGACCGCAACCTTGCCTTGCTCCTTGGAAGGGCGCTGGACGCGCAGAAGTTCTTCCACGACGTGACGTATGACCATCGGCTAAGGGATAGCGTCGTGGAGCTGTACCAGTTCCAGACGAAGCTGCCGAGCCCGTTTGGGAGCGGGGAGCTCGCGCAGGGGCAGGGGGAGAACCTGCTTGGGGCGCCCGCGGAGGGCGGGGTGCTGTCGCCCGAGTCGTTTGACGGGCCGGTGGGGCTCGACGCGGGGGCGAGCGTGGGGCCGGGGGCGGAGGAGGAGGAGGAGGCGCCGCTGCCGAGCGGCGTGTTCACGCTGCTCGCGGACTGCTACAGCCCGACGTGCAGCCGCGACCAGCTGTGCTACAGCATCGCGTGCCCGCGCCGGCTCGAGCAGCAGGCGCGCCTGAACATGAAGCCGCAGCCCGGGCTGCAGAAGGTGCGTGCCTGCTTCTTTCTGCCCCACTTGATGCTTATTGCTTGTTGCGCGCCGCCAGGAACCGCGCGAGGCGCTGGGCGACGTGGAGAACGACGCGGGGACGCTGTGGATCCACTCGGTGCCGGCGGAGATCGCGGCGAGCGTGAGCGACGCGGAGAAGAAGCGGCAGGAGGCGATCAACGAGGTGATCTACACCGAACGTGATTTCGTGCGCGACATGGAGTACCTGCGCGACTCGTGGGTCGCGCGCCTCGCCGCCGCGGACATCATCCCCGCGGAG
Source organism: Mycena latifolia (assembly GCA_029289555.1). Lineage (NCBI taxonomy): Eukaryota > Fungi > Basidiomycota > Agaricomycetes > Agaricales > Mycenaceae > Mycena > Mycena latifolia. The sequence continues at coordinate 838,844 of JARJLE010000039.1, forward strand.
CGCCGTGAGCAGTTCCTCATCCAGGTGTTCTGGAACGCGCACGATATCATTATGGTCAATACCAAGGTCCGTCCGCGCGTGTTTTCTCATGAATAAATGGAGCACGGTGCTGATGAGGTGGGGTGGGATGTAGCTGCGGGACGCGCTGAATAAGCGACAGCGAGCGTATGCGGTCGTGGAGAAGATCGGGGACATATTTATGGACGCGGTGCCACACTTTGAGCCGTTTGTGAGCTACGGGGCGCACCAGCTGTACGGCAAGTACGAGTTTGAGAAGGAGAAGAGCGCGAATGCGGCGTTTGCGGCGTTTGTCGAGGTGCGTGGGCTGTCCTCGGGCGCCGGCGGTGTGCTGACGATGCCGCGGGGAACAGACGACGGAGCGGCTGCCCGAGTCGCGCAAGCTCGAGCTGAACGCGTACCTGACGAAGCCGACGACGCGGCTCGCGCGGTACCCGCTGCTGCTCGAGGCGGTGCTCAAGCACACGCCGGACGACTCGCCGGACAAGGTCGTCCTCCCGCAGGTCGTCGCGCAGGTCCGCGCGTTCCTCTCGCGCGTCAACGAGGAGTCGGGCCGAGCGGAAAACCGGTTCAACCTCGCGCAGCTCGACTCGCAGCTCTTGTTCAAGCCCGGGGAGCAGGTCGTGAGTCGCCCCCCCTTCGCTTTTTTGCTCTTGTGTGTCGGGATGCTGATGCGTCGTGTGCTGGGATAGGACCTGCGGCTGCAGGAGGACGGGCGCGAGCTGGTGTACAAGGGCGTGCTGAACAAGCGCGACGGGGAGCTGCAGGTGTATTTGTTTGACCACGCGCTGCTGTTTGCGAAGCAGGTCAAGACGAAGACGCATGAGCAGTTTCGGGTGTACCGACGGGTACGTGCCTTGCTCGTTGTCGTTGGCCTCCGTTGATTTATTGTGTGCAGCCAATCCCGCTGGAGCTCCTGCTCATCAGCGCGTCGGAGGAGCCGACGAACGGCAAGGACACGCTGCGCGGGCAGCGCAACCGGCAGCTCGTACGCAAGGCGTCGTTCGGGAGCACCGCGGCGCGCGGCTCGCCGCACCCGCCCGCGGTGAACGTGCGCCCCGACGCCAAGGGCCCGCACTGGATCACGTTCGCGCACCTGGGGCGCAAGACGTACAGCCTCGTGCTGTGGGCCAACTCGGCGCTCGCACAGCGCAAGTGGGTCGAGCACATCACGAAGCAGCAGGTGGCGATGCGCGAGCGGAGCATGGTGTTTGACACGGTCGCGCTCAGCGAGGGCTTCTTTGGCGCGAATAAGGTCAATTGCGCGGCGCCATTTAGTGAGTTTACCGACCTCCTTAGCTATGCTGGTTACTGACTGGATATCGCAAGGCGGTGGGCGACGGATCGTGTACGGGACGGACGACGGGGTGTACATCTCCGACCTGCGGGAGATCAACAAGGATCCGGTGAAGGTGCTTGCGCTGCTAGACGTGTGCCAGGTGGACGTCCTAGAGGACTACCAGCTGCTCATCGTACTTTCCGGTGCGCTTCCCACCCATCCCTTCTTTCTGCTGTGCTGACGCGTCGTGCAGAGCGCCAGGTGCTGACGTTCCCGCTGGACGCGCTGGACCATATGGACCCCACGGCCGGGCTCAAGCGCGCGAAGCGCATCGCGACGCACACATCCTTCTTCAAGGCCGGCTTCTGCCTCGGGCGTGTGCTCGTATGCATCGTAAAGTCGACGCAGCTGTCGAGCACGTTCAAGGCGCTCGAGCCAATCGAGCAGACGGTCCGCGGGCGCGCCAAGCCCACGTTCAAGAAGTTGCTGCAGGGCGGGAACGACACGCTCAAGCCATTTAGGGTGAGTCGCTGCTTTGTTTCGGATTTAGTGTGGATGCTCACGGTCATGCGCAGGAGTTCTACATCCCGGTCGAGTCGACGTCGATACACTACCTCAAGACGCGGATGTGCATTGGATGCTCGAAGGGCTTCGAGATTGTGGATCTGGAGTCGCTGGAGACGCAGGGGCTGCTCGACCCGGCGGACGAGTCGCTCGACTTTGTCCGGAAGCGGGAGAATCTGCGCCCGATGGCGATTTATCGCATAAATAACGACTTTTTGCTCTGCTATGATGGTGCGTCGGGTTTGCCGCACTGCGGGCACGTTGGCTGATGTGGATCTGTGGCAGAGTTCGCATTTTACGTCAACAAAACGGGACGACGGTCGCGAAAAGAGTTTATGGTGTTCTGGGAGGGGACACCCACTGGCTTCGGTATGTTTCCTCTCCTTTCTGTGTAGACTGCGCGTTAATAGGTGGACAGCGCTGCATGAGCCATACGTGCTCGCGTTCGAGCCGTCGTTTGTCGAGATCCGACATATTGAGACGGGGCTCATGTCACAGGTGATCCAGGGCTCAAATCTGCGACTGCTGTTTGCGGATACGCCGCCGTCGGTGAACAACAGCGGCGGAGGGTACACGTACCAGGGCGGCTACGACCCATACAGTCCGCCAAACTCGGCCAACAGCCGGTCGGCGTTCTCCGGGTACGCGCTCCCGCCGCACATGCAGCACCCGAACCAGTATCCGCACCAGCAACTCCGTTATCCGCAGGGCGTCGGGCGCGACGAGATCCTGATGGTCTCGGACGACCGCGTCCTTGCACTCCGCACGGCGGCGGGCCCGCAGCGTTTTATGTCTGATAATGCCTCGATGATGTCGATGCCGCGATAGCTTTTGGCGTGGCTGTAACTTACGACTGTGTTTCGGTTTGGGCTGTTCTTGCTCTGTTTTAACTAGTTTTTATATCCTCTTTCTCTTTCCATACAACGTACATACCTACTGATCATCTGTTTCGTTCATTGTCATTGTGCACGTCATGTCTCTTATAGTGTGTTTGTTTGCTCTAGCCCACGTCGCGTCAGTATACATATACTCTATTATATATCACTTGCATTGTAGTCTTGCAATACGGGATCTTGAGCTGCTCTGGTCCAAGATAATAAAATTTTAATTGAGCTCAAGTGGTATGATCGGCGATCTACACTGCCACTGATGCGTCAATCCCTCTATGGGGATCATGATCGTATCCGATGCCAAGTTTGATGCAACCGACGCTCATAAATTCCGCAGTGTCTCGCAGTGTTCGTTCTCAATTCATGTTCATGTTCTCTATACAGCGATCGAATAATGACGTCAAAGCTGCATTGCTCTCCACGACGATGCTGGGAGGTGGCTCGAGTATACATTTTTAAGGCACAGTATAGTACTTATATTCACGAGAGTTTGTCTTCTACCGTGCTTACGCTAGTTCAAAGGTAGAACACCCCGTCTTGACTTATTTTCGGGATGTGGAGGTCGGAGGGTCGAGTCCTCCGGATGGCACTATGGAACGGGTCCTGGGGCTGTGCGCCCTTCGACCGCGAGAAGCACCGTCGCAGTTTCTCCTGCAATACTTTGATTCAAGCCCCCCGAAGGAAGATTCTCTCCTCAGGGATTTTTGGAGCTTTTTGTCCGTCTCGCCGTTTGAATAGGTTATGTACAAATCCAGGGCCAACGAGGTAACAAGCAAAAGTTTACCCAGCCATGAAGAGCCCCATTAAAACTGAAAGTCCGGGACTTGGAAGAGACGAGACAATATTAAAAAACTCAGTTCATTCAGTCGGATAGAAAGGACTGCACTTGGATTTTACATTTCAAGCTCTAGACCATAGACCATAGACGAAATTTATGTCTACAAGTCAACAAGTGAATGTAATAGTCCATCGGAGGATGCACCGTTATTAAAAAACTGTATGAGATGTTGCAGGAAATTCACGAAAGAATCAAGGGCAACAAATGGCGGGGACAGAGGTTTTGAGGCAGAGTAGAACAAAGGAGAGAGAATGGGACTATGAGAGAAAAAGGACAAAAAAGGGCCTAACCGGGAATTGAACCCGGGACCTCCTCGAAACAAGGCTTTGCCCTAACAAGGAATCATACTACTAGACCATCAGGCCGATGGAAGTGGGGTCTGACACGAGTAGAGATGGTGATCGTCTGGTGATATTACGTTGTGGCTTCACACTACGTCTTGTCTGCGTCTTGTTTGAGTCCCAAACCTCTGCACAAGAGTCGTCGACTAATTGTTGCCGAAGCTACATCCATGGCCATTTTCCCACTGAAAATCATATTTGACCACTTGGATGATTCCCCTCAGAACGAGGCACGAGCGAGGGTCTGTCTGTGTCAAGAGACTAATGATTCCCAGGACAGGTCCGACCCTCCACAGTTATTCAACGCGGACTAGTCTGCAGAGGTATCTCCACTCGAGCCGATCCTGCGTGTTCTCCGTTGTCCGATTCACGAACTTAATGTGTCGAATCATTATTTGACATTGTGAACTAACCGGGCTGAATTGAACGCTAAAAAATACATGGACGAGGTTCGACATGAGTATAGTCGAAGATACTAAGGAGAGGATGAGCGGACGGAGAAGTTCTGTGATACTTGTGAGACATGTAAAGACTCCTCGGAGCTGGGACTTACGTCGAACCATGACCTGTCAAAATCAACATGGCGAAGCTATCAGAGCTGCGTAAGGAATTGAAAACCAAGAATGAGGGGAAACACACACCCGACCATTTGAGCTCAGTTTAGGGAAGAATTGAGATGCACGATTATATTCGTCAGGATCCATCTCGAGCTCGATAGTAAGGGGATGGGGCATGGGAAGTGTGGATAATTTGGAGTCGAGCTGATCATAACCGACGGCTTCGAACAATCACAATCTTGCGGATGCGATTCGAGGTAGAAATCGTTGACAAAACTTCGGGTGCATTCGAAAGCATCCCGAGAGCTACAGACATGCGGAGAAGTGCCAGGTTTGGGCAAAGAGAGAGGTCGATGATATTGGTATCCGTCTGAGATGCATGACGAGAAATGCGCACCGTGACAACGAAGTCCAGGGCAAGGATTGTTTGGAGGGCGGCTCCCATGCTTTCCACCGGAAAATCTCCCATGTACCGACCTATCGACAACACCTTAAGAGCTGATAAATCGAAGGAGAGGATATCTTGGGATAGCCTGCTCCCAAGGATCCCAATCTGTAGTGATTCCGGTCGAAAAGGAGGCACGGTGTCTATGACGTGAGGGTCAGAATCGGGATGGATAAAAGCATAGCTGAGGCCGAGTTGTACGATCCCAGGAGAGTAACGGTCCCAGATCCGCTCAAAAAGAGCGAACTGAGTGAAAACACATTGCAGTCTCACGCTGGAGAGAGTGGGAATGCTGAGCATCTGATTCACGAGAAGTGCAGCCTGGAGTGAAAGGATCAGAAGCAATTCGATGCGGACATGTCTGAGGTGCGTGAATGGAGGATCGAAAATCGCCGAAAACATGTCGAGCGAGGACGAATAGTTGGACGAATCTATTGCGGCACCAAGTCAGTAAATATGTCCGAGTCGGATGAGATGCGGGGAAGTGTGCAGCGTCTCCTGTATCCTGGGCCACGAGCGCTTCATGTCCCAATATGTGATCTCTCTGAATAGATGAGGCTGCGCTGCGGATGCCCAAGAACGAGAAACCAAGGCGCAGGCCTTCAAATCGGGAGCCGAATGGCTGAGGAACTCTATGCAGTGATCGAGTAGTTCCTGTATGCACAGCGGATTCCCATTTCGTTCCATCCTGGACAACGAGGGACGAAAAAGCAAGCAAAAGAGGCTAGCGCGTGGCGTGTGCCAGGGCTCGTCTAGGCCGGTATCAGCCGAAATCCAGATGCCGATGTTTGCCGAGTTCAACCTATGCTCCAAATTTAAACTATATTCGCTGAGCCTAGGCTGTCTGGCGATAGAAGTACAAAGTTGTGATATAATTGTCTAGCCCCAAACCAGATTAAACCAACTGAAGAATCTCGCGGGCGACCAAAGACGGCATGTGTTCTGCCGAGTCCTCGCCTGACCACCCTGTCCAGCCACAACCAATAATTATGAGGGCATTCAATCCCGCAAACTGCTCCCTCGCAAGCGACTCGTCGATCCTGTGCCACAGGCCTAACGAGGCACTCGACGGCGATGTGTCGTGATATGCACTATTTTCAAGGGCAATCGACACCAATTCTGAAGAGCGTAGATGGGGGAGGACTTTGAGCAGAATGCGCGGCGCCTCTTCGTTATCAGCTGAGATTTTGAGACTCTTTAGGCCTGTGCAATTGCATAGTGCACTCGGATCGGTGGCTGGATCCTGGTGTTAATTTGATAATTGCCTTCCGAAAAGGAGACTGACCAAATTCCTTCCCAGTTTCGCACATGAATGAATCAAGACATAGATGGTGAACGCCTGGGCCAACCTGACCGAGATATTTTCCTAGCTCCGAATTCTCGTCAGGCCACGCATTCCATGTGGACACTGACGAGAAGGCGGGCACCGTGTCCAAAGCAAGTACTGCACGGAAGAAATTGTCCACGTCGCTGGCAGCAAGATCTATAGCACGCAATCCGACCGGAAACCGGTAAGTCGGCGGGACGGAGTGGGTATACATCTGCCTGTGGTCCAGATCTCTTATCTTCAGCGCATTCACAGAGGGGAAGGACGCGGCGGTATCGAAGATGGAAGCCATCGAGCCGGTGTCGGCTCCGGCAATGTCCAATGTCGAGAGATTTGGAAACGTTATGCCAAAAAAATTGGAATGACGGTCCAACATCTCGCTTGTCATCTCGAGCGTCAGAAATTTAACCCCAGGGAAGGGTACGAGTCTCTGGATATCATCATTGAGATCTGACACTGTCGCACCTGTGGTGTCCGGAAATAAAGAGCGTACACGATAGAGCGTGCCAAGGGAGGGATCCTCGCTATACTCCAGTGTCAGGCGACGAACGAAGTCGGTAATCGGTGGAAGTGGAACTGCGCTGTCCACGATGTCACAGAACGAGGCGAGGTTATCTTTATGCAGGTAGATATCTGCAAAGACACGCTCTCTACTTGCGTGGAGCCACAACTTGCAGACAAGCCCGCATGCTTCGAGAATCAACCTGTCCTCGAAGTAATGAAACTCGTCCAGAAGTAAGTCCACAAGCTCTGCCGGGAGATTGGCCATCCAAGGTCGTTGCTTTGAAAATGCACCAATGATAAGAGCTTGCACCACGCTGAGGGGCAGAGATTCTGGCTCGAGTCAAATTTGAGCTGTAAGGATCGTGAATCAGTCAGCACAGACTGTCCGAAAGCATCTCATTCCTCACCGGTAACGATATTTTCTGTCCAAGTGGGAGCGAAACACAAGAAGTTTAAGAAAGTCTCACGAAGGCTGTGTGCCGATCCGGCGGAGCCAGAATAGGAAGGCATCACGCACACTTTATGCTGAGCGTGATCTTTCGCGACTTGACTTCGCCGCGGCGCATCTTGTCTCCTACACCCATCTGCGAATGACTTTTCAACAGGAACTGACCTCTTTCCGGGTACCCAACACCAAATCAACCAAGGGGGTACCTGATGTCGGGTCCAAGGCCCCTTCGTCAGACTACCTGCGCTTACCGAACGCCGACGGACGCGCAACGGTCGTGACCTTCCTCCGGCACTGTGGCTGCCCATGTTGGTATTATAATATTTTCGCAATTTTGCATTCATGCAGACGCAGTAGCATGCTAATGTATTGTATACGTTAGTTGCCGAGAAGACGTTCAAAACTATGCGCGCAACTGCCTCGCACACCCCAGACGTCCGCTTTGTTGCGGTATCGCACAGTGATCAAGGAGCGACTGAGCGCTGGCTCGATGCAATCGGAGGCAAACAAAAGGTTGAAATTATCATTGACGCGGAGAGGGACGTGTTCGCGCAGTGGGGTCTCGGGCTATCGTCGCTCAGCCACTTTTTGAGTCCTGCGGGCCTATGGGCTGCCTATCGCCTCGGGAAGAACGAGGGAATTTGGAACAGGCCGACGGAGAGCGGTAATAGATGGCAGATGTCCGGGAGCTTTGCAATGGACAGCGAAGGGATAGTACGATGGGGAGGAGCAATGCGGAGGGCCGATGAGATTCCAAACTTTGAGGAAGCTGTAAAGATTCTCAAGTCAGGCTGAGGAGCGAACTAATAGCAATTTCTTGTTGCCTATATACACACATAGTGTATTTTTCTTCAGTTCTGGGTACCCCTTACTTTCTCGTCGGAATTTGGTTGAAACTAGACGGCATCGAGCATCGAGGTATGTGGCTGCCTAGTCGTTTGAACCAATTCAAATTTATGCGATGCCGTTCATTCGGGATTAATTCATCTTCGAGAGCCCGCGGAAGTAGGGCTGTGCGCCGTGCCCGTCGCGACGGTTCTACGGGTTCCGTACGACGGGTAGCTGACCCGTCCCGTCGAGGATTCCGGAAAAAAATTGACGGGACGGTAACGGGACGGTTTTCCAAGCTGACGGCCCTCGAATCACGGCCGTCGACTGGTGACGGATTTGATAACGGTGGGTACATAAATCGCGCAAATTTCGATAACTTTTGCAGTTTAAATTCACTGTTCTGATGTTAGGCTCCTTACAGAAGTGGTCTGAATGAGACTCTCATCTATCCTGTGACGATCAAGCTCCGCCGACACAAGTGCGGTGACATCAGCGAATTGAAAAATTTTGACTATGGGTTGAACATCTTTGCTGGAAATTCACTGTTCGCTTTTTGCAAGCTTTTTGGGTCTTGTTAATTCCCTGATGTCGAGAAAGGAGTCCCAGGCCAAGCTATCCGAAGCAGCTCTAATATCAGCGCCTTTCAAATTAGAGGTCATAGAATGCAAAACGGCCCACTAGTGCATATGCAAGTAGTGGAAGCTCCTCATTCGCAACTCGACCTGTCAAAAGAAAAGCCAATATCTATCAGATAACCAATCAAGCCGGATTGATCCGAACCTACAAAGACTCTCACAGTCGCGCTTCGATTTTCACATGCACACCAACTGGACTCCGCAATCCCTCCTTCGAAGGACCCCACTACCAGCTTTCACTATACTCATAGAATGCTTTACACTATGTGGTCTGTCTCTGCATTTTTGATTTCTGCCGTCTTTCTTCAAGTCTCGGCCGTGCTTGTGGACTTCCAGGTCGCCCAACCTCCACCTGTACCACAGGATGCCAAGCAATGCACTATACAAATCCTTCAGTAAGTCGCGTGGCATAGGTCATGCAAATGGCGGGCTGACTTTGGGTCCCAGGCGTGATTTTGCCTTTTCGTTTGGTCTGTACGTGTTTTGGTTCGCTTAAGAGAGAATCCCTCCAACCGATGGACATAGCGCGGAGGTTGTCCAGTACACGTACGTTAAATGTCCATTTTGAACGTCTAAACGAAAGTAATACCCCCACGAGCCCACCTACCGAATGTGGAATCCCTGGTGCATGGGCCGCAGTTACTTTGAATTTCACCGTTACAAGCAATGGCACGCAGTTCGACCGACTCGCGATTTTCACCTTCCAAAACGTCGAAAGCAGGTTACGAACTTACTTCCCTGTACGACAACTAACGGAATGCATAGTTTGGCGAAGTTCCACACCTGAACCCACCGCGTCAGGAATCATCTGGACTTACATCAAAGATGTTACTCGTTACACTCCGCTTTTTGCCAACCCAGGTACATTTATTCTCCAACTTGACAACCTTATCGAGGTAAGACTGCACCACTTTCTCATGGTAAGAAAAATTCACAGAAAGAAACAGGACAATCTCAACGGCATATACTCGAGTACGTCTTCCCACCCGTTATTGGTACGATTTTTACGCGTGCCATCCTTAGCTACCCTCCATGCGACATTTTATGCGTCGTCCAAGGAGCATACTCCTGCTAAGCAGGCCAACACAATTATTCCTCTTTCAACCTTCGCAAATAACACTGGAGATGATGCATCCGTTCCTCCGTCATTCTCGGTGAATATTGAATTGCTTCTGTTTGTCAAGTATTAATCTGGCCAGATAAATGTGACACTGCCGCAAAACGCGGTGGAAGGTACGCACATCGTGGGTGCATGCAGATGTGTTCATGATCCAACCTCCATCAGTTTATGCCGAGGTATAAGTGTCAACCATTCCTCTATGCATGGAGAAGCTGATAGCCTTGGGAAGCTTTATCCTTCCGGAAATGCAAACGAAGGTGGGTCGTGAAACTCTAGAATGTATCTTCCGCGAATAACGCGCGGAACCCAGAGACTTGGGTAAGCCACTTGGTCCCTGCCTTTTTGTTGACTGAATGCTTCCCACATAGTATTTGAATATTGCGGATAAGGTAGGTTTGCAAGAGGCCGTCGTTCCACATGATATTCATGTTTGAATGAGTTCCTTGGTGATTTCCCACCCGGTACGCCGGCGGAGTCGTTTCTAGGGCAAGGACCTTTCAGGGAGGTTCGGCTCTTAGTGGACGGGCAGGTTGCCGGGGTTGCATTTCCGTATCCGGTACGTTAGCCTTTCATCGCCTCTTCTTCGACTCACTCCTGGGGCAGGTCATTTTTACTGGAGGCATAAATCCATCAGCTTGGAGACCGATCACATCCTACGGAGCTCTTGATTTGCCGACCTACTTTCTAGGTTCGTATTAACCAATGAAACGCAGACTTCAATTTCTTGACTGGGTATTAAACTACCCTCAGATCTGACACCCTTCGTACCGCTTCTAACAGACGGAAAGCCACATCTGTTCACCATCGATGTGGCATCCGCAGAAGCGAACAAAACCATCCTGCAAAATTGGTTTGTTTCTGGTGTTCTTCAGGTCATCACAGACTCGTCTTCGAAGCCGACCACTGGCAAAATCACGTCGTACAGCGCGGAGCCTTTTGCTGATGCCAGCACGAAGGGCAGCGTCAGTGAAAATGGAGACATTAGCATTACGGTGACGGCGAGCCGCAAGATCCATGTTACAGCCGACATTCTCAGCGGAAGCGGCAAAGCGAACAGTGTGGTCTTTTCGCAAAATCTGCAGTATGTAAACCAACAAGTCTATTTGGACAACACGTCCGTTCAGGTACGTCGAATTGAGGATTATGCATGTAGTTAAACTCACATACACGTCGCTAGAACATCTTCCAAATGGCGTCCGGCAGCGTGCTGTCCACCCACAACAGCGTTCCTGCCGTTGTCGACACGTTCTCCTACCCAATCACCATCAACATCACCCTACTAAATGCCGCGGGGACATTTTGTACGTCTTGCTTAATTTATTGCAATCCTAGCCTCACAATGCAAAGTTTCTGCCCTCGTTGATCACTCGTATGATCGCGTGTTGAATCCGAGTCCGTTTATTCTGGGCTCTACGATCAAAGAAAGACAAGTCGCGGGAGGTTTCTTTAATATCTCTTCCGCGGGTAACTCAGGCAATGGAACAAGCAACAATACGCACGTCTTTATGTTCTACGTGTCGAGACGACGAAGCGCTCATGCAAAAGTCGTCTTTAGGTTCAGCTACATCGATACTGCCGGCAATACTTTCAATCGACGGGTGGATGCCGCTTTCAACAATATCACGCTCGATGAACAGAGTGGTTCACTTAGCAGGGCCCCCGAGAAACATCTGCCCGCCAGTGCCGACGCCGACACATTTGCGGGAGCCCGGCTTTCTTTCCGTGTTGGAAGCCAGGGGGGTTAAAGGAGTAGCCTTGAAGGACATTTAAATCATTGTTATAACATGCAGGGAATCACCCAAACATCCCCTCTCCTTCGCTTCAATGTCCATAGAACTAGGGGTTGAAATAATATACGTGCACTGACAGAAAAGACGGTATGGAGCTTGGATAATTTATTTCTAAAATCCTTGCCACTGCTTTTGCGTATTTTCTCTGACTTACAGCCAGATTTGGACAAAAATGATAACAGCGATTTAATGGGGCTTCGTCCCAAGGAATCGCTCAGGTTAGGGCAAGGTTAGGGACCCAATAATTGGTTATTATTAAGGTTTCGATTTCGGGCAAATGGCATAGATGTACAGTATTTTCAGTGCATCCTCAAGGACAGTTCAGCAGGAACGCTGAGGTCGCCCGACGCCAGGGTGGTCGAACATTGAATCCTGGACCCAATCCACGGCTTCTTCCAAAGCAGACATTGGCGAGTCGCTGAGGACCAAAGTGCTTTAGATCAAGCGTGCTGCGAACATTACTTTCACCCCATACAGTAGCCTTCTGCTCTCTTAATAAAAGTCCCACGAAAATAGCTCCAGCGGTATTCAACAACGTCGCCCAAATGGCGATTGCAAATGGTTCGGCGGACGTTTCTCGAGGGTCGTGGATCCCAAGAAGAGGTCGAGAAATTTCCGCGATTATACTGTATTAATCAGACCAAGTGTTCAGGTGACGGGTGACGGCGACCTGTGAACTGAACAATTGAGGCGTGCGACATTTTTTTATTCCAAATGTTGGAATTTTTTGTTCCGGCATTCGCCGGGCGTACTATTGGAGACTGGGTAGTTGACCAACCTAGGTAGTTGACCAGTTGGTTACCAGAGACTGGTGTGCTGAGGTATATTGATATTTTGTCCTGGGGGAAGGGAATACGACCTCTGGCGCCCACTGGCACCGAATGCGGAGGCGAAGTGATGGGTTCATCAAAAGCTGTGCCTTGTTTGATTGCGGGCCGAGGCGTGAGAACATTATTTCTTAACTCCGGACACCTATCGACACTCATTTCTCGGCCAACTCTTGGTCAATCCATGACTTTGGGGGCTCATTTTGAAGCCTAGACTCTAGGCATTGACATAGGGTATTGGGTGGTCTTCTGAGTCCGCATCCTTTCTTAAGAGAGTCTGTGAACCATTCAAATCTAACACTAAGTGGGACAACTTGACGACCCGCGCCGTAGGCGAACCCTTGATGCTAAGGGCCTGGAACTTGGGAAGGACCATCAACAGGTCAGACTCTTTATTTTAAGTCCTCTTCCACAATTATATGAACTTAATGCCTCTCACACTGCTATCTAATGCACTAAATCGCCCTAATTCTGTAAGTCGGACTTCAAGATTTTTTGTAGGAGTTGTGTGCATCGAGTGGGGGAAGTAAGTATTCAAGGACATTGATATACATCGTATGAAGCCATAACCAACTTATTTTGACTCCTTGTACACTCTTACCGTTAAGCTTGACTCGATTAGTGATGGGGATTGATTCTGCCTCTTGTCTAACGCTTCCGATGTAAATATTCAACACCAATATATGGCCCCGACCATCGGTTTAAATACATAGAATTGTCAATTAGTATCACCCATTGGCCTCCAAATTCGCTGCGACCCCTAATCCGATGAGGAATACTGCCTTTGGGGTGGTGGTCAAGTACCCTAGCATTTGGCTATTTTTGGCATCCTGCCGAAGAAAATTCACCCCGCGCTCAGATCCCCACCTAAATTCGGTCAAATTGGTTTGTCTAATTCGTAAGATGTATGCCTTCATTCTGAACGACAGGGGACCGTGACAACGCACTAATGTCCTTTTCCCACGGGTGAAAACCCTTAGGTGGTCCAGTACCTAGTCTCTAATAGTACAAGTATGGGAATTGATGGTGATTGCCGAGAAATGAACATTTGCAAAATTGAACACCATAGGTGACGGGTGACACCCTGTGAACACTTGGTCGGATTACTACAGTAAGCGCGATTTCTCCGCGAGCGATCATGGCGAGGCCCACGAGCGCGGCGGAGCAAATACGCGTAAAATCGGGTTGCCGGATGGTTTCGCTTGCAACCAGCGGGTTCTCGCCTTGCAGGTTGATTTCTTCTTCGCCTTCGCCTGGATTTCGCGGAAGGGGCCGCCCAAACCAGCCGTGCCCAGAAACCCGATCTGGCCAGATGAGCATCCACAGACCGACAACGATTTTTGCGAGGCCCATCAACAAGGGGCGGTCAGGATTAAAATTTCGGATATGGGGAGGGGGGTCCCCGGGAGGTCTGAAAAAAAAATTAGTAGGGATTTTGCACGAGGTCCTGGGACCTCTAAAACATGATTTGAGGTATGTATGAGCCATAAAATGACCGTTCGGAGGCTCCCGGAGCCACAGCAGTCTTTGGTCTGGGAAGTTGAGGTGTAAAAATGATTAGATCAGCTCAGGAAGGGACATAGCATGAGTAGCATTCAAATCTATTAAGTCCCCAGGCATTGCAGCGCACCACCAGGGCATTATCTGCGCCAACGTGCCAACAGGAAATGGAGTTACCGCCAACCTATACCAACAGGGCCAGCCAACCTATACCAACAGGGCCAGGCAGGAAATGCGAAGTTCAACACGAGGTTGGTGAAGTTAACAGACCCAAACTTCCGCCCGGGAGGAGGGATCTGTGTCATTCAGTGAAGGCGATGTCACGCCTCTCAATCTTCCGACGATATAAATGGAAGATGTATTTTATTACGGCGGTTTGGAATTATTTTAGAAGTTGAATTTAATGGGCATTATGCTCCAACTCCCCCGATGCCTTAAGCGCACACTGGTTTTGGGAACTGCAAGCAATCAGTAAGGACCAGATTCATCTATCCGGAAATTTTCACGATTACCGAGTGTGCCCGCGGAACCAACTACATGTACATGCCGGCCCCGCTAGTGGGTTACGTGGCTTCGGCATCGTCGGTACTTAAGATAAATCGACAGTACTAGAAACAACACCCCGCACACCATGGGACAAGCATTGGGCCGCCTTAGATTCCTTTTCTTCAGCTTCCTGCCCGACCAGCTCTTCGCCAAATTACCTACCACGCGAGCTGACCTGACGGGCCGCACATATCTGGTGACTGGGAGTAATACTGGAATCGGCTTGGCTCTTGCGATCCATCTCGCTCGTCTCAACCCCGCTCAGCTCATCCTCGCGGTCCGTGACCTGAAAAGAGGAGAAGCTGCGAAGGAAGAGATCATCGCCCAGACAGGCTTTGCGGGCGCGCTGGAAGTCTGGCAGCTCGACATGGCTGAATTTGCCAGTGTGAAGCGATTCACTGAGCGGGCGAATACGACTCTCAAACGTTTGGATGGCGCGGTGTTAAACGCTGGCTTGCACGCTGGAAAATGGGAAACAACTGTGGATGGATGGGAGAAGACGTGCGAACCTTGGTTCAATTTCAATTTCAATGAACGACATAATCTAGGTTGCAAGTCAATGTGCTGTCCACCGGCCTCTTGGGTATTTTACTGCTACCATTGCTCCAATCCACATCGAGACTTTCACCCCCGCATCCCAATGGAATTCAAACGCCGCCGCACTTGACGCTCACGGGTTCTGGAGGTACGCTATTTCAGTCGACGTTTCATACTTCATCTCTTACCACTTTTTTAGCACTTTTTCTAGCAGCATTCCCCGAGAAATCAGGCTTGAACGTCCTCCAAGTTCTCAACGACGAGGCAAAAAGTAACCTCAAGGACCGATACCCAACTTCCAAGCTATTCAACCTCTTCCTCGTCCGTGAAATTGCAGCATTGCCCCAGGCGGAAGGCGTCGTAGTCAAGTATTACTGGGTTCAAATTGCTTTAAACCGCCGGCGCTGACTGCTCCTTCCCAGCGTCGTCGATCCAGGCCTTTGCATCTCGGAGCTTGGACGTGATTTAGAGATTAAACCGGCTGTTTTGTAGGTTACCCTTTCAGTTATCGCTTGTAATTCGTGCGCTGATTTAAACCTCAGATATATCCTCATGCGTCTCGGTTGGACTACTGCGAAAGGCGCTCTGAATTTGCTCTATGCGGTACTTAGCCCTACTCCGCCCGGAGCATATATCAGCGCATGCGAGATCCGACAGTACGAGCCATAATTCATTCGTTCCTTCATTAACTTGACATCCTCCTGGGCCTTCATCTTGGAGTCAGAGCAAGGAAGGAATTCGCGTGCAAAAACAGGTGTGGGGCGAAATGCTAAATATTTGGCGCGGAGCTTCCCCAGAGGTCGCCGGGATTGTTCAAGATCAAGTCTAGGTTAGTCCTCACCGCATATTCCTCCCCCTCTGAAATTTTACGCTTCTCATCCTACAGCATTAGTTTACTATTAGTTTGTCGTGCCGATGTCGGCTCGTCCACCATTTTCCTATGCTCTTCCTAGGAAACTTTTTGTAGGTCATGGAATATAGAATCATGACGTGCACTGAGTACCGAATTCATAGAGTACCAGATGTTCCCATGGGTTTTCGACGAGTTGTATGCTTCACCGATTTTTGAAAATCCAGCTGGCATGTGATTTCCCTTGCCAGTGATGCCACTCCAGTTTCGCACTGTTCGTGTGTTATTGGCCGTTGATGATATTCGATGACTTGTCGACTCACCACAAATTCCTCTGGCGCTGAGTCAACTTTCGAGGTAGTCTCTCTTGACAGACGCTTTATTGATTCTAACTCGTTCCTCGTTCAATAAACTTTCGAGGTTGAACTGAAGTTAAAGTTGAACACCGGGAAATCGGTCCGAACAAGAAATCCAAATCGGTTGCAGATCGCGGATCACCATCATGATACATCATTAGATATGGGTATAAAAGCTCAGCTTCCCTTTTCCACGGGCAGCTTCCCTCTTCCACGCAACCAGTATCAGCGACAATGGCGCAGGGACTAGGCCGACTCAAGTACATTCTTTTCAGTTTTCTTCCCGACCAATTCTTTTCCAAGCTCACTGTCACCGAAGCCGACCTGACGGGACGCACATTCCTGGTTACGGGGAGTAATACGGGACTCGGCCTGGCCACCGCGATACACCTTGCCCGCATGAATCCCGCACATCTCATTCTAGCCGTCCGCGACGCGAAAAAGGGAGACACCGCAAAGCAAGAAATCATCGCGGAGACGGGTTTCGCCGGCCTGCTCGAAGTATGGGAGCTTGATATGGCCGACTTTGGGAGTGTGAAGCGGTTTGCGGATAAGGCGAATACGACGCTCAAGCGCTTGGATGGCGCCTTGCTCAATGCCGGTATTAATGTGCCATCATGGGATAAAACCGTCGACGGATGGGAGAAAACGTGAGTATCTACATTTACTGTGGTGGCCAAGCATACTCATTCTTCTTTAGCTTCCAAGTCAATCTACTTGCAACTGGCCTTCTCGCCATTTTGTTGTTGCCCCTGCTGCAGACCACCACGAAACTCCCGCCGCCGCATCCCGACGCATCACAAACGCCGCCGCATCTTACTATCACAGGCTCTGGAGGTTAGTCTCTCTCGCCAGCATATTTGCAGTTATCTCTCATGGGTTCGTAGCCCAATGGTTGGCACTATTCCCTCAAAAGACCGCCCCAAACATTCTACAGGCTCTCAACGACGAATCCACAAGCGTCAAAAGAGATCGATACCCAACCTCAAAACTTCTCGTCATTCTCTTCGCCCGCGCAATGGCCAAATTGCCCGCGGCAGAGGGTGTGGTTATCAAGTGCGCGTTCATCCGTGTATTTGCATCCACCGCCTCTGAAACAATTTATTTGTCCAGCGTCGGAGATCCAGGGCTCTGCATATCCAACATCGGCCGTGAATACAAATTCGGGGCGTTCGTGAAGTACGTTTAATGCTTAAACTCACTCCCGTATCTGCGGCTTATCTGAATTGAGCAGGTTCCTTGTCCGTCGTGTTGCATGGACCGTGTCGAAGGGTGCACTCAATCTAACGTACGCGCTACTAAAGCCCACTCCGTCCGGAGCGTATATCAGCTCCTGTGAAATAAGACAGTGAGCAATTCGATCGTGCCTTCGTTCGTTCAACTGATGTATCATCCCCTCAAGACCCGTGCCGTGGAGTCGCAGCGAAGAGGGAATGCGCGTCCAGAAGCAAGTCTGGGATGAAATGGTTGAAATTTGGCGCCAAGTCTCGCCCGATATCGAGGATATTGTCAAGGTTTAACAGTAAGACTCGGATAGTATCCGTAGCATACACCTGACGTGATGTGTGTAGTACGGGCCCCGGCTGTTTCTTAACGAGACCGCACCGGAATATACCTACCTACCTACCACCACATGTATATTAAATACGATTACGCGGAGGAAATTATTGTCTGTGAACCACAGGAATAGAACTATAAAAACGAATAAATCAAGGAACAACCGTACATTCAAGAAAATCTCTCCCTGCATTCTCTCGCTAGACGAGAGAAATCTCCTCGACGACCGCCGATAATTCAATTCTCCCGCGGCGGACTGTGTACCAGTTCCCAGCAGTCCAATGTGCGACGTAGCGAATCCTGAGATGCTTTGTAGCTCCCGGCTGCTTGCGGAGGAAATCTTTCGTAACCTCAATGCATTTTTGGAGATTCTGGGGAAGGTCGGCGGAATACGAGCCAGAGTCGATAGCTTCCTGCGAGGTTATGTGCCCCAGTCGAATCGCTGTCAGCTTTTTGAAAACGGAAAGGCTCTTGATTGTTTCCTGGAGACGAGACGTGAAAACACGCCAATTAGGGGCGAGGGATTTAACATACGAGACTCGGCGCGCAATCGAAGTTGATTTCGGTGAGATTGGGAGCGGCTTTAATGATTCCTATATGATCGATCCTCAGTGAGACACATGAGAATGGATTGCGAGTTTTGCTCACGTTTCATAAGCTTTTCGTCGTGCCAAACAAATCCCTCTAGTATCTCAACTTTCTTGCAACATTTAGCGATCGCAGAAACAAGCTTGCTGGAGTCCGAGCCGTCAACGCAAATCACATACGTCACCTCGGGGCAGCAGCGGAGGACTTCATGCGCCCATGAGGGGAGGATGATTTTGCGCACGTTCGTAAGACGTGTGTTTGCAAAACCGTTCTTGAGGTGGGTGGTCATCGCGGTGTGGGCATGGATGATCTGCAGCGTGTGCATGTTCGGCATAAGGGTCAGGCATCGCGCAAAAGGCGGCAGGACTTCTGCCGAGGAGTATCGAGTGAGAATGACGTTGACTGTCCTGCGAACAGTGTGAGTCTTTGACAACGGAGAATGGGCACGGTGACTACCCGATATACGACAACAGCTCCAGTTCGTGAACCAGACCCTCGCTGGTGCGCTTCAACTGATCCCCGAGCGACTTCCAGAAAGTGGAGTCTTTGCCTGTGCGCGATTTGACGCAGATGTTCATACATTCCCAGAGCATGGGCAGAAAGGTGAGTCGTAGCGCGTAACATGTCTGCGACAAGGCACGAAGAGCGTCTGAGCGGTCGTAATACTCCAAAGGGAGAGCGGGGTCCGTGGTATGGCCCAAATGACCAACAGGCACCTCCACAGGACACCCGAAATACAGCGAGATTAGGTGAAGGAGTTCGACGGGCATGGTTAGGAGTCCTTTAGAGGTCTGATGCGGCCGAGCGCCTCGACTAGTCTGCGCAATCGGCATGGTACTGGCGGTCGAAGTGGAGGTATTTTGTCGTTTTTTGGGCGGCATTTCAGGTTAGCTGTTCGCCGCAAGGGAGACAGGGACGTCAATCTTGGGCAGGATGTCAAGACTGCGATGATCGGCGCTGAAAACAGGACCAAATATTAATTAGGGCTGTCTGGCCATCGGGCCGATCCCGATGTCAGTCTGTATGCCAAAAAATATAGCACCGATAATACTGATATTCTCCGCGCCGACCGAAGAGAATTCGTGAATTTCGAGATCCTTTCACTGGATTTTTTTGCGACCTTTCTTGCCCAAGCTCTATTCTGATGGCTGGCTTGCTGTAGCGGCCGGGGACAACAAGAGATCGACGCCCAAACCACAATGCTGCGACCTAAAATTGAAACATTAACCGAAATGAAGGCTGTCCGTGGTCTCCTAGTAGTCAGACTGCACGATATTTATGGTAGTTGATAAATGTGGAAGGCTGTCCTTTCTGATTCAGAGTGAGCGGCCAATTCGGGGATGTTAAAATTGCTGTGAACAATTTCGGGACGAGATGCGTAATGCATGTTGCCACTTTAAGACGGACAGGTGCCGGGAAGCTCCTGCAAAGGGTTGTGTGGAAGAGTCTCTTTTTCAGGACGAAAAATCGTGATTTACTTGTCCGAATAATGTCATTTTGAGCTTGAATTTTGTGCAAAGACTCACTGCTTCGATTTGTCAGGTTATCCCGGACAACCTGAGTGACAAAGCTGCTCTAGAACGTCGTCACGGAGTTTCCAGAGGCATTGAACGGGGAAAACGCGTCTAGTGCACCCAATTTTTCACAGAAGATTTTGCATTTGCGTCTGGCTCACGTGCCGACCCTTGTCCGAGAGTGGCTTAGGCGAGATTTGGGGGATTTTGTGGACAAGCCGTTGAAGGAGCTTCACGGGGCCTGAACGGATAAGCGCTGTAACAGATGAGATGGCGATAGTTTGCGCCTAATCTTAGCACGAACGAGGAAATAATTCCCGTAAAGTCCATTGAGACGAAAGGTACACGGCAACTTGGCATGCGGCTGTACCCGCTGTTGAGAATGAGAAAAGCTTTGAGAGAGCCGAGGCATCTAGGGTCAGGGGCTCGGACCGGACCGACCCTTGATGTCAATATTGGCAAGAATTGGGGTAGACAAGCCGCCAGAGATAAAAAAAGACGTACTGAACGGCCGGGTACACACAACCGAATTCACCACACTCCTCCTAGCACTTCAGGTCGAGGCAGAAGCAGTGCGTATATAACTTCAACTGACAACTGGGAACTCGGGGTGGTTGCACAAATGAAGGACGGGGATCCAAGATAGAGAAGCAACCTGTCTTGCCCAAGCTCGATTCTGATCGCTTGCCCGCTGTAACGGTCGGGGGGGATGATCGACACGTAAGCTCACCTAAAGTTGAAACCTCAACCGAAACGAAGGCTGTCCATGGTTTCCTACTGCACGATATTTATGGTAGCTGATAAATGTGGAAGGCTGTCCGCTCTGATTCAGAGTAAGCGGCCAATTCGAGCTTGTTGGAATTGCTGCGAACAAGTTTCGGACGAGATGCGTAATGCATATGAATAGGTGCCGTGAACCTCCTGCAAAGGGTTTTCTGGAATTTCCTGGGCGAAAAATCGCGATTTCTTTGTCCGAACAGTGGCTCTTCGAGGGCAATTTGGACCAGCCCTGTCCGGTGAGTGGCTTTTTGAGCTTGAATTTTCTGCAAAGACTCACTGCTTCGGTTTGTCAGGGTATCCTGGACAACTTGAGTGACAAAGCTGCTCTAGGACGTCGTCGAGTTGTTGCTAGAGGCATTGTACAGACAAACCACGTTTAGTGCACCTAATTTTCACAGAAGACTTTGGACAAGCCTTTGCGGGAGCTTCAAGGGGCCCAAACGGATGAACATTGTAGCAGATGAGATGGCGATGACTTGCGCCTAATCTTAGCACGAACGAGGACGACAGAAGTCCATTGAGACGAAAGGTACACCGGCAACTTGGCAAGACATGGCTGTTGAAAGCTTTGAAAGAGCCAACGCATCGAGGGTCAGGGGGACAAGAGGACCGGGCCGACCCTTGACGGCAATATTGACGAGACTTGGAGTAAACGCCACCAGGGATAAAAAAAGGACGTACTGAATGGTAGCATGTACACTCGATGCACGAAGCCATATGCACCCTTGATGCACACACGAATTCACCACAATCCTAGCCATTCAGGACACAGAACGTCAAGCATACACACCGGCTCCAATCCGTTATATTGCGGCGTCAGACTTGCGAAGACTTGCGGATGGTGATCTGTGGTGATGCGTGTTGTGGATGAGCAAGGGTGACGCATTGACGTCCGTAGACGCCGGTTATATGACGTCTGATTGGGTAAAAAGCGGGATCGTCGGGTAGCCATTTGTTTGTTTCACATTGATCACCTAGACTTATGCGACCGCGTACCAGCATGGGTGCGTATGAGGTGTCCGGGCAACGTCAGTTCTTGTGGCACGCTGACTCAAACCAGCTCATGGATGGCTTAAAAGAAAGGGGCAGGTAATCAAGGCGCTACTTTCATGCAGCGCCGCTATGGTTCACCCCAATAAGCAGTGAGTTCCGCTAGTTGCTCGCAGTAACTTGTTGGTTCTAACTCTTGTTAGCTCCAGGAGGACCAAGAAGGTTGACCACTATACCTGGCGTACCAATGCTCCTCTGAGCGGAGCAGAAGCCTCGCAAGTCGAGGGTTTGCTTGTCCGCGCAGAAGCGCGCCTACAAGTCGCAGAGCTGGACCACCATGATCATGAACTTCTTTCGGCCCAAATCCAGTCGTACAAAACTGCTTTGGCGCCTCACAAAAGACTTCCGCCCGAAGTTCTCGCAATAATATTCGTGAACTGCGTCGCGACCCCCATCATTCTTCCTCCGCCTTCACAAGAACCTGCGTTGGCTTTGGCGGGCACTTGCAGATCCTGGCGGAACATCATATTAAACATCCCAAATCTGTGGAGTAACATCTTCCTCGATTTCAACAGCTGCCCCAAGCCCGTCGAACTACTCGAATATGCAAAACTCTGGCTGTCGCGCAGCGAAAATTCCCTCATAACGCTTCGCAATTCTACCTCTCGATGGTCTGAGAGAAGCTTGCAAAAGGCGAACATAGATCCCATCGTCGATCTTGTCGCACCGTATGTTACTCGCTGCCGCGAGATCGACATGCGATTCCTGGAGGCGTCCATCGACGATTTCTTCACCTTCCCAGCCGGGTCTATCGAACGCCTCGAAGTGCTCTATCTCGAGACGCTCGGCTTCAGCATGCCCTTCATCCACGCTTCCGGCGAACCGCTCGATGTTTTCCGCTCCGCTCCGCGTCTGCGGCGCGTCCTCTTCTCGACGGACCTGTGCAGCATCGACCCCCATGCTCTGGGCCTCCCCTGGGGGCAGCTGACTGCCCTGCACTTTATTGCCACGTACATCCCGCCGCTCGCGATGCACGCGATCCTCCGCGAGAGCGCCGCCCTGCGTGAATGCAGCTTCTCCATCATCCAGCTCGACGACGCGCTCGCCACCGCGCTCGACCGCCTCCCCGAATGCACCCTCCCGGCGCTGCGCTCCCTCATGGTCGAGTTCTCCCCGGAGACTGTCGACTACGCGCCCTTCCTCCGCCCGCTCGTCCTCCCCGCGCTGACGGACCTCGAGCTGCGCCCCCTCGAGGCCGGCTTCCTCCCCGAGTGCCCGTGGTCCCAGCGCGCGTACGCGGGCCTCCTCGCGCGATCCGGGTTCACCCTCCGCCGCCTCGCGATCCTGCACTACATGATCGCGCCGCACGACCTCGACGCGGTCCTCCGCGGCATGCCGTCCCTCACGGACTTCCACCTGCACCTCTGGGAGACGACACCGTGGGACGCGGGCGTCCTGCGCGCGCTCGGCACGGGATCGCTGCTCCCGCGCCTCGAGACGCTCACGTTCAGCACGTACCCGCTCGCGGACGTGCTGGGGGCCATTGAGACGCGCGTGCGGTGCGGCGGGACGGGCGGCGTCGCGCGCCTGCGGGCGGCGAATATGTCGGTGACGTGGCGGCACGATATCACGCCCGAAGCGATGGATCGCTTCATGCGGCTGGCGGAGGACGGCGGGCCCGTGTGTAGGGCATTCACTCATACCCGGTCGTATGCACACGACCGCGAGACGATGCAGATTCGGGCTTCCTGACCGTGTGCGTCTCGGCGTCTATCAGGCACCACATATATACTATCATTGTTGGCAGTCGATCCTTGCACAAGGTGCTCGAAGCAAGACGGCTACCATTATATTATACCTTTGGCGTTCCCTACTTTTGGTAACGACTTATTTTTGTTGCGCCCAGCTGGATTTCGCTTTTTTTGTTGTTTTTGTTTACTTAGGAATGCAATATCATACAGCAATGAGCACCCGAGACCAGAGACAGATAATAGGGGACTCTAGTCACCAAAAGTATAAAATATGCTACGATAAGATAATATGCGAGGGTCTGTTAAGAGGACATTTTAAGCACCAATGCGCAAAAATCCGGGCGTCATGTCTCCGGTCGAATCCGGTAGTGGTTGTTCCCATTTGCCATGTGCGTCGCGTTCAAGTTTGCCGTCGAGTTGTTGGACACATTCACGGTCGACGGCGCGTTCAGCATGCTTGGGGGAAGAGGGACAGGCTCGATGAGGTGCTCTGCCTGAGCCCTAGAGGGGAGTGATGAGGACGACCTAAAAGGGGAAACGAAGCGTACGCACCCAAAGCAGCCGCGGAGCAGGGCGTCAAGCGCGAGCTCCTTCTCGTCCTTCTCCTTCTTCAGCTCGGCGCGGATGATGCGGAGCTCCTCGAGCAGCTGCTCGTGCTGCTGCATCGCGTAGCGGTGCTTCGCCTTGACGAGGAGGTACATGACCATCGCGGGCGAGCGGCCCATCACCTGGTTGTCCGCCGCGACGTAGCGCGCGCGCAGGTGCGGGGGGAGCGAGTCCACTGTGGGCGGCGCCTCCTCTTCGTCATCAGGTAGGCGCGGCGGCGTCCCCACGCCGGGCGACATGGGCGAGAGGCGGGTGGGGCGCGGGTGCTCCTCGAAGTCGCGCGGGTCCATGACGGACGTCGTCGACGCGATCGCGGCGGGGTCCTCCACGTCGAGGGGTGTGCTGGGCTCGACCTTGAAGGTGCTGAACGAGCTCTGGACGGTGATGCCCGGCGGGGGCGGGGGCGTGTTCAGGCTCTTCTCGGGGTCGTCTGGGCCGCGCTTGCGCTTGCGCGAGCCGCCGCGACCGGGGAGGGGAGGAGAGATGTTATGCTGCAGGCGCATGTGCTTAGCGAGGGCGTCCGACCGCGTGAAGGACTTGTCGCATTCTAGGACTAGTCAGTGGCGCAGGGGCGAGAAGAAGAAACACGGACCAGGACGGGCGCAGGTGAATGGTTTTTCGCCCGTATGGGAGCGTATGTGGGAGATAAGAGCAAAACGGGATGTTTGTGCGAGACCACGGCGCTGGCAGGTCGTCCATTCGCACGTGTAATTAGATTTATGAACTCCGATATGCTCTGAAAACGGTGGTTAGTCAGGGAATCTCCGATGGGAAATGGGACTCACCCGTATGTATGTGGTCGATGAGAGTTGGGAGGTGCGTGTAGACGATGCCACAGCTGTCCCACTGGCAGGTGACGCTGTCGTCCGAGTCCCGGAATTCATGGAAATGGGTCATTGGAGGTGTACCCGCTCGTGAGACAGTCGACGAGTCGGCTTCCTCGTCGCTGACATAGATGGGAGCAGGGACTTCCGCAGTAGACGCAGAGATGGATCGAGATGGGACCTCGGACTCTGGTGACAGCGACCGCGAGGTGCTGGCCCCAGCCACTGGGACTGTGTGCACGAACACAATTTCAGAGTTGTCCGTTGCCATGATGGATGAGCCCTGGGGCAGTTTTGGGGAGGATGGCACCTCAGGATGGAGGATGAAGAGAACGGAGGGTGGGTAACGCCTTCTTTGGAATTTGGACGAGACCTGTTTGGCTGTGCTTGGCCCGCCTTGCCGAGGTGCCGCTTCGGCCGATTCCGTTGTTCCTGTCGACTTGTCAGACTCTGGCTTTCCGCGCTTGCTTCTGACCTTTGGACGACGTTTTAGACTTTCCAACTTAGTTGGTATTTGACTCGTATCGCCGTGCTCCACTGGCCACCTGCTATCCTGAATTTGCGTCGGCAGCGTCGCACTGCCACCACACTGACCTCGACCAAGCCTTCCCAATAATCCCCGATATTTGCGGAAAACAATATATCTGTCATGTTTCTGCCCCTACACTGCTATCTACCGAAATGCTCGGACTTTCAAAGAAAAATGCGGGGGTGCCTGCGGGTCTGCCCGTCCTCCAGCGGATCACCCGACGGTTCAAGCAGGTATAACTCGCGCAAAATGCGAGTCACTTTAATTCCCTTTACTACTCAATGGGACAAGTACTCGCCGGCCTTGGATTCCTCTTCTTTCACTTCTTACCGGAGCACCTCGCTAAAGTGCCGGAGACGCATGCTGATCTGACGGGCCGCACATATCTGGTGACTGGCAGTAATACTGGAATCGGCTTCGCTCTTGCGATCCATCTCGCTCGTCTCAACCCCGCTCAGCTCATCCTCGCGGTCCGCGACCTGAACAGAGGAGAAGCTGCGAAGGAAGAGATCATCGCCCAGACAGGCTTTGCGGGGTCGCTGGAAGTCTGGCAGCTCGACATGGCGGAATTTGCCAGTGTGAAGGCTTTCGCGGAACGGGTGAATTCCGCTCTCAAACGATTGGACGGCGCGGTTCTCAACGCGGGAATAAATGCGTGGAAAGGGGAAACCACGGGAGATGGATGGGAGAAAATGTAGGGACTCGGCGGTCTTATTTTCAGAAATTGATGGAATATCTCAGGCTGCAAGTCAACGGGCTTTCTACGGGGTTACTTGGTATTCTGCTACTGCCCTTGCTCCATTCCACAGCGAAGCTTCCGCCTCCGCATCCCGATTCCCCTCATTTGGCGCCACATCTTACTATAACCGGTTCCAACGGTAAATACGCTACTTCTATCAGATTCTTTGCTTGTGTTAACCGGTTCCTCAGGCATGTTCCTTGCACAATTCCCCCAGAAATCGGCCAAGAACATGCTCAAAGCCTTGAACGACGAAAACCAGGGCAAAATTTTCGACCGATATCCAACTTCCAAACTGTTCAGCTTCTTCTTCGGGCGTGAAATAGCGAAACTGCCCAGGGCGAAAGACGTTGTGGTCAAGTAAGCTCAATCCCAATTTGAAAGCCGCTCTAGTCTGATACCCCATTTAGTGTGGTCAGCCCGGGCCTCTGTAGCTCGGAACTCGGGCGTGATCTAGATCTCAAACCAACCGCCGCGTATTTCCTTCCATTCGCACGAACATCATCGATATCTAATTCAATGTATATGTACAGGTATCTCGTTCAACGTCTCAGCTGGCCAACTTCGAAAGGCGCGCTGAATTTGCTCTATGCGGTGCTGAGCCCTACCCCGCCTGGAGCGTATGTCAGTGCGTGTAAAGCGCGAGAGTGGGTTATAAACATTTTCCGTCCATCTCTTTGGCCTAATATTTTTTTCCAGAGATTCGTCCTGGATCCGGAGCAAGGAGGGAGTTCGCACTCAAGAGGAATTATGGGCAGAGATGCTGGAAGTGTGGAAAGGAATTTCTCCAGAGGTGGTGGACATCGTTGCGGCTGTTTAGGATAAATTAGGTGTTAATTAACTGTAGACTGAGCGACACCTGAGAGAGCACGTGTTTATCAGGGCGTTGAGTTCCCGATTAGGCCACAGCCGGTTGCCCGTGGGGCATTTTCACCTGCCACCGCACTGCCTTCCTGGCGTCGATATGCTGGTTCGTCTCTTAGGAGGCTCTCGCCGTCTCAGCCATATCCTTCAACCTCGCGTCTTCATGTCGACGAGAATGTCCGTGTCTCAGCCAGCGGACTGGAAGCTCGCCGCGCCTGAACCGCCTCCCGGAACCCAGACATTCGGGGCTCAGTCTACTCTCCCTCTGCTTCCTGTACCCGAGCTTGAGACAACCTTGACGCGTCTGAAGGACTCCCTGAAGCCCCTGGCCTGGTCTGATGCCGAGGTGACCGCTGTCGAGGCCAAGATCGCCGAATTTGGATCCGGGTTGGGCCCGGAGCTCCAGCAGCGTCTGCTCGAGCGGTCGAAGCAGCGCAAGCACTGGCTTGAGGAATGGTGGGACAACACGGCATACTTGGGATACAGAGACTCGGTGTGTACCCCAGCTGTTCCGTGAACAACGCCTCATTGTCGTTCAGGTTGTGGTGAATGTCTCGTACTATTGTATGTTCTGACGCGTCCCTGTGCTGTCTCAAAGTCACATAACACACGGGTATAGATGGATTCGATTCGCAGCCTGTCCACCAGCTCCAAACCCCGACGATGCGCGCAGCATATCTTGCTCGCGCAACACTGTTATTCCGACAGCAGTACAAGCTCGGACGTCTCCCACCCGAAGCCACAAAGGACGGGCCTTTGTGCATGGATACTTACCGGTGCGTGTCCCACTTCTCATGCCCGGCATCCCAACCCATTCGCTTTCCAGCTGGATGTTTGATTGCTGCCGCGTGCCTGGCCCTGAAGGGCTCGACTGGAGTCTCTCGTATGCCGTCCCGGGCGACACTGGCGACACTGGCCACCACATCATTGTATTCCGCAACAACCGCGTTTGGAAGGTGCCGACTGCGAGGAACGGTCGCATCTTGAGCGTCTACGAGATTAATACGTGCGTCTGGTTTATCTCTTCACGTCGTGCAGCTCATTGACTGTACGCCAGCCAACTCAGGCACATCTGCGAGAACTCCGAGGGCGAATATCCCGGCGTCGGGGTCCTCGCCGCTTCCAATCGCGACGTCTGGGCCCAGGACTACACCGAGCTTGCGTCTTCCCCACATAACGCCGCCATCTTGCAGGCGATCCAGTCCGCCGCATTCACCATCAGCCTGGACTCCTCGTTGCCCTTGACCCCCGAACAACACAGCCGTACCCTGTGGCATGGCGACGTCTCCAATGGCGTGCCAATTGGCCTGCAAAACCGCTGGGTAGACAAGCCCGTGCAGTACATTGTCTTCGAGAACGGGACTTCGGGGCTCATGGGCGAACACTCGGTCATGGACGGCACGCCCACCGTGCGCCTCGCAGATGACGTGCTCAGGGCGATCGCGTCACCTGCCTTCGACAAGGGCAGGTACGACGGCCAGGAGCCTGACCCTTTTGTGATGCCTACCCCGCTTGACTGGAAGCTGTCGCCGACGACGGCGAAAGCGATCGAGGCCGCGAATGGTGCGGCGCGCGAGCTGATCGAGGGGCAGGAGCTTGGCTTCCATCTGACCAGCTACGGGAAGGGCGAGATCAAGCGCTTCGGCGTGTCGCCCGATTCGTGGGCGCAGATGATCGTGCAGCTGGCGTATAGGCGACTACTCGGCGGGGCAAAGCGCATGGGGGGCACGTACGAGGCAGCGTCGACGCGCCGGTTCTTCAAAGGGCGTACAGAGGCGATCCGCGTCGTGTCGGCCGAGTCGGATGCGTGGGCCGCGAGCATGGATGACCCAGCCGTTGACCAGAAAGAGAAGAAGAAACTGTTCAATGCGGCGGTCAAGACGCATGGGACGTTGGCCCGGGCGGCGGGGATGGGGCAGGGTGTTGACCGCCATCTTTTCGGTGAATCTTCGGTCCCTTCCTGCGCTTGCTTTCCGAGTCGCTCAACTTGTTCGCGCGACAGGGTTGAAGAAGCTCGTTAAAGAGGGCGAGAAGATGCCCGCTCTGTTCACGGACCCTCTATTTCTCCGCTCGAGCAACTGGGTCCTCAGCACGTCCGCTGTCTTCTCCAAACATTTCCCTGTGTATGGATGGGGCGAGGTGTGTTCTTTCCATGCTACTCTTCTTGAGGCTGACCCTGTTCAGGTTGTCCCAGATGGGTTCGGTGTCGCCTACATGACGGGCTTCGAGGGTGCGTCCCATCTACTCTTCAAGAAGTCGGTATTGACTCGCAGCTCCAGATCGCCTCCAGTATACGATCACATCGAGAAAAGAGAGCCCGAATGCACAGTTTTGCGCGGAGATTGCGCGTGCAGCGGAGGATCTCTATGCTTTGCATTCAAAGCTCGACTCCGACTCCGCTGGCAAGCCTAAACTGTAGGTAACGCGCAAGCTGCTGACGATGCGCGTGTATGTATGGGCATCGGTACTCAGCAATAATTAAGGCGCCAGATGTAGATTTGCATAATATTGTACATAGATTTCTAGTCTTCTAGAGCGCAAGCAGTGACCGAGTCAGGAAGAACGGTATCATTGCCGGCCCGCAAAGTCCGCGTCGCGTATCGCGTGCTCAAGTTTGACCAAATACGGCGATGTGGGAAGACCTTCCCCTTCTCCACACCAACCAATGCCTACCAGTATCCCTGGAATCGCGATACTAGGCGCTGGAATTTTCGCCAAGGAAGGTGAGGCGGGATCTGCAACTCCACCGGCCAACCTGACGTCGAACGAATTTCAGCCCATCTTCCGGCGCTTTTAGCTTTGGCCAGCGATGCGCCACCGTTGCGCGCAGTGTACTCGCGCTCCGAAAAGAGCTCTCACGAGTTTTCCGACGCGGCCGCCGCGGTGGGCCTTTCGCCCGCTCCCGCGATCTACCACGATGGAGATCCCTCGATGGACCTAGATGCGCTGTTGGCACGATCTGACATCACGGCCGTCATTGTCGTCTTGCCGATTACCCTGCAGCCGTCGATAATTCTGAAGGCCCTGGCAGCGGGTAAACACGTCTTGAGCGAGAAGCCTGTCGCGCCCGACGTCGCTGGGGGCATCAGCCTTATCAACACCTATACCGAGAAGTACAAAAAGAATCTTGTCTGGCGCGTGGCAGAGAATTTCGAGGCAGAGCCCGGGTTCCGCGCCGCGGGTGAAGCCATCGTTGCTGGTAAGATTGGAAAGGTCAACTTCTTCAAGGCGGTCGTGACGAATTATATCGACGTGGATAACAAGTACTACAAGACCCCTTGGCGCACAATTCCCGATGTGCGTCCAGCATTTCATTCTCTCTTTCGCGTCATTAACAGCCGCGATCACAGTACCAAGGGGGATTTTTGGTGCGCCGATCTTCAATGCAGTCGCTGAACTACTAAATGATATTTCTTATTAGCTGGACGGCGGTGTTGTAAGTTCCCGGCGCGCATTTTGTTGCAAAATTGACGTTGCGTTTCTAGCACACCATCGGCGCGCTGCGGACAATGCTCCCTCAGCCGCTGACCCACCTCTCAAGCTTCGCCTCGCTGAACCACGAATATCTAAAACCGCACGACACGATCCACGCGGTGGCCAAGGCCGGCTCTGCCTTCCACGGGATCGTGGAGCTCTCATTCGGCTTCCCTACCAAATCCGTGCCGTCGTCCAACGCCTTCGTCATCACGGGCTCCGAGGGCTGGATGACGGTCAACTTCGCCAAGGCCGAGGGCACGGGGTCCGTCGTCCGCATCGTCATCAAGCGCGCGGTCAAGGTCGAGGGAAAGCCCACTGAGGAGGTCGAGGAGGTCGTCGACATACCCCAGAAGGGCGTAGAGGCCGAGTTTGCCAGCTTCTTCGACGCCGTTGCAGGGAAGCAGACGCTGGATCTGGGCAATCCCCTCGGTGCGCTCAACGACGTGGCGTTCATCCAGGCGGGGTTGAACAGTGGCGGGGAGCTGGTTGATTTGGGGAAGCTAGTGTCCGAGGGGAAGTGAAAATCGAAGAGAAGTTTTGTGTGAGTGGGTATGTTAATTGTAACTTTACGCTCAACCCGGAGTCCACGATTAAGATTTTTGAGTTGAACTTAAGGGTGCATCTCTCCAGGAAGGAAGGAAGGAAGGAAGGGTGTTGTAACCGGCCCGGTCCCAAGGAACACAACAGGGCGTGGTCTATATTTCGACTTTTCGAACCACACCAGTTCGAAAGAAATCAAGCTCAGGTCTTTTCGAGGTCTTCTCCTTCTACTAAACCGTATTTCCCTGAGCAGGACCGGGCGTAATTAACCCTCGTACCCGCATTTGCACTTTCTATCTAACAAATAGAAACTAGGGAAGCAAGTCGCGGAATGCGTCCTGGAACTGGGACATGAATGCCTCGACAAAAAACTGGTCGATGCTCCGGTCCCCCCAGGTCACAGCGATATTCAGGGCCCCCAGAGGATCACAAACGACGTTCAGCTTGAACGCTGCGCCGATCACCACGTCGCATTGGGCAAACACCATGTGCACGATATTCCATGTGTCCTCGACCGGGGGCGCGTCGAATCTGCCGAGGTTGGAGAGGACGAATCCACAGCCCCGCTTTGTATCGAGGTGGCTTCGCATATACGGGACGTAGTTCCCGAATAGAAAGCGGAGCATTCCCACATTCTCGCGGGCTCTACGCTTCTGTTTCTTCAGCGCCATGGCATAGCGCGCAGCGGCTGCCCAGGTGAAAGTGGGGCTCGCCGGTGGGTATGTGTAGTGCGCGGAGGCACAGTCGCAGATCGCGGTGTTGGGAACTCCGGTAATCTCTCGCAAAGAGATGGCGACGCCAGAGGCAATGGTTTTATACCGCGCGGGGTTGAGTGCGATCATTCGAGAGAGGACGGAAACAGTGAGGATGTAGAGGGCGGAGGATACGGTGGCGCGGTGCGTGCGGCAGAGAGCGCAGAACGTCATGATGTCCGGTGGAGGGAAGGCCATCAGGCGCACATTGGTTCGAACGCTGGCGGCCCTGGGGACGGGGTGTCCCGACCATGCAGAGCGCGCTCGCGTCCAGGATTTAGGAGCGAATAGCTTGTGTACCTCGACGAGAATCGTGTTCAATGAGGGTCGGAGGCTAGTAAGTGCGTCGAGTGGAGGGGGCAGAACAACGGTGTCGGAGATTTGGACCAACGACGAAACGACACCGGGAGTGGAATTCCGGAGGGCCAGTAGGAATGAGGCGTGGAAGGCCACAGTGCTCAAGCCGTCTCCAATGATATGGTGTATCGCCAAAACTATGGTGTTATCGCTCAACACCTGGATACGCCATAGAGGCAGATCCGCATTGGTGTCAAAATTCCGTGCAAGTTGGCTCTCCAAAGCAATGGGCAGGTTGTCGTGATCGGAAAATTCGACGGTGCGGGATAAATCGATGCTTTGAAGCCTAGTAAAGACGGCATTGGGGCCGGACTCGTCTTGAAGCTTCACACACAGCGGGGGATGCCCTTTTATCACCTTCTGGAGAGCGGCGAAGATGGTATCCTTGGAAAGAGCAGCTTGATTTCGTGTGGCGTATTTTGCAGCGGCCACGACACAACTATCGAAGCCTAGAAAATGTCGAGTTGCGTGAAAACGCTCTAGAAGACCTGCCAGTGTGCCGATTCAGTTTCTGGTCAACGCAAACGAAAGTCGTGAAGGGGCTCACCAATCGGTCTCAGATAAGAGTCTGAATCCATGTTGAAGGCATTGTCGACATCATGCGAAGGGCGAGTGTGGCGGCATATAGAAAGCGGACCCAAATTAGATAGATCCGAACACCCGTACATCCGAGCAGCCGTCGCACCACCAGCTTTCCGCCATCAAGGTCCCAAGGGATTCTGATGGTGAGAGATACCACTGGGAACTCAGATCGTTATCGGCCTGAAATTGTGATTGTCCCGCAGCGGTATTGTGGTGGCGGCTGGCAGAGTACGAATGTCGCCGGTTGAAGTTGTCGCCTGGATGGCCTGAATTGGCCACCAATTCCGTTACCTACCTCGGGCCGCCGTGTAGATACAAGCGTCGGCTTAATACTTGAGTGTCGGAATTACGGGTGCAGGATCGCAGCGTGTGGGATCGCGATGACATAAAGGGCAGACACAGGACGTCGGACACCCCTCGCGATTCAACCCACCTCCAAGTCCGCGAAAGTGCGAGGATGGTTATGCAAAAAACAGTCAAGCGGATGACAGGGCATGTAGAGTTCGTCACTTGCAAGAGAGGGTTTGGTCAAGATTTGGAGCTTGGTTGAGATGGTGGCAAGAGTCAGGAGCTGCCGAACACAGCCACCGGCAGACTCCGAGTTGCGGTGCCAAGTCCCAATCCCATTTATTTATACCTGAATTGCCAGTACCAATGGTTCGCTAGTCTCTTATAAACAGACGCTACAAACAACGTAGCTCGTACCTCGCATGTTTGTAAATGGTTCGCAGACTTCTTAGATCGTTCCGTCCTCGGACCTCTGGGTTTCGGCAAGTGGCAAACTTTGGCACTACTATTATTATTCGTGTTCGAACATCGGCGACTCGCACTCCGCGCCAAGATGTCGACATAAATTGACGCCTGGATACTTCTCCGACCACCATATCATTCATTCAATTACTTCAATTCTAGACATCATCCTGTGTGTTGACGTCTGGAAGATCTCATCAAGTACACCGGGCGTTGCCGGAGATAATTCCCACGGTTGACTTGGACATTATGGTATTTCTTCTTTCTCATTCGCCCACTACGCAATATCAGGAATGGTGTCAATGCCAGAATCATCCGCTCTTGCTCCATTGGCAAATCTTAGACTGTGTGTCACTAGTCCAGGGGAGTCTGTTGCCGCGGCCGCTTTGTGAAGATTGAGCATCAGTCTGCAAATCATGGTCACGGAAAGCCTGTCGAATGGTACTGAGAAACAGCGCCGGGACCAAAATATACACGTACGACATTGTGAGCGCAGACAGACTCGAGGCTGTATTGAGCTGAAAATCAAAATCAAAATCAAAAACTAGAAACTGGTGAGTGGGGGTACGAACGTCACCGAACTATAAGAGATTGATGGGCAATTCCACAATGGTGATTGTATATCCACTCACGTAGTACATCAAGATATTTGCCAGATTTGCCAGACAAATGACACTGGAGAATGTTGAAACTCAATTGGAGGGAATTGATCCGTAGAGCTGCCACTCAACCCAAAGTACATGGTGCCTATGAATTACCAGGTCAGTAGAAAGTAACTCATATTCCAAGGTTCCTCACCATCACGAACCAATACTCGCCAGAGAGACTTTGAGGGAAGTGTAATGTCATCGCGACTGTGGGTATAGCCTCGATACAAAGTAAGCCCAAGCAATATGATGTCTGCGCCCAGTCTACGAAACACAGTGAATGAGCGAGGAGTGCGAGTGGGATATCCTAGTAGCTCACAATGCTTCCCAGGCTCCCGCCAACCCTAAATTAGACCTCTTAGCAGGGAGCAGAGGATGAAATAAATTTCTCCCTACGGATTTGCCTGTAATTGTGTGAGACAGTAAGGTGTGGAACGAGATTATTACGCACTGCAAATGGGACGCGGGAGTATGGCATCCAGGCACACTTGTTTCATATACCGGAGCAGGCGAGCGAGGTATAACACACCACTAATTTTTTATCAACTAGATAAACGGGTGAAGCAAGCAAATGCGCCCACAGCAGCCACAGATACGGCAACTATTGCGGTGATCGCAAGAGTGAATATCACCCGTTTGTCAAAGAAATACATGGCGAGCACTCTAAGAATGAGTGTACCTGCGTTCAAATATGATTACTGATGGTGAGGGACGAGAGAGCCTCGGAAGCGTGGCTCACATCCAACCAGCAACTCTTGTGCAACGATGAGGAGTGAATATGCATTCTTCAGTCTGAGGCAACTGTGGAGGCTGCATTAAACGGGTGTATACAACCGAGGAAATTTGCCTCCTACGTCTATCATAGATATTTGAACCAATTATCGCAGTTCCGCGATGAACGTACTTACCTCGGAGCCAAAGTTGCCGAAATCCAACTGAGTGAGTGCCGCCGTGTTGATGCAGAGGGCGAAATAGCGAACGAACAAGTACCAGGATGAGGTCCTTGTACGCTTCGGCGTCCATATATACGCGACTTCCCATTCCAGCGTCAAGAGGTAGTCGTAGACAAGTAAAACTATTCCCGGTCATCAAGGGTCGATGGATCATAATTTTGTCCTCACCAATTCCAGCGGTATCCAGATAATTGTTTATGTGCCTAATAATAAACAGTGGCAGCTTGTATTAATAATCCAACAATTGGTGCTTACCGGTCATATGCAATCGTCGCGTCGGGTACAGTCACAGTGGCCATAGGAAGGCGAAGGTGGATGACAGGAAGAACCAGGAGATGACCCCACATATCTGGTTTAAATATACGTCTCAAATCAGTGCAGCTGTTTGTCCTCATCTCTAATCAGTCTCGGTTTCTCAAGCAACTTCAATTGGATCATCGCACCGATATCGCATGTGAACAACGCCGTTGTTACTTTTAGCTTCGTCTGCAGTGGAGTTTTATGTTCCAAATTCTTACCTATTCACCAGCTTGTTCAATGAATTCAGTGCAGTGCTCTCATGGAGAAACCTCTGTTGAATGTTGAATTCAGTGCGCTCCTTGATATCGTTCATCAGTTATTGTACTGATACTCATTCAATTGGAACTATACCAAGATCAAACTTCAAGTCCGAGAAAGAGCCGAACTGTTCGTTCCTTCATGACCATTGCCCCATGTGACAGCCTTGCCAAACTGCTTCAACTTGCATTCAAG
Organism: Mycena latifolia; assembly: GCA_029289555.1. Lineage (NCBI taxonomy): Eukaryota > Fungi > Basidiomycota > Agaricomycetes > Agaricales > Mycenaceae > Mycena > Mycena latifolia. Next base: position 874,600 of record JARJLE010000039.1, read on the forward strand.
CAGCATTGGGCAGATTACATTGAATTCATCTGGTGAGACGGCTCAGCTGACCTCAGGCCGGACGATTTGCGGGTTCTGATACTGTTCTGATATATGAATCTAGAATCAGTGCCTGTTGCGTATATCATGTCGATGTTCTACTAGTACACAGCGTATCGGTATGTGCAGATACCGATGTAGCTAGAAAAATATGAGGGTTCGTTTGTATAAAAAACCGCGAAAGAGGCCCAGCGCGCGCGAAAGAGTTTTGCACCGCGCGCGAAAGAAAAGTACGTCAGACAACTTGTGTCATCAAGCCGTAGGCAAGCCGAGTGGCTGTGCGACACCCACAAAATTAATCTACACACAAGTATTAGCGCAGCCGGTCGTATCAATCGTATCTTCGTATCTCCATGCAGAGCCTCGTGGATGTGTTAATATACCTCCTGAGGCTTTCAATGCTGAATATGCATACACCATAATATGTGCGCCAAATATGTGTGAAAAAAGACTGCCGTTCGACATTAATATTGGTATGCAGCATCATCTGTGCCATACTAAAGTTGCCTCTCTTTCTTCCTCTTAGTTTTGGCCACTACTGCCCTGACTCCCGTGTTAGGAAAGTCGATATGAACTTAGGGAAGACTGCTCAATCTAATCTAATCATATTATCTTATCTGGTTGATCAACCTTGGCCGACTCGAACCTTAAAATCAAGTTGAAATTCTGACCTGTTGGTGAAAAATTGTGTCTTGGAAGACAACTGATTCGCTTTCCCGCGGACTCCTCAATTGGAGCATGATGACCAGTTTTCCCGGTCAGGATTACGATATCAACATAAGGTCGAGGTTCCGGATCACTGAAATTTAACTGAAATCCGCGGAGACTGCACAGAGGGGGGTGATACCGTTGGTTTGTCGCTGTCTTTAATCTGAAATAGAACAATTAGTCGACGTTCTTTCGCGCGCGCAATTGCTATCTTTCGCGCGCGCATTGATCTCTTTCGTGCGCGCCAGGATCTCTTTCGCGCGCGGATTTTGATTTTTTATACAAAAGAACCATCATAGAAAAACGTGGAACCTGGGTTGAGTCTGACGGTGTTAAGCAACTTGAAGCATTAAGGTGCAGACTTCCGAGTCTGGATCTGGCCGCGAGTCGCTGCGGTGAGTCGTGAGTGTGAGCCGCTTGAGCTTGTAGTATGTACTAGTCCGCTCTGAAAAGCTAATCAACACCGCTGCATTGCCACTGATGCGCCAGCGACGGGCTCGCATTTCATTCCCAAGGGGATGAAGAAGCACATCCGATTTTGTCGCGACAGTGGCAAGACAAGACCTGTAAGAGTATCTGCATTTTGTGCAGGATGCCTGCTTGAAAGTTGAAACTGCATAACTGTTCCAACTTGATGATTCAATCAGTAGTACCTGCGTGTCTTTCTCTCTCAGCCAGTACACATATTAATAGCCTTACTACCTCTTCAGTTTGCCTCAGTAGCACAGACGAGGACCGGACTAGCACTCGCTGTGCAGAGTTCCAAGACAAATTTTCCAAATTTTTTTCTTCAATTACTGTACGTCGAAGAATTGTACTTGAACTGCGAGACGACAGATCTGAAGTATGATCTTGAACTGTGGCGCGTTCGCTCGTTTAACTTCATGTTTTAGACAGTTGATCAGAACCTGGTTTTATAAATGCCGGTGTGTTCTGGGTTCAACGATTTTCGACGTTCCACCACATCCGATCACGCGTATTCAATTTAAAAAACAGTCGTTCAAGTTCGAGAGCGATCGAACTGAACCCGGTACAGGATATTCGAAATAAGCTCCGGATTCTCGGAGTCTCGGCATCCGTTAATCTGTGCAGTGTCCAAACATTAAACTGGCAGATGGATTTGGTTAAATTCACTGCCCCGGAGACAGATGCTTCACGAGATGAATGAGTATTATACAGATGAATATGATAGTAGGATTGTAACGCGCGCGAGATCTGCATAGGATTCCCACGCCAAGTTTATAGGATCCGGATGGGGACGTACAATATTCATAGGATTGATGGGAGAGCAGCGATGTTCGTAGGATCAGGATAGTTCGTAGGATTGGCGTACCGAGTCGCATCAATGTGATGGTGACACCGACTGTCACAATATTTTTTGTTTCCCGCCACCACCCCCGCACGTCGACGAGCGTGTTCTGTGTGGGCTGTTCTGGGTAAGCTGCCCCCGCAACCCCAACATTTACTTACCTGACACTGCAGCGCGTCAATGTCGCGGTATTGGGATGGGGACGACGCGTGGGCAAATCCACTGTGGCACACGATGCCTGCAACAACCAATCTGGGTGAGGCACAGCATGCACGCAACAACGCGGAGACCGGTACACAAATGGGTATTATAGAATCGTTCAAAAAGTACGTGTTCGATTCTGTCTTCCACCCGTACTCCTGACCGCTACAGATATGCCGAGTATGATGCACGTCGGGCTGCAGATATCAATGTGAAGCTGGCGACGGGTAACTTGAATAACAACCAGAATGAGCTCGTCCATCGCTACGCCAGTTCGAATCGACGCCATGCGGCTGCTGCGGACAAGGGTATGCGGGCTCGAGATGCTGATGAATGTGTCATTGCTTTGAGACAGGCGAAGGTGCAGGTAGAGGCGGAGCTCAAGCAAGCTGTAGCGGAATCGAAAGCACGTCATTCGTTCAATCCCTGTCAAAGCTGACTACAGATCAGTCGAATTCCTCTGGCCGGGTTCCTGCAGGGCGTCCGTCGAAGGGCAAGAAGGCGGAAAAAATTGCTCATCGAACGGTATGATAATTATTCGTGAGTTTCCCTAATCTGACTGCTTTTCAGTCGAATGTGGAACAGGTTCCGCGCGTGAGTGCTTTTTCCACCAAAGCTGACTACAGATCAGTCGAATTCCTCTGGCCGGGATCCTGCAGGGCGTCCGTCGAAGGGCAAGAAGGCGGAAAAAATTGCTCATCGAACGGTATGATAATTATTCGTGAGTTTCCCTAATCTGACTGCTTTTCAGTCGAATGTGGAACAGGTTCCGCGCGTGAGTGCTTTTTCCAGTTCCCAATCCTGATGCTCATCGCCGCACCTCTCAGCGTTCATCTGGGCGTGTTGTAGCTCCGAGTCGCAGCGCAGATGAAGCACGGGTCGACCATCAGGAAGACGAGCACGATGATGTGCAGCGTGAGAAAGAGGGTCAAACGTTGCAAACGGGCGACGAAGCCAGCGGACTGGTACGTAGAACCATCCTTGTTGTTCATACACCCACTTAGACGCAAGTCAGCGACGCCTGCGCTCGCACGGGGCCAATGTTTCATTCACCACTTCGACGAGGGACACCGCTCCATCCGCTGCCAAACGCAAGTTGACTTTAACCGCAGCCGCACCATCACCCAAGCCCAAACGGCGCAAAGCAGGGGACCCGCTTGTTGGCTGGGCCATCGAACTGGTTCCTGGCGACAAGACGACGGCGGTCAGCCCCCGGGAGTATGCTCAAAAGGAGCCGGAGGAATTCGCGGCGCAGTATCCACAATATGTCAAGTTTCTATAATACTTTACAATGCGACGACCATTTCTGTCCTATAACAGTAATCCTACGAAGAATACATGCCCACATTGTGATCCTATAAACTTGACCATGCCTAATCCGGATCCTACGAAGATAGAACAGGTACCGTAATCCTACTATCATATTAATCTGTCTAGGGCTCGAGATGAAGCTCGTATCTCGCTGGCTCATTTCATCAAGAAAAGCACGCAAATGGGGCGGATAATAACTATATGCATACGCCCTTTCGCACGCATTTTTGAGGCTCTAAGAATCGTCTGTGCTTTCAGGGGCAATGGTTTTCGGGTCAAGACTCAATTACACGACCGACCGAAGTCTGCGTTCGCTGAGCATTTCTAGGAGTCGATGATTTTCGAGACTTATTCTGCAGTTTCAAAGACATAGTGTGAGTTTTAGAATTCAAAGTTTACATTGGGAAACCGAATGAAACAATTTTAACCAGCGAAGGCGTCGTACATCTATCTAATCGAACCAGGGTTTCACCTGTTCTAGAGTTCAACAGAGTTCAGAAGCTGACAAAAAGCCAGCATGATTCTGATGGACTAACCGCGGATCCTCGCCGCATTGACTGGAGCCCATTAGTAGTCTATACTACCTCGACCGCCTTCACATTGGCTTCACGCGTCGAAGAGGCTCCTGATCACGTGTGCGCGTTGACGTGACCGACGCACAGCCTCAGTGTCGCTTATACATTGACTCTGGCGTTCGCTGCAGCTGCGGACATGGACCGCCGTCCTGACCGCCCACTCGTTGTGAAGTGCACCTTCGACAGGTGGAATAAACGGATAACATTCTCTTCTGCCCGGAACTGCAGCTATGATCTCCTACGCCACAAGGTAGGCTGCCATATCCCCCGCTTCAATTTTCTCACAATCCTATGTTATCGCTAGGTCGAACAGTGCTTCTCGCTTTACGCTACCTCCTACGCGATAGCGTACAAGGACGACGATGGCGAAGTGACTGATATCACGACGGACTCTGACCTGACGGAAGCCATACAATATTTCCAGGCTGGAGGCGACGATCCACCTTTATCTTCCGCTGCATCTATCCTGTCGGGGCGCAGCTTCGGCAGCCGCAAAATCACCCTGCGCGTGAACATCTCCGTCGATTACGACGGGCCCAGTCTCTCCGATACCTCATCGCTGGCTAGCCTCGAGGAGTACAAGAATCGGAACGGCAGTCAGCAGTCCTTCTCGTTTGGTGCACCGAGCGAGGTCGACGACGATTCAATCACCGTCAGCTCTCGAGATGCGATATCCCGTGCAGAGAGGCCTACCCGCGACGGGGACTCGCAGGCATCTGCGCAATCGTGGGACATGCTTTCGCAGCCCTCGAACGCCCGAGCAGGTCCCAGCACCACCCTGCGTCTGGAATCCATTCCAAGCGACCCCTTCTCCGATGACGCAGGGAGAACCGTAGCGGTTCCCGAAGACCCGGCTGCTGTCTTTCAGCGCCTGAAGCTGGAGGAGTCAATACGGGACGATTCCTCGAGTGTGCAATACGACAATCTGCGCGAGAACGATCGAGGCGCTGCCTGGTTGCGCGATCAAAACGCTCGCACTATCCGATCCATGCTGGGCGCGCTGCCAGAGCCGTCAGTCTCGTCTGGCGTTTCTTCGATCCTGGAGGAGGAAGAACCTCTCGGCGGAGCGTTGGCATTGGAGCAAGATCCGCGGGGAAAGTACTATTATTCGTATACATCCTCCTCTGCATCGCAGACACGCGACTCGGGATACTACGACGATGGCACAAATGGGGAGCTTCAGGATGAGTTCCAGCATCAACCGAAACCCCGACCCTCCTCCCGGCACCTCAATTGGCTCGCCGCCCAGCAGGCTGCCTCTCCGCAACCAAGCCACAAACCGCCGCCTTCGACAGATTCCTTCGAGCATGAGGCCCATGAGCATTCCCCGGACGTCTCCAACCCATCCATTCCTCGGGAACTTCTTCAATTCCTCCCGCTCTCTCCCCCGCCCTCCGAGACCCTGACCGACTGTTCCGAGTGTGGCGTACTCCTCGACTCCATCCGTTATGTGTGCTCCATCTGCGGGGAGAAAAAGCCCGTGAGCCAATCAAGTAAAGGAAAGGGGAAGAGTCCTCATGCCCATGACCATGGGGGTCACGGTTTCCTCGGTTATCAGGGACCGGGAAGTGGCAACTACCATGACCACCAGCATCCTGGACACTTTCATAATCACAGCCACGAGCACGAGCCTGTGTATTCCTATCCGCCACGGCCGCACGATACCTCCGCCTCGTCGTCTCAAACCTTCCTGGGCGGTGGTGGGAGCACCGAGTCTCTCACCGGTTCCATGCGGCACTTCAAGCCGCTCCCGCGCCTCCCGCTACATCCGGGGCCAGCGCTCAGTGCGTTCGGCTCGCAGACGACACTCGTTGTTCCCCCGGGGCACGCGCGCGACGAACCCGGGTACGAGCTGTGCTCCGGCTGCATCGAGCACGCGGGAGTGACGCATGCGATCGAGGCGGGGCTACCACCGGGCTCGTCGTCGCCGAGTGTTAGCCCGTCGTCGCCCGAGGACGCGCGTCGCGCACTGGAGTGGCGGCGACTGGCGCCGAAGAAGGGGCAGACGCGCCACGCGTACAACGAGAAGGTGTGGGGGCATCTCGGATGGGAGGACGTCGGTGCATATCCTTCTCTCTTTTTTTGTTCTTCCGAGCTGACTCTTCGGTGATCTTAGAGCAAGATGAGACCCAGGTCAACGAGTGCTCGACGTGTACGGCTGTCACGACTCACCATCGTTATAAGTGTGCGTCGTGCAAGAAGTTCAATCTATGTCGGGCGTGTTACAGGTTCGTGCGATACTCTGCTCTCTGAGATTTGATCCTGACGAAATACAGCCAAGTACACGATCTTCACCCATCACATGCTTTCCTCGTCGTACCAGACATGCCAGTCCAGTCTAATAGCGACTCAGACTTCTTTGAGACCGTCCCCCCCGATTTAGGACCTGAGGGCGAGAAATGTACGTTCCTATGATCCACTGATTGACTTATCCTTGACCTCCCTCAGCGTTGACCCATCCCGGCGTCCGGTGCGCGCAGTGAGTGGCGGGCTATTATTTCTGGTATATCCAGCTAACCTTCGCAGTTGCATGCTCGACATTGTTGGCGCACGCTTTCACTGCGCCATCTGCGACGCAGTTGACATATGCGCTAACTGTGAGTCGGCTGGTCTTCCTGGCAATCTGGATTCTGCGGACGGCGGCCATAATTCGTCGCATATTCTTATCAAGGTTTGTCTAAAATTTCCGACCCTCGTCTCCCAGAAACTGATGGTGTTTCGCAGATACCCTATCCGCTCGAAACGGACGAAGTAAATCTTTTAAAATCCTCTCGAATAAATACTTACCTGAAGTAGGTTCAAACGGCAAGTCGAAGAGCGATCCACTTGTGGCAGGGTCGAGATGCCGCAAGCGTCGGTCACCAGCCACCGAAAATTTCCAAAGCCAGCTCGGTCGTCTCCTCGTATGCGCGGACGGTCGTTGGGTCTGGGACGCGGCTTCCTACGGAGGATGACCACCACACCTTTTGCCATGGATGTGGAAACGTCAGTTATCTGCCGTAACGTCCCGCGATTATCCCGCTCACTCTTCTTTACTATAGAATATTGCTGGAGTTCGGTACCAGTGTGCGAATTGTCCGTCCTCACCACAGGGCTTCAGCTTGGTGAATCTGCTTTTCCCGTGTCCGCAAAGTCTCTATTGACACGCTTCTAGTGCGCTGGCTGCGAGGAGCATTCATATACGGTGCACGACCCATCCCATATATTTTTCAAGCTCCCACGTCCGGTCCAGCGGCCGCTGGTGTCGCCTTTTGCGTTCCTTCCAAGGCTGTCAGTCGCCCCTTTGTCAGGCTGTTACACACCTTTACACTCATCTTCGTCCACAGATACAAGTCACCGCCCGGTCCCCCACCGGGGATGGATCCGCGCACATACCTATCGTCGCTGGAGCACAGCTCCGCCGTGTGCGACCGCTGTATGTCCGGTATTCAAGGCGTGTGGTTCCGCTGCGCCTACTGCGGCGTAGACTTCTGCGACGCCTGCGAGGCGGTCGACACGCACAATGATTCGCACATCTTCATGGCCTTCAAATCTCCCGTGAGTCCTATCTCCTCCAAGTGGGATAATCCTTGACTGAATGAATCTGTACAGGTCGACATGCAAGCTTTGAAGTACGTGTAGCGGGTTAGTCTTTGCCCCCTGATGCTGACGCCTTGGTTTCAGATCTTTCGCCCCCATCGAGAACCCGCCTCCCGTGATCCCATATCCTGTATACCGCTAAACATGTATATCCCAATGTTTTGTAGCTCACACACATGGTAAATTATTCCCAGCAGGAGTAGACTACTGCGCCTTCCTTATCTCTAAGCTTTGATGAGTGGAAAAAAGTCTCGCGATCCCCTTGTGTGGTTCCCACATTCGGCCGTTTCTTCAGCTTTCTTCTCGCTACTCGTTTTTGGCGTACTCCAACGATGGCGGCGGCGTCGCCCTTTGAGAGCTTGAGTCTACGCCAACCAACAGATGTTCTGAAGGAACGGAAACTTGAAGAGCACCACTGACGTGCGAGACCAATGCATTAATGAGGACCAATGCGATGCGGCGATCCTTGCCCTTGGACAGTTCTTCAAACTTCGAGTTTAGGTCAAGGTGTATTTTCGAGCTGATTCCTTCGATCCTGCGATGCAGTCGTGCCGTACCGTCGTTGTCTTGGTACCGGCGTCTCTTTACATGTAGCGCCATCTAGGAGCATCAGCTCACTTTACCCGAACGCCCATGTCGGAATCTGCCCAGGTTATCAACTATCGAGGGAACTGCCACTGCGGGGCCTTCAAGTTCACGTTCAAGGCTGTAGAGCTCGCGAAAGCCTTTACGTGCAACTGCAGCATCTGCTTCAAAGTATGGTCTTATCATCCTTGAGGCACATCCATGACTGACTCGACATTGTTTTCAGAATGGTTATATGTGGACTTTTCCGGCTAGCGACGAGGACTTTGCTATTGTGAACGGCGACGAAGATACTACGCTGAAGAGCTACGAGTTCGGGAAGCATACGATGACTCACAAGGTGCGTTCCTCGACCCCCGATGCCGTTCTCGGGAGTTAAGCCCTGTTACAATCCCAGTTCTGTCCAACATGTGGAACGTCGGTCATGGTCCGCATGCGCGAACCTGTCAACGGCCACTCTATTGGGATCAATGTACAAGACAAGCCCACCATATCTAAACCGGACGCGCATTGACTTTATTAGTAGATCCGCGCGTTGATGGACGTGGAGTTCGATTCGCTGAAAGTACTCCTGAGCGACGGTGCTGCTCGAGAGCCGGTTTATCAAGCACCGGAGCCTTTCGCTCAGACAGAAGATGCTGCTGACGGGGAAACTGTGTACAACGGCAGCTGCCATTGCGGCGCGGTGGCTTATACGCTGCGCAATCCGGAGAAGATATCCAGAGTGGTGGACTGCAACTGCAGCATCTGCGCTAGGGTACGTTATTGTTTCAGTTGTCGTGGCAGGTGTTTACGGACGCTCGAAACAGGACGCTGCGCTCTGGATACACCCTGCAAATAGCCTGGTCACATTCAAAGGACTGGATTCCTTGGCAGAGTATACCTTTGGACAACACACGACGTACCACGGGTTCTGTAAGAATTGCGGTGTCGCGATCCGGGAACGGTTTGTCGCGGCCCATCGTGCCGACAGAACAGCGCTGAACGTCCGCACCATGAATGGCGTGAATTTGGCCACAATTGAGGTCAAAAAGAACAATGGAAGGGCGGGAGGGCTTCCATATGAAGAAAGCGTGAAAGTGTGGTAGGTGCTTTCGCCGTTCCTTCGTTCTTAACTTCAGCGTAGGCGCAACCTCGTATATCCTTCCACCTGTTGTCTCCATTCTAGTTTTGACGATGCCGCTGTTCGGTATTTTTGTGCATTGACAAAACAATCGAATCACGCTCTCTCACCGGAAGGCAATGGCAGGTTTTGCTTCCCAATCTTACTGACTATGCTTCAAGTTGTGCGATGCTTCCAAGGCTGCTCACTGATACCCCCTTCGGTTGCAAAAGCGCCTCCAACAACGGTGGGTGACCTACACCTCGGACACATATCGAATCTCAAGAGCAAGAATGCTTGCTGAGCACCGGTGTCGACGCCATTCATTGAATCAATCATCTCTAAAATCTCAGACGGATCTTACTGCTCAGAGCGTCGAGGATGTGTACAGACACGCTTACGAAGACATCTATTCTTTTCAAATGGACGGTTAATTGAAAGTTTAAAGCGCCACACTTCTCTCAAGGAGCTGGGTGGTGAGTGGTATTATCGACTGCACACTAAGTAACACAATCGGTGCCCATCTTACCATCTAGATTAGGCTCAGTGCGCCGTGTGTATACAGCAACCGATACCCATGGTCATGAAAATATAAAATAGACGTATATGAGTCCCGGAGCGCGAGTGCGGCTCCCGGATTTAATGAATGTACTAGCACACAAAATTCTTCTGGAGACAGGGCAAGGCATGGAAGGGTGTGCGACACAAGCCTCCTCGCGGGATTCCCATTTCCCGGCCCTTATCACCACCCGGGCAATCGAACCCACGGTCTTCCGTTTACGTAATAGGGACGGTAGTACCAGCTCAAACCAATGGGCTAAAGTGGAGGTATGTTTTGTCAATATAAGGGGGCTCAGTCCTGTGAAACGGAGGAAGCTTGACGGAGGCCGCCAAATGAATGAGCAGTGGGAACATGAATCAACAGTCGCGTGTCTGTTAACCTTAGATACGCAAATGTTGAAACTTTAGGAATCAAACTTGCGGAATTGGTAGTACTCTGCCGAAGGCTTCTGCTTCCCCCTTGGGGAAATGAGATGTCGATGCGCGTCAGTGGCAGTGCGGTGGCAGTACTAGTGCAGATCATCACGCTCCTTGCTCTCTCCCACCATCATCGGGCTCGCTCATTTCGCAATGCATTGACCCTTGCGCGCCGTGCCCTTCCCTCCGCCGCTTGCACATCGTGGAGGCGTTGGAGGCGAGTTGGGCGTGGACGGGATCCTTCTTCGAGAACGGCAACTCCCACTTCGCGCCCGCCCTTACACACCTCCGCTTACCCCCTGGCGAGTTCCTCATGGATTTGGACGCCATGGACTATACTTGGAGGGCGCCCTAGGTCTTTGCACGCCGCCGTCCAGTCGTGTGACGCTGCTGCCGACGACGGTTGAGCTGGTGCTAATCAAGCCCGGGGGCGACTTCGGGGACTTGTTGCGCAAGTCGAGGGGGATCAAAACAGGTTCCGTTTACTTCGAAGTGTTACGCAAGCTACGACAGCTCCGAGATGAGGACGATCGCATCGTGGTGCTCCGCGACGTCCCCCATCCACCGCATAATATGTATTTTCAAGAATGGCTGGAGAAGGCTGGGGGGCGCCATTTCGGTGGGACACGAGCAGTCTGGGTGATGTGGATGTGGATGACTCGGATGTGGATGATGCGGCTTGATACTATGTGCTCTTTGTCTTGATCCTAAGCGAAGTCGTGTTTGAACAACGGGATTGATTTGTCTTTCTACACAAGTACGAAATTATTATGCTGAGGTCCGGAGAAGAGTTTATTTTCCAGGGGCAGGTGCGGCTGAACGTGTAACTCATCGTCCAAGGAGCTCGTCGCCTTCCATTCTGTCCCGCAGTCGACATATGTCGTGCGACCGCCGACCGCATCGCCAACGAGACCTTCCAATATTCATGGACTCTTGTATGGCCTTTCCCCATCTCTGCGAAATCTGCCAATGGAGTCCCGTCATAAACAGAGTGCTTTGGCCCCAAAACTTCAAGGCTCCTAGCTCTGAGACGAATCAGCCAGACGACAAAATCTTCCAGGCGCCTCATCCGATCAGAACTCAACCGTGGGAGTTGGTCTTGGTAGTGCTCGTTCGCTTGACCATATATTTGTAGTCCAAGAGGGCGAAACCTTGAAGTAAATGAACTGTGTTTGTGGTACTAAAATGCCGATTAGACATGCATTGTCCTGCATACTTTCTCACTCATTTTACTTTGAACGAATAATCGAAGGCAATGGAGACACCGTTGCCCCTGAAAATACGAGTTTAGATCGTCTGGCGAGGTCAGCGAAAGAGAACATTCCTTCAATGCGGACACTTGTTTCTAAACAAAATTCAGTAATTCAATAACTCCTCCGTTTCAATAAGAAGGCACGATGAACAGGATTTACGGAATTGACGGTTCGGAATTTTTTGCGAACTCTGAATATCTAGCTAGCACAATGGGGTAGGATGCCCGAATCAATCTTATTGTCACCCTGTCCAGTCTCTGGACTGCATTGCACGCGTGCCAAAATTTGTTATTGACAATCTCTGGTCTTATGTTCGTTGCATGAAGGTTCATGAAGGTTGAATGTGTAGAGGATCCGGCCGGCGTATCTGCCGGATCCGGCGGACGATGTCCTGAAGGAGGTGGTCCTCCCTTCAAGGGCCCAACAATGGCTCCCTCATGACTTTCATCTTCACCTTCACTTGAATATGGGGCACCTGAACGACCATTTTGCTGACCTTTACGGATGTGTCCCAACCACACAGTAAGTATAGCCACGAAAGCCACCAAGGCAACACAATTCTCACTGTGCAAGGTCTGTCGGAAAAAAGCCAGCCAGCTTGCAACGGCATGGCTCAGCATGTGACCTTCAGAGTGCTTTGAAGCGTGGCAGGGGCCTTTGAACCACTTTCAAGCCGTCTGAAGCCTGAACGTGAGTTACAAGCAGTCCCATGGCGTCTCAAGGTATGGACAAGTCACATGATAATGTTCAATTTATGGTAAAGTGCGCTCAGTGATGAGAGAGTGAAAAATAAGATTGTCAGCATAGTTGAACTCTCAAATTCTTTGGTTGTGGGCCATTGTGAATCCCCGTCGGGGTTATTGCCGGATTGCCGAGAGGTGTGGAGCGAGGTGGAGCCGCAACCCGGTGGCTCGAGCAAGGTACATAACTCAGGTGGTGCCCTTCGAAAATTTATCTCTACACATATGTGCGCTTGAATACCTAGTTAACTCGAGCAATACTAAGTCTCTCTCTCTATCAAGTACTTACTTACTTACTTCACTTCAGACAAGGTGCTCGGCTAATACAATACATTAACAGCTAACACAGTCAGTAGTACAACAGTTAATTGAATGCACTGAAGGCCCTGTCGTGGGAGAGATAGTATTTTTATTACTTCGAAAGCCTTAGGCATGGCGGACCGTGGAAGAGCTTGAAACATCACTGTGGCCTGGCAGACCTTGGAACGTGCGAGGTTGGCTTGGGAGTGGTTGGAGGATTCCGAGCTGTGCGTTGGAAGCCAGCTTAAACCATGTGACCATGCAATGGCTTGCAACACCTTCAATGCCGATTAAAGCCGATTTGGATTTTTCCGACATCGGTATGCCAGGGATGCCATATATCGCTGCATGGGGCGAAGTGTGCGAGACAAAGTCTGGGTTCCGGGAGGATTATCTGTCTATGTCGGGATTAACAAAATGAAAATAACTCACCTGAGCAGAATATGTCAAACTTGAACTCCTGCTTCTTTGGAGGGGTGAAACCCGGGATGCGCTCCGGGTGGTTGAGGAAGCGGTTGATCCAGTATGGGCACAAAGTGTCCGGGTCGATGATAGTCTCTGTCAAGAAAGACATAAAGTTATGCTGTTTACTGGCTGAGATAACAGTATTATACCAGGTCGCTCCGGGGGGTCCGTCATCAAATTTCGTCTCAACTGGGGCCAGCACCCGCCTATGTCACGCTGTCAGGAGAGATCAAATCATGAAATGGACTTACTTGTCGTCGTCGTCGATTTCTTGGTTCTTAATTGCACGCTCGGCTCTGAGGATCTCTTCATTGACAGTGAGTTTCTTTTTCGGGCCGCTAGTTTTGGAAGTTTTTGTTATGGCGCTCCTTATGAGTTTCTTGTCACCCAACGACTCCCACTTCAGAAGTAATTCATCCATGTCGAGGAGGACACAATAGGTCGACATGGTGGAACAAAAGAAAGTTGTGGGTCCATTGATTGACATCTACGTGTACATGATTGTATTGAGGAAGTCCTGAAGGTCCAGGGAGACGGCCGGGGTCGTGAAGGGGCTGATAAACAACTCATGACCCTAGAAGGGTCTTGAAATATACTGAAGGTGAACACTTGTCATGATGGGTCTTGAACAATCCTGAAGGTGAACACTTGCCTTGAAAGTGCTGCAACAAATACTGAACGTGAAAACTTGCCGTGAAGGTGAAGGGTGGAAAGACCTTCAAAGATTGAAGGGACACTGCAGGTAGAGCTCTGTCGTGCAGGGTTAGGTAAATCCTGAAGGGCGGAAGAGTGATCTTGAAGGTCGGAGACAGGTCGTGAACGAGGCTATGGGTCGTGAAGGAAGAGTCCTGTCGTGAAGGTACAGCCATGCCGTGAACGAGCCTTCACATCCTTCAGGATCTTGAACAACACCTTAAAGGCCTGCAAGCCCTACAGGATTTTCAACCTCCTTCATGTATATATATGGCTCTTTAAGGTACCTACAGGTCATGAAGGATGTCATCCGGCGGCTCGGCCGGATCCGGCGTCCTAATCCTCTACGCATTGATCATGTCCTTCTCTTCGTTGTGGCTCACAATTTGAGCATTCGACACATTCGTCACGAACTGACAAATAATTCAGCCGCTGGATATGGGGGAAACTCGGTGGCCATACCCAATCCATCACCTCTTCCACCCCCTCGTTCGACATCGCAGAAACACCCTGTAGGTAACGTTCAGTATTGATCTCTCGGAATTGCCGTCCCTCACTTTGAGATCCATGATCCTGCCCCACTTCGCGAGTCCAGCAATGTCGAGCGCCTGGGACAATTCTGCCAAGTCAACTGCTCCGGCCCCATCCATCTTGTTCGCCACGACGAGTAGCGGATGCGCGTACTCTCGCTGGCGGATCTCTTCGTGCAGCCGATGCAGCTCTGCCTTCGCTTCTTGGAATCGCTCCGAAGCCGTTGCATCGACTATGAACATGTACGCGTGTCCTTTCCATAAGACTGCGGCGACGGGAAATTATTAGCCAGTGTATGCTCGTGCGAGAGAACCGCCACAAACATGATCTCCAGAGAGGGCGGATTTTATCGCGGCCGCCTATCTCCCATAAAGTGATGTGATTGCTCTTGTATGGGATACTTTCGCATTCAAAACCTGGGAGCTTTCCATTGGCAATGACGCACAACGACGATTCGATGGGAGCGCACCAATCGTGGAACGTATATCCGGCAGCGTGCCGATAGGTAGCTCAGACCGTGTGATACGATTGACCAGACTGGTTTTGCCGGCATTGTCTAGCCCAAGCAAGACTATGTCTTCAATATGTCACGTCAGCATGCGGCGGTAGAAATGCGTTCGAGGTACCGAATGTCTTGGGCCAGGATGGGAATAAATAGTCAGCGGAAGCACCGGCTGCAACGTTGGCGGCCCTCGATAAAGTGGCGCCCATTACAGAGTCAGGTGTATGGGCGATGCTTGCAAAGTTAGGCTATATGAGTCGCTGAGACACGTCAGTGCGGGTGCTTACACGTATTTTTTCTCACGGTTCAAACTGGCGCTCGGGCTTGAACGGCGAAGGGTGCTGACTTGGATTCGGAAGCTGTGCCAGTACTATTCTTCACGTGACATCAATCATCAGCATATTGGCGCCGTCGGGGAGTCGGGGAGAGATATCGGAGGGACGAGCAGCTGGGAAAGCAAGTCATAAGTATATGGAGGGAAAACAAAATATCGTGGGTGGCGTCGTACCGTAAGGGCTGCCTACACGTGCGTGTATCACTGTGGGGCCTTCTTCGTTTTGAACATGGTCTGCAGCTTCTGGATAGTCCCTCTATACGCTACGGATATGCGGTCCTACAGCTCCTCCAACGCAATGGCGATATACGTCCGAACCTTCAAGTTGCCATCGTCGTAAACGCCCGCAATGAGGTACGGATATAAACTCCAGTCGCGGACCATGTGCGATGCCGCGTTGCCAATCGCGGTTACCTTCTCCCAATCGTTGTTGTCGGTGCCCAGTTTGTGCTCCAGCGCAGATTTGAGAAGTGCGTCGTCGTTGACGAGGAAGCCGTAAACACAACAATTGGTGAATGGGACCGGAGCCACTTTTTCTTTTAACCGGTGATGCGGCCTGGTGTGCGACCTCAGCTGCAGGCTGTGGCGCGACGCCGACGTCACGGTCTGAGTGGTTGTTCATGCTTTGTTGAAGTGATTGAGCCGTTGGGTATGGTACGCGTGGGCGGGTGGCGACGAGCTTAGGGATACGGAGGGTTGGATGCGGGGGAGAACGGCGCGACATGGTGCCAAAGTCGCGATGGTTGATGTCGCCGTCGGAGGAAAAGACGCGATCGATCACGTGTGCGACCTGGAACTTGCACAGCCACCTCTAAATCGTTTTGCCGCTCACGCCGCACGGTGCTCACCTCCGCTCACCGTGGTCGTCAGAAGTTTTCGTGGGTAGTCGAGAGCGTGCGGATACTTCCAGCAATCACGGCACGAACATGCAGAGGCTGCAGCGAGCCCAATAGATGTCTCTACAATGCCCTTGACACCAAACTACTAGCCGCGTAGCCGTGCAGCCGCAGCTGCGCAACCTGTTAACGACTCCCATGTCCTCAAGGGCCGCTGGTGAGTTTTCAGGCCCCCTCGTTCTTGGGATCTTCGACGCTCACTCGGAATAGGACTCCTTGAGTCCTTCCATATCAACCGCCACTGGCTGGGGCTCGATTCGTGCGTCGTCCTTTCAGCCAGGTACACCTGTGCAGATGGGTCCATCCTTATCAAGGAGCACCTCTTCCCTGCTCTGAGGAAGGTCATCGAAACACATCCAGCGCTAGGCGTAAAGCTCGAGGGAGAGGGCTCTAAGCCGTCATTTGTCAAACTCGAGACGATTCAACTGCCTCACGTCGTCCAGTTTTCTGACAACGACGATTTAGAGGCTGCGATACAGGGCCAGCTCGCACGGCCATTTGACACTCTTGGGCCTCTCCCTCTTTGGCGCGTCGAGGTCCTCCACGACGGAACCGTCCTCCTCGCTTTCCACCACGGTATCGGCGATGGGCTCAGCGGTGTCGCATTCCACCAGTCCCTACTGGCCGCGCTTCAGGAGGAAATTATCGTCGGGGATGAGTCCTTGACAGTCGCAGTGCCCCAATCGCTCTCGCTACTTCCTCCGATCGAGACTGTCACCAACATTCGGCCCTCCCTGCGTAAAGTCTTGACCGAAATCTTTTACCTCTTCACTCCCGCTTCCTGGACGCCAGGCTACTCTGCATGGACCGCGAATGACGTCCCCCAGACCCCCGAGCTCAAACCTCACGTCAAACTCCTCACATTCAGCGCTGCCGAAATGACCGCCTTCGCCGCTGCGTGCCGCTCGCACGGCGCCACAGTGACCTCCGCCTTCTACATCCTCACCACGTCCACGCTCTCGCGCCTGGTCCCGCCGTCCCCGCAATACAAGACGCTCTCCGCCAACGTCGCGGTCTCGATGCGCGGCGTCGCCCGCACGCCCGCCGATGCTATGTGCGACTATGCCACCGGGTACAACACATACCCGCCCCTGTGCGCAGTGTTCGACTGGGCCGCCGCCGCGCGCTACGCGGCTGAGCTGCAGCGCGCGAAGTTCGCCGCGCGCGAGCAGGTCGGCATGCTCCTACTTCTGTTTGGCAACATCGCGGGGTGGATGCGTGGGCTGCTCGGGCGCAAGCGCAGTGGGACGTTCGAGATCTCGAATGCGGGCCGCGTTGGCGCTTCAGCGAGCGCGGGGCGGTGGGGCATAGGGCGCATGGCGTTCGCGCAGTCCGACCTGGTGGTGGGCTCGGCGCTGAAGCTGAATGTCATCGGGGACCCGACGGGCGAGGTCAGCGTCGTTTTGACCTGGGGAGAGTCTAGCATCGAGCAGTCGCTTGTCGAGTCGTTCGCTACCCAGTTCCAGGAAGAGTTGCGTGCACTTATTGTCTAGGGTACCGGCAGGTATTGAGTAGCACAAAAATGTCGAATTAAATTATCCCCAAACGGCTTGTGGTGTCATTGATGATGATTCCTACCACTTTGCTCCCATGAATACTCTCTTTGAAAGGTCTACTATTTTTTCCCCTTCTCACCCCCCCACTAAACGCAGAAGACCAGTTTCTCCGAGATTGATGCGCCAACGCCCACAGCAACCGCTCTTGAGCGATTTGCCGCGCCAACGCTGAGATTAACAGCCGGTTCGCATTGAGTTCGCGTGCTATAAATCTCGAAGCCCTTCCCAGGCTTTACAGCTCTAGGGCAAGCATGAAATGGGGTGCGATGTCCTGGCGGGCTGTTACGTCTTTCAATATACCCCGGAATGGCGACGGAAAGGACCCCAGAGTCGAGCGCCCAGCAGGATATAGCAGGTATGTGCCTTCAACGCGTCTTTCGACGCGTCAAATTGACTCAGACGCGCTAATAGAAGCTCTTTGTTCTCTGGAGATTGATGCCTCATGACAGAATCTCAGGCGCCCAATCGCCCTAAAGCTGAGCTACGACTCGTGACTTTGGTCTTCCAGCACTTCTTCCTGCCCCAACCAGTAATGAGCTACAATCCTCCTCATGTTTTTCCTGGCGCCTGGATCGAGTGTATGCTCGACGACGACGACGACAAAGGTGCGTTCCCTGGCAGAGTTACAGTCCCAAGTTCTTTGTCTGACCTCGAATAGGCGTACGCGATAACCCACCCTCTCCGAATCCGCCCCAAGGTAGCACCTTCTGCTTTGCTCGTATGCGATGTTCATGGTTGTTAGACATTGCGGCAAGTGAAGAAACGATTGGGAGTCACGCCGCGGCCATTGAGCGGTACCGTGGCGGCACCGCTTTGAGCACAGGCAGCGGACCTTCGACAGACACTGCGCCTCAGTGCGACGAGGAGAAGACTGCGATGTCCGACATGGTTCTCGAACCGCCGGCCAAAACTGGCGACGCTATGGACGTCGATGTACGCTCTGCATACATATCATGTCTTTCAAAGTCGGTATTCACCAATTTCAGCCTGAGCCCGTTACCTCCAAGCCAGCAAGCCTCGACCTGCTTCATTCCGTCAAGGGACTCTTCCGCGTTCTGGATTTGATCAGTGAGTCCGGAAGGTAAGTATTTGTCCCCGCTCGCCGCGCGCGCTACTAAGACTAACTATCTTTGTTCGCGCACAGCGGCGGTCTCGGTGAGCTTCTTGGGTCGCGACCTGATCTCTTTCCCTCACGGCTGGCACAGTGGACAAGGTCATCATCGCACAGGATTCCCTCAAAGAACTCATCAATGTACTCTGCCCTGGCGCCTACGCATCGCTCATCAAGGTACGCTGCATTTATTCGCTATCTCCTGAGCTTTACTGACCGCATCGACAGGTCGATTTCAAGGCCCTCGACAAATTGGCGATCAAGCCGCTTGGGCTGTACGGGAGCAAGTCGGAAATCATCGCTTTCTTGTCCTGTCGAGGCGTGATCAACGAAGAGACGTAGGTGAACTTGCCCATACTCAAACGAATGCTCAAATTTCTGCAGCGCCCGAGCTTTAAGTCAATCCACGGACAACACGTCAGTCCCCCACCTGCGGTCCGGCCTTTATATTCTGCGCGCACGCAACACGGCACCCGCCGGGCCCCAGCAGATTTTCGTCATTTATTGGCCTGAAAACACAACATGGAACGACGACGCCATTTCCTCCGTCCGCCGCAACCGTGACTTTCATGAGGTATCTATTCCACCGTCTTCCGCCCACAGGATTTAACCTAGATACTGTTCAGATATCTCACGAAGATCGCGGACCAGGTCACTTGTCTTATTTCGCCCGAGCACGCGCGCGCAATTGTGTGGAACCCCGAGGCGGAAGAGCTCCCTATGGACCTCGACGAGGAGTCCGACCGGCTCTTTACGTTCGAGGTGGCCAAGACGAACGAGCAGGACGAGGGTGTCTCGGTGCGCCCGGGGTTTACGGTGAGTCTGGCGCAACCTTCTGCCCCGATATACCGTTGACCTCTATTTACGTAAGATAAATACCCCGATCCTCTCCGTCGAGCAACTCCACGTGGAATGCACGTTGGACGCATCTGAACTACAACCCATCCTCGTACAGGGAGAGACCCGCCAAGCCATCCTAACCAAGCATTTCGTCCCCAGCAACTTCGTCGAGCGTCTTATCCGAGGAGAAACCCATACTCCTGTAAAGTTGCGATCTCTCATGTACGCGCTTCCTCGTGCTCCTTCATTGCTCCTGCCTGTTCTGAAATATTGTCTTCCGATTTCAGTTCCAATGGCTCCATTCGCTTGAGCCCAATACTAACCGACGAGGGGATCGAGATTCTGATGGATCACGGACTCGATTCTCGATACCCGGTGCCGTTCACGGCCTGGAAAGCGAGGAACCAGAAAGCTAAGGAGTCGATCGAGGCCGATGGAAAAAAGGAGGAACAGGAAACGTACAAGAAACTGCAGGAAGACTCTCAGCCACTGGAGTCTGTTCTTCGCGAGGCTATTGTCGATCGGCTTCTGCATCTGTTCCCGTCCGTTATTTTTCTAATTTGGCCGGTTTAAACTCACTCTACTCTCAGGACCGTACAACGCACAGTACTTTCTTCTTCGTCCAACGAACACATTGAGGTACTTCGCGGTGAGTATCGCTCTGAAATTTGCCTACGCGTTATCGATTGACTTGAACCTCCTAAGCTCAATACACCAGCTTGGTATCGGTCCATCCCAAGCTTAAAGACGAGATCGACAAGGCCACTTCTGGGGATAAGTCCGAACATGCTCGGCTTCCTTCTAAGTTCAAAGTCTTGAGAGAGCAAATCCTCTGCATCGAAATTATTCTGAAAAAGAGGTCTGATCTTGAAATGCCAGACCGTCAAGATTTGATTGAGCATATGTCGGAGAACGGGATGGATGGCCTAGCTCTTGCTGTCAAAAGCAGAGATTCGCGGGCGGAAAGAAAGGGTTTCTTTGCGAAGCTGGCCTCGTTGGTCTCGGACGAACAGTCCACCACCACCACTGATCGAATTCGGCGGCAGGTCCGCGACCGGCTCGCAGCAGACACAGATTCGCAATTTCTCGCGCATCTCGACGGCTTGTTGGTTCAGGAGCCTCTCCTGCAAGATATCATCACTCGAGCTGTAGAAATGGCAAACGAGGGTCTCCAGGGAACACTCAAGAAACTTCTCGGCCGTTTCATTGGAAGAGCTATTCTCATTCAGCAAGAGGCTTTAAAACTGCAAGTCCAACGCAAGACTGCCGGGAAACTAGAAGAACAGCGCAGAGTTTCCCGGCTTCAATTGATCAAAGAATACGAGGCGGAAAACCCAGATAGCTCGTAAGTTGTGATTCAATCAACGCTATTGGCCCTCACCTGACATCGGCTAAAATTCCAGCCGATCTCTAGTATTGGAAGCTGTAGATCGCCATAAGCAGGGCAACGGCAAGTTTTTTTCAGATAACGTCGTGATGTAGGGTGGAACAAGAAGGGGTTGGGATTGGCGATATTTGGTGGTCCGCCGGGACACTATCAGAGGGTCCGCCCGTCGCACCTTTCCTTAGTACGCGTCATCACCCGTGAAAATATGAAACTGCAGGTAGATGTGCCTGCTCGATTGAAGAAAGCCCCCGCCATCGTCTCGCGGGTATTTATCCCCGCGCGACAAGCCGCACGCTGAACTGACTGCGCATATCTTGGACTACCGCCGCAAGTATTTATCCACGCCATACGCCGACATTTAACCCTGCACGACAACGCGCACTCACAAATAATTGCGTGGGGTTTATGTACTCGCAGGCAGGCTTACCTGCAAACGACTAGTTTCTCACAGGTAGGCTTACCTGCGCCGGGCAAAATTTGTCGCACCGCTAATGCATGCAGAAATGACTGCACGCCCCGAGGTATTTCATGCTGTCAATTTTCCCTGCGCCATTCAGCTGACGCACGCAGAATTGGCTGCGTGGCGGGCTTTTTGCGCAGGTAGGCCTACCTGCGCGACTCAAATTTTGATGCGCCGCTAATTTTCCCTGCGCCATTCAGCTGACGCACGCAGAATTGGCTGCACGGCGGGTATTTCGCGCAGGTAGGCCTACCTGCACCGTTCAAATTTAAGCGCTGCTAATTGTGCCTGCGCCATCGATCTGCTGCATGCAGAATTGGCTGCACGGCGGGTATTTCGCGCAGGTAGGGTTCCCTGCGCGGCTCAAATTTTGCTGCGCTGCTAATTTTGCTTGCGCCATTAGCTGCCGCACGTACAATTGGCTGCACCGCAGGTATACCCTGCACCACTCGAAATTTACGCGCTGCTAATTTTCCCTGCGCCATTCAGCTGACGCATGCAGGATTGGCTGTATGACGGGTCTTTCGCGCAGGTAGGGTTCCCTGCGCCGCTCAAAAGTTTGCGCGCTGCTAATCTTGCCTGTGCCATTGAGCTGACCCACGCAGAATTGACTGCACAGCGGGTATTTCGCGCAGGTAGGCCTACCTGCACCGTTCAAAATTTAAGCGCTGCTAATTGTGCCTGCGCCATCGATCTGCTGCAAGCAGAATTGGCTGCACGGCGGGTATTTCCCGCAGGTAGGGTTCCCTGCGCGACTCAAATTTTGCTGCGCTGCTAATTTTGCTTGCGCCATTAGCTGCCGCACGTACAATTGGCTGCACCGCAGGTATACCCTGCACCACTCGAAATTTACGCGCCGCTAATTTTCCCTGCGCCATTCAGCTGACGCATGCAGAATTGGCTGTATGACGGGTCTTTCGCGCAGGTAGGGTTCCCTGCGCCGCTCAAAAGTTTGCGCGCTGCTAATCTTGCCTGTGCCATTGAGCTGACCCACGCAGAATTGACTGCACAGCGGGTATTTCGCGCAGGTGGGGTTCCCTGCGCGACTCAATTTTGCTGCGCTGCTAATTCTGCCTGCGCCATTAGCTGCCGCACGTACAATTGGAATTTTGCCTGCGCCATGCACGCAGAATTGGCTGCACGGCGGGTATTTCACACCCGAAGAATTGGCTGCACCCGGCGCCACTCAAATTTTGCTGCGCTGCTAATTTTTCCTGTGCCATTGAGCTACCGCACGTAGAATTGGCTGCACTGCAGGTAATTTTGGCAGGTAGATCTCCCTGTACCACTCAAATTTTGCCGCGCTGCTAATTGTGCCTGCACCATCGATCTGCTGCATGCAGAATTGGCTGCACGGCGGGTATTTCGCGCAGGTAGGCCTACCTGCACCGTTGAAAATTTGGTGCGCTGCTAATTTTGCCTGGGCCATTGAGCTACCGCACGTAGAATTGGCTGCACCACAGGTATTTTTTGCAGGTAGGTCTCCCTGTGCCACCCAAATTTTGCCACGCTGCTAATTTTGCCTGCGCCATTGAGCTGCCGCACGCAGAATTGGCTGCACGGCGGGTATTTCACGCAGGTAGGCCTACCTACGCCACTCAAAATTTGAGCGCAGCTCACGCACGCAAAATTGACTGCACGGCCCACCTTTCCCGCAGGGAGGATTGACTGCACAGCAGGTGTTGTCACGGCGCGGCCAGGCTGCACGGCGGGGATTTGTTGCAGGTAAATCTGCCTGCGCCGCTCAAATTTCGCCGCGCTGCTAGTTTTCCCTGCGCCATTCGTGGCTAGTGGGTTTTCTCGCAGGTAGGGTTCCCTGCACTGCTGAACATTTGGCGGGTTGCTCACGCATACAGAATTGGCTGCACGGCGGGTATTTCGCGCAGGTAGGGTTCCCTGCGCCGCTCAGATTTTGGCGCGCTGCTAATTCTCCCTGCGCCATTAAGCTGCCGCACGCAGAATTGGCTGCACGGCCAACCTTTCCCGCAGGTAGGGTTTCCTGCGCCACTCAAGAGTTTGCGCGCTGTTAATTTTGCCTGCGTCATTAACTGTTGCGCGTACAATTGGCTGCACAAGTTGCGCAGGTATTTGTCGCAGGTAGGTCTCCCTGCGCCACTCAAATTTTGCCGCGCTGCTAATGTTGCCTGCGCCATTGAGATGCCGCATGCAGAATTGGCTGCAGGGTATTTCGCGCAGGTAGGCCTACCTGCGCCGTTCAAAATTTACGCGCTGCTAATTTTCCCTGCGCCATTCAGCTGACGCACGCAGAATTGGCTCCGCGGCCAACCTTTCTCGCAGGTAGGGCTCCCTGCGCCGCTGAAAATAAAATATGGCGCGCTGCTCACGCACGCAGAATTGGCTGCGCGGGGGGGATTTCGTGCAGTTAGGTCTATTTTGCCGCGCTACTAATTTTCCCCGCGCCATTCAGCTGACGCACGCAGAATTGGCTGCTGCACGGCGGGTATTTCGAAATTTTCTGCACCGCTAATGCACGCAGAATTGACTGCACGCCCCGAGGTATTTCACGCTGTTGATTTTCCCTGCGCCATTCAGCTGACGCACGCAGAATTGGCTGCACGGCGGGTATTTCGCGCAGGTAGGCCTACCTGCGCCGTTCAAAATTTACGCGCTGCTAATTTTCCCTGCGCCGTTCTGCTGACGCACGCAGAATTGGCTGCATGTCGTCGCTTGTCCTTCTTGGAATAGCATGTACCAATTGAAAAGGAAACGTCATGGAAACCTAGCTCGACAGGTTTGAACAACCGCCCGCCGACGCGCATTAGAATGAAATGTTTTTTGTATGGCGTCGTTACGCCACTTGTGAGGTAGGTAGGTAGGTAGGTATATTCCGGCGCGGTCCCGTTAAGAAACAGCCGGGGCCCAATTTCTATTATTTTGCAGACCGATCACATCAAAAAAAAAAAGCAAGAAACATTTAGTTTACACCGGCTCGGGATACATGCACACAACATTATTTTCCTCCACTACCCTATTGCCCCACGCCGCCAAGATTTGGGATTCATGGATTGGGTAAATGTCGATACTACCCTGCTGCTTAACCCGAACCATATGCGTATGTTCTATAACCTCCTCAACGAGGACGCGTCCATTAGCAATCTCCACAGCATCCCCAGATCTCAATTCCTGCCTTCTCATGTCTGCAAGCCGCAGCCGGAATAGATCTCCGTCAAAGAATTGGACCACATATTCCGAGGAGCTGGCAACCCGGTACGCAATTCTCGCCGGATAGTAGCATCTGTTCGGCGGATACAACGCATACACCTTGGTGGCTGCCTTGTTTGCAACAGGTGCAGAGGCCCAAGTGCGTAGACTGCTGTCGTTCACTTTCTGGGCTTCCCTGGCTTTCCTCCCAGAGGGGGGCAGCCCTGTAAACAAGCATCAGCGTACCCACTGACAGAGTATCCATTAACCTACCACTGCATACAATGTCGGTCGCACATAACATTCTGTTACTGTAGGTTCTTGCGACTTCTGCTTCACTGACCTTGTAGCTCCACGGGTGGGCAATCTGCTCAACTGCGATTATGTGTCCATTTACGGAAGAAACAGTCGCAGCAGCATCCACCGCCTCTACCTTGTCCCCGCATTGTAGCTGACACTTCCTCATATCTTGGAGCTCCGACTCGCATATCCCGCCGCCCTCCAAGGCAATGACGTAGCGATGTCCAATCTTTTGGGAGACAGTGCCAGCTAAAAAGAAATGTTTGCCAGTTCGTCTGGCAAAGACTCTGGTTCCCGACGGCTGGTGGTTGCCAATGGGACGGTCTAACACTGCATCTAGTAGCAGAATCACAACTTCTTCATTCACTCACCGATTGGCTCGGGCCCTAGTTGGAGCCGCTCTACGCATTCACCCAAGCTGAAAAGGTTCAAGTCCGTATGATCACGGCCTCTGGTATCGGCCTCTTCCCAAAACTCTACAATACAGATGTTATTGGTCCTGAACTGTTCGGCGTTCTCCCACCTGCAAAAACCAAGTCAGCCCTCGTCGTAATTGCTCGCAATAAAACGCTCACGTCACGTCTCTCGGGCCATCCGATGAAGTCCACTGAGACTCATTCAGCATTGACAAATCATGCAATACATCACTCACGATGACCTCGTATTGCTGAAACCAATCAGTCAGCATGTCACTATGCACATGGAAGCAACACACCCAAAATCGTAGGTTTGCCTGCTCTTCGACCCGCGCCTTGGTAATCGACTCTGAAGTCATATTTCAGCTCTGCACACTCCACAAACACGAAACAACCGACCGAAGTCCCAAGTTTTCCTCGCTTCCTGGGCCAGCGTCCTCTTGATACATGTCGCTTGGCGAGTCTGGTTGCTGTTCGCGTTTTTGTTCTGCTTGGCATTAGCGTTTTTTTTCTGCTCATCCTTCGTTCTGGTAGCTGGCATAGCAAGGGCGGGAAGAAACGGAAAAGAGGATGGCGGAGCTAAAAGAGGAAGGGAGACCTGACAAGAAGAGCAATAAGAAATCGGCAAGGCCGAAGCAAAAGCGCAAGAAAGATGGCGACACAGCCACTGATACCTTCCTTTGTTTTACCTAAGCCAACCTAAAGCGAACTCCACATTTTCACTAGTTCACTTGCTCAAGCCGAGGGTCTCATAGGGTCTCATAGCACAATGGTAGTGCATCTGAGTGTAATACCTCGCACCAGGCATTGCTCAGGCAGTCCCCCGTTCGATTCGGGTTGAGACCTTCATTGTTTTTTCATTGTTTTTGGATACCTCCCTCCTAGTCCTCCCAGCAAATGCAATCATCCCAGCCCCAGTCTATAAACTCCTCGTCTGCATCGGGTTCCCAAACTCATCCCGAACCTTCACGTCCGATCTTGCGAGAAATAGCCTCCCTGGTCTGAGCCTTATTTCCTAGCGCTCATCAACTCACTTTGAGTCCCGATTTAAACACCGTCCTTATCAGCGCGTGGAGAGCACACACAATCTCAATTCTGAAGCCCCATCGCGTCCGCGTTTACTGAAGCCTCGCTGCCCTCCAAGAAATGCCGCCTAAAGCCGATATCAATAAAGCAGGTTGGCACCGAGTCACTGCTGTCCTCAACGCCAATTAAATTCTTGTCAGGATGGGAGCAGTCCGAATTTCCTATCCTTTGTGAATCATGTAGGGCTCGCTCGACTACGATCTAAATATCTGACTGACACCGATCTCTCTCAGGCCTCGGCGATAATCCCTTCATTTGCATGGTGAAGCTCAAGTTAGACTATGTTGTATCTGAGGCCCTTACCATTAGCATTACAGTCTAAGCAAGAATATGGCCGCTCCTGTGGTACATGTGGGCGGCCCTTCACCGTTTTTCGTTGGAATCCGGGAACTGGTATGCGTTACAAGACCACGGTCGTATGTCAGACATGCGCCAAACGTGTCTCCTTGACCTCGAATATGGTCTGCCGACGCAAGTGCGGGACACGGCCCTGGCGCTGCAGAACGAGGCACCCACCAGCGATATCAACCGGGAGTACTATGCCCAAAATATGGAGGGCAAGGTGTGTCTTTTTGCGTCTGATATTTCTCTCGTCCTCATTGTTCCAGCTTGACGGGAACAAATCCGGGTTGGATTCAGGTCGCGCGCAGTCGGCAGGCAAGAATATGTTGAAGCAGCTTGCCCGCACGGACCCCTGCTACAAGCGGAACAGACCTCACATCTGTTCGTTCTTCGTCAAGGGCGAATGTACTCATGGAGCAGAGTGTCCATTCCGGCACGAGATGCCAGTAAACAATGAGCTATCGCACCAGAATATCCAAGATCGTTTCCACGGTCGGAACGACCCTGTCGCCAAAAAGATCATGGCTGCGCATGCCGAAAGCCAGGGCCTGAAACCCCCAGACAACGAGATCATTGTGCGTCCCGTACTGATCACTGTTACCCCGGCGCTTATTTTTCTGCAGACTTCCATTTTCTTCGTCATTACCCGCAAGTTCGACTGAGTTGAGCGTTCGGACAGCTGTTCTGCAGTCCCTGCCCTCCGCAGAACCAGCGCAACTCAAATCTGTAGTGCATATTGCGAAATCACGGTCCATACCTTCCTTTTAGGTCGCTACAAACTTGCTAACTTCTTCACCCAGGTGTGCCTTTGTCAACTTTAAGCAGCGGTCAATCGTGGAGACGGCGACTCAGGCGTGGGCAAATGGACTGGAGGTCGACGGTGAGAGGAGTGCTGTTAAATGGGGACGAGGCAGGGCGAAAAAGGTTGATCCTGCACCGTAACCGCATAGATGATCTTGAGCGTCTGTATTTTTTTATTATGCAGGGCCCTAGCCTGATTAAATTCATGAGAATTTGACTGATGAGCTGACTCAATTGTAATTGTTCAAACATCTCAATCCCGGTCGAAAAGAAAAGAAAAAAACTCTAGTGTACATGTTCAGGAGACTAATACAAGTTCTGCGCCAAGAAGCCTCCTGCCACAACAGCAGCTAGCCATCCTAACACTGAAAGGGGGTTAGATCCCCCACCGATGGCACAGCCGAGGTTCACAAGCCCTGGACCCACTGGTGTGCCAACTCAACTCGTCAAAATATGTAAGATGAGATCCATATACTCACAGCAAAACCCAGACAATTCCGAACACAGCTGAGCCCACATATCGACCTGGCCACCCTTTGGAATAGACCACGGACCTCCGAGCCGCGGTTGCTCTGATCCACGGGCGAACTGGTATAGAAGGGTAGCTAGTGGAAGTGCGCCTAGAACTAGAAAGGCCAGGGAAGGATCGAACGCCTTGTGGAACGGAAGAAGCAGAAAAGTGACAACTTTAATAGGTTCGGTGAGGTCGGATAGGTGCAATGCAAGCGCAAATTGAAAACCAGTAGCGAGAGAAGCTATGAGGCGAAGCGCAGGGTGATCTGTCCTGCCATCATTGACCGTATCGTGCGGCTGAGGGGGAATCTTGAGTGATAGTGAGCAAGAGAGAGAGGAGATGGGGAAAACGTCGAAGACGAACAAAAATATACAGGAACGTTGAGAGTATGAAAGGAACAAGTTGGAACGCCAGAAGTGATTTTCCCGTAGTCGTCAGTGACCATTCAAAAAAGCGGACAGGAAGGGAATTCCCGTGTAGAAGACCAGCCGTGATAACTCCAGGCGAGAAAAATGTTGCCGTTGCGGTAATAGAGCTGGACGTCCAATGGTGATTAATTAAATGACACCCAGATCCGAGAGCACTGACCGAAGAGAGAATCTCGAGATCCCTGCAATCATGTGGCTGAATTAAAGTGCGTCAGAAGGCTGGTTAATAATAAGACATTCGAATAATGACCCAGACGTGCAGCCGTTGGCCATCTAGTAAGAAAACATGCCGCTTAGGTTTAGGGGTCAAGATGAAGGGCATGGAAAGTACCTTCGTGCCGATACCCACAAGCAAGCCAGAGAGAATCAGGTAGGGAAACACCAGCGGAACTGAGGGCTGACTCGGAGGTCCTGCGCCCTGTATCGAACACGCAACCATTCCTCCCAGCACCAAACCCAGCACCGAAGCCATCGCCTCTTTACTTCCACGTACTGCGCGATGTAGAAATCCTGATACGCCAAAGATGTCGCCGTTCAGCCGGAGTCATGCGTGGGCAGGCAAAGAAAGTCCCACTCCTCCGATAAAGGAATGCAAAGGCCGAGAGGTAGTCATTTGGAGGGCACAGGAACACGTTGGACTAGTCTTGGGCTTTGAAGTCACGTCAGGTCTTAGCAGATTTTGGCAATTTGGCATTTCGTCGTCTCGGGTACCCTTGACAAAATTAGCACGTAAGCAAGAGAAAAGGAACGACCACGTGACATGCCACAGCGCATCTTAAATTACATGCTTGGCCTGCCTGCAGTGAATACTGCCTGGCCGTGCAGGACAATCTGCCTGCAGCTTATTCTGCATGCGCTGCATGCATCACTTTTTCCTTCTTCCCAACGATGCAGCGACCGTCGAGCGACCACTTTCACGACCTTCCTGCCTCGTTCAAAATCACAATATTGGGTAGTGCCAATGACCACGACCAGCAGCGGTATGTACTTGAATATGCACATCAGAGTCTTTCTCTCATTCGACATCAGAGACCGTTTGTGCAAGCCATGTTTTTGTTTCCATCCTTCTCTTATTTTATACACATTCAGTCGCCCACCAGCTTATCGCCGGGGAAAGGGGTTGGAGCAGCAACAAGGAGGGAGAAACACTCAGATTAGATGGCCGAATAGAAATGCATGGTTGGGACTACGAAGTCCGGATCCATTCCAGTACGTGTCGCAGCCGCTACCAGCTGAAATTCACCTCATCCGACCCGCAGTCACCGACCCTGTAGACGCTGTTGAAGAGCCCCTCGTCGTTTTCATGCTTAATATAGAGAGCCCCATGCGGTGCTTGCGCAACATCTGCCTGTTGCACAAATTGAAGAACGAGTCCAAACACAACGACTTCCTGTTCGTGATCGCACCGTTTTACCGTGCATGGGACACCCATGTGAGCATGGCGGTCGCGTCTGAACTTGCTCGTAAGGTCTCTTGTTGTCTACCTTTGGGTTTGTTGCTAATAAATTCCAGGTGAGGTCGGCGCGCTCCAGCTTACCTCTCACATGATGAATTCCGGCTCCGACGGAGAGATGCTGCAAACTATGTGTTCCAGTCAGTGATATCCCTACAGATCTCTACCCGTAGGGACCTTGTTAACCGCGGGATTTCAGGTTTATTCAATCTCAGCGCCTGGAGACACCTTTGGGACACACGGAACCCCAGCCTCCAAGGGACAAACTATCTGCCTGGCGACCACATATGTGCACCTCGTGGTCTCCCCCCTCGCCTCAGCTACGACCCGAGGGCGCCCCCAATGCTTCCTAGTCTGCGAACAGTTTACTCAATATGTCCCTTATCAGCGGGGTCAGTCGGGTCAGTACTGGGGCATCATGACGGAGGAAGATTTTGTCGAACGTTTCGTCTATGTGATGGACTATCCGTATGAGCAGGACACAGACTTTGAGGCGCAGGAGCGGAGACTTCAAGCAGAGAGACGGGAGGCCAGACTTCGCATAGAGCAAGAGGACCGTCTTCGATCAATGATGTACATCTCACGTCGCCGCAAGTCCTCACGCCGTAATTAATAGCACCCCAATGCCTATTAGACAGTTTATAGTGATACACTCTCATCAATACTACGTGTGCCCTCAGTCGAGACATCCCCTGCCAAAAACATGCATTCTGGTGCATTGACATCGCCATGAAGCAACAGTGTTTTCAAGCTCCAACGTTTCATCAACTCCTGCAGTTGCTCGTGCTGTGTGTTGTGAAAAGGACAATGGACAGAAAAGTACTTGGACGGGCGGAAGTTCACGATGCGCAAGGACTGGGAGAACTGGAAATCTAGACAGTGAAGCAGCTCGTCCATCCAACTGCTTCTCCTGTCCACCGCCCCGGTCTTGTCTTCTGGGTAGCCCAGGGCACCCTGAATGGTTAAGATCTCCAAAGACAACGGGACGGTTGTATACTTTGAGAGGAAAACCCCTGTTAGGATTCCGTCGTCTCTGATACTTCTGTGTTGGACTGTGAACACTTTCAAAGTGGAGATCTCGGTTAACAGCTTGATTGCACCAGCAGTGGTAAGTCCTGTTGACAGCCCGAGAGTCAGGGACACCAATCCCGGTTTTCGGCTGCGCTCCAATAAACGTAGAACACAGTTTTCGATGGACAAGCCAATCCTGGAAGCGCCATATCCCTGGGCACTGAACTGTTCGCCCCACAGATCCAGTCTCTTCAAGGCTGGCAATACGAAGACGCCCACGCGATCGTAATTCGGCAGAAGAGCGGGCTTGCCCCAGTCGGAGAGCTCGCACTTGAAAGACGTCAAGTGCGGCAGCACCAGGATCCCTTGGTCTGCATTCGGCAACCAAACCCCGGAGAGACGAAGGTCGCGGAGGTTTGACATCTGCCGTAAATGAGCGAGTGGCATCGTTCCCGGCCGGTCGGTGAAATCCTCCCTGTATATCTCGATTTGGTTCCAGGGCAGGAGCAAAGTTTCTTCGGGCCAATAAACACTGTCGAGAGCGATCTTTCTCAGCAAGATGGCGTATTGAAACCAGGTTATTTTGTCTCTCTCCTCGGGGAAATCTCCCTGCCACAAGGAATCTCCCCCAAGCCGCCCAAATCTTCCTCTCCTCCCATGACCTTCAATCGTCAAAGCGTGCAGCGCTGATAGGCGGCCCGTGATCTGCGCTAACCCTTGGACAAAAGTGTGTGGGTCGGAAGCAGCTTCATCGTGCGGAGAACATATTAACTCGGGACTCCTCAGTTCGAGAGTTCCCCATCGCTCTGCCTCTCCCACGACCGCTGCCAGCTGGCCAGCCTTCACATCTGCATCAGCACTCAGCACGATATCGAGCGGGCGATCCCCAGATCTCTTCAAGCAAGCATTTATCTCCGCCTCCGAAGTCCGCACTGCAGACCCCCAAGGGCGTGGGCCCATGTCAATGGTAGTCCAAAATCTGGTCTCCCTCAGTATGATCGTCCTCCATGCTCGGCACACATGAGACAGGAGCAGAGCCTGGTCCAAGCGATCCTTCCCTGCCTTCCCAGCTATGATCCAAGCAAATGTCGCGACCAACAGCTCCTCGGGGATTTTCTTCCTGGCCGCGACGATCGAAGCATTTTCACGGATGATCTCGGCGGCCAGAACCATGTCCAGCTTAGCCTTTCTGAGCTGAAGTTCTAGGGTGGCGACTGTAGCGTGCAAGTCGGACTCTAGACGGCGCGCGTCAGGCAGCCATTTGCGCACAGCGTCAATCGCCGTCCTATGAGCCTCCAGATCCCGAGCGTAAAAGATGTTGCCCGTGTCTTTGCCATCATCTGGCAGTCCAGCTTTCCTCTTGACAAATTTAAATGGGGGATTCAGCATTGACCTGCCAGAAAGCGTGAGACGCAGCAGCGTCAAAATCCCATCCTGAAACAGACCTGACATGCTCGTAACGTTCTGCCGCATCTTCTGCGTCTGCGAGCAACTGATCTATAGGTCTTTTAGCATTGGCCGCCTTTCAGCGCGGAAAGGAAGCTAATACATACCATCGTCCATGGTGGGCTGATCAAACTGTTTGAACGGAACCTGCAGATAAATCTAACTGCACATAACACACACGGAACTCTTTGCAGATAAAACTCGCTGCACTAAGAATGGCACGACATCATGATTTAGAGACAAACGCGAGTGTAACTACTAGTCCTAATGATTCATGCCACCTTTTCTGGCCATGTCTTTGCCCTTGCCCTTCCCCTGGTTAGTAGTGTCCTGATAAGAAGTCTGGCACGTCCCGAGGCCTTCGCGTCTTCTATATATCGTCTGACTTCAGGAAGGAGCGCAGCCATCGGGACGACTACCAATGATTGACCAGGTTCTGTAGGATCGATGTGGCCAGCAGCCAAGGTCGCCTTGTCCAGCCTGGAAGCCACAACTTCAACTTGTTTTGCTAGCATGGTCATCTTCCAATCCGCCCGCGAAGCCCCATTCGTATAGATGGTGTCGAAAGTAATGCCTTGCTTTGCAAGCAAGTCACAGAAGAAAGCCCTTGTGCGTGGATCCAAACGCTGACTGCCCATGGCTGAGAATGTCAAGCCTCAGTATTTATCACAAAGGTGCAAATATAAAATACCTTCAGTCACAGAAATCGTTTCATCCTTCCGCTCGACATCCCTGGTAATCTCAAAACGCATTTTCCAAATAAAAAAGTCAATTGCGACCTCTTTCTCGTCGCACCCACAATGGAAATACCCCGGCATCACAGCGACTACGTCGTCCTTGGTTTTCTTGAGCTGGTATGGACGGGGTTGACCAACAATGGTCCACTTGTTCTTGAGATTGCCATCAGCAAGTATCTGCTTCGGGCCATGATGCCCATGGTGATGTCCACATCTTGTAGAAGGAATGGATTCGTAAGTATGAAATCCGATCAGTTCCTAAGGCTCACTGATAATTCCCAGTCGAAGTCTTGTGTATTTCGCGGAAGATCTGAAAGCTTGTGGATCCAGCGTCCGGGCAAAGCTCCTGAATGTCCCGTATATACGGTCCTACCGCCTGGGTGAAGCCCTTGCAGGTTCCTGTTTGTTGCTGGACCTCCCAAGACTCGAGAAGTGCCTGTTGCGCGGCCACTATGTCCGAAGCTCAACACTCAATGACAACGTCAACAAATCAGCTTACTGCTCTTTTCACGCCTTTGCTCGGGACTCAGAGTAATCCAATTTTTCACCAGGTCTGAAAAGCTCAGTGACGTTCCAGTGATCTGCGACTGGCCAAGCTTACCACCAATTTTCCCACCCCTGGCAGCCCGAAGGCCATTTCCGCGTGCTCCCCGTTGGTGTCTGCCTGGGATTTTCATACCACCTTCATCGTCGTCGTCATCTCCCTCTTCAGCCTTTTCAAAGTCAAATTCTTCCCCAGGTGAATTGTTACCGCTGTCTTCACGCTTGGGTGCCTTGACAGTCTTGGGTTTTTTTTGTTGGGTACCTTTGGTTTCAATGCTCAACAACGCTGAGCTCTCTAGTTTCACAGCAACTACTGCCAATCAGCCTGTGTGACCCTGAGAGAGTTGGGCATACCAAGAGCAGCTACTTGCGCAGCGTACTGCTGTTGAGCCAGTGTTTGCTGGGCACCTTGGTCTTGTTCGCCTGCAGTCGGTGCGTCAGCGCATGAAGACCGTAGAGGATCCAGACTCACCATTTGCAGCCCCTCCCGAGGGAAGAATCCCATGCATTTGCTGGCCGCCTTGGCCTTGTTCGCCTGCAGTCAGCGTGTCAGCGCATGAAGACTGTAAAGGATTCAGACTCACCGTTTGCAGCCCCTCCCAAGGGCAGAATTCTGTGCATCTGCTGGCCGCCTTGGCCTTGTTCGCCTGCAGTCAGCGTGTCAGCGCATGAAGACCGTAGAGGATCCAGACTCACCGTTTGCAGCGCCTCCCGAGGGAAGAATTCCGTGCATTTGCTGGCCGCCTTGGCCTTGTTCG
The DNA here is from genome assembly GCA_029289555.1 of Mycena latifolia. Taxonomy (NCBI): domain Eukaryota; kingdom Fungi; phylum Basidiomycota; class Agaricomycetes; order Agaricales; family Mycenaceae; genus Mycena; species Mycena latifolia. The sequence goes on from JARJLE010000039.1 coordinate 909,052, forward strand.
CCTGCAGTCAGCGTGTCAGCGCATAAAGACTGTAAAGGATTCAGACTCGCCGTTTGCAGCGCCTCCCGAGGGCAGAATTCCGTGCATCTGCTGGCCGCCTTGGCCTTGTTCGCCTGCAGTCAGCGTGTCAGCGCATGAAGACCGTAGAGGATCCAGACTCACCGTTTGCAGCGCCTCCCGAGGGAAGAATTCCGTGCATTTGCTGGCCGCCTTGGCCTTGTTCGCCTGCAGTCAGCGTGTCAGCGCATGAAGACCGTAGAGGATCCAGACTCACCGTTTGCAGCGCCTCCCGAGGGAAGAATTCCGTGCATTTGCTGGCCGCCTTGGCCTTGTTCGCCTGCAGTCAGCGTGTCAGCGCATGAAGACTGTAAAGGATTCAGACTCACCGTTTGCAGCCCCTCCCGAGGGCAGGGTTCCGTACGCCTGCTGGCCACCTTGGCCTTGCTTGCCTACAGTCGGCGTGTCAGTGCACGAAGACCGTAGAGAATCCTGACTCACTGTTTGCAGCCCCTCCTGCGAGCAGGGTTTGCTGGTCGCCTTGGCCTTGTTCGCCTACAGTCGGCGTGTCAGCGCATGAAAGATGGGAAAACCCTGACTCACCGTTTGCAGCGCCTCCCGAGGGGAGAATTCCATGCACCTGCTGGCCACCTTGGCCTTGTTCGCCGACAGCGCACAAAGACCGTAGACAACCCTGACTCACCGTATCCCCAGAAGCCCGCCTGAATTCCGTGTGCCGGCTGGGCGTCTTGTTCACCTGCAGTTGGCGCGTCAGCGCATAAAGACTGTAAAGGATCCAGACTCACTGTTTGCAGCCCCTCCCGAGGGCAGAATTCCATGCATCTGCTGGCCGCCTTGGCCTTGTTCACCTGCAGTCGGCATGTCAGCGCACGAAGATCGTAGAGAATCCTGACTCACTGTTTGCAGCCCCTCCTGCGAGCAGGGTTTCATGCACCTGCTGGTTGCCTTGGCCTTGTTCGCCTACAGTCAGCGCATGAAAGACAGGAAAACCCTGACTCACTGTTTGCAGCGCCTCCCGAGAGAAGACTTCCATACATCTGCTCGCTGCCTTGGCCTTGTTCGCCTACAGTCAGTGCATCAGCTCATGAAAGACGGGAAAACCCAAACTCACCGTTTGCAGCGCCTCCCGAGAGAAGACTTCCATACATCTGCTCGCTGCCTTGGCCTTGTTCACCTGCAGTCGGTGTGTCAGTGCACGAAGACTGTAGAGGATTCCTGACTTACTGTTTCCTGCCTGATTCCATTGTGTCCAAGACGCCATCAGGTAGGGTGGTAGGCCAAATAGGGAGTCTTGTCTGTATTGGAACCCAGGCGCTGGGGAATGAGACATTTCAGCCAGGCTGACCCAAGGTGGATGAAGCTACTCACTTGTCCCGAATCCTGAGTAAGAAGGTTTCCTTGCCTTGTTGTTGAATTGGGGCTCCATTGACACCAGAGCGGGGTCAATGCCAGGGGAATTGACTAAGAAAACTTCAGTCTATAACAGTTCCTGCGACACATAGCACGATTTACATGTATTCAAGCCTGGCCAATGTGTTTAGTTCCATAAAACAGCATGAAACCTTAAACTCACTATTAAAATCATATGGACCCCCTTCTTCCATTTTGGATTTACGTGTATTCAAGCCTGGCCAATGTGTTTAGTTCCATAAAACAGCGTGAAACCTTAAACTCACTATTAAAATTATATGGATCCCCTTCTTCCATCGAGCCTGCTTGCTGTGAATATTTGTAATTGTAAGGTTCGCCGCACAAACATTGGTCTAATTCTCTATTGCTTGCTGTCGCTTTGTCCTCATCACTATATCCAGCATCAAGATCAATAAAGCCACCAGGCTCAGCTGAATCAAATGATTGTGTGGGTCATATGCACAGTCTAAGCAGCGACCAAAGTACTCACTGCTAGTAGACGCCTCCAATTTTTTAGCACGCTTAGCTCTGAATTCGACTTCCTCCTTTTCCTTCCGCTCGCGATAGGGCGTGTCCTCGACTCTGAGCCTGGGTCGGCTCTCTTCTCCGCTTTCAGAAATGTAGCCAAAAAAATAATCAATACACACCTAATATAGTAGCATGCGGACATTTCAAGGAATTGAGCTGCTCCAACGCATTCATTTCATCTCCCCAGTGGACTCTTTTGCCTAAGTCCTGTAAGTGGCAAGCTTAGGCTCGTGTCATCGACACACCTGTGGGTTTGATATTTGGGTCACTTTTCCCCAGATTCCCCGTTGTCTCTTGGACTAAACATCTTTCAGCAGAGCCGAACGAGAACAGCCAGGACTTACTCAAATCACCGTCTGCCGGGTTCCCTGTGCGCTCCTTAGCTAAATGTCAGCAGAGTGCCGACGAGAACATACCAAGTTGGCGCAGTTTCTCAGCCAACGCACGCTTCCGTTTGGTGGTGTGGCCCGTTTGCAACTTTAATGTTTTGGGCACAGCTCTACCTTTCGGCTTAGGCGTAGCTCCTTTCGTTCTCATAGCCACCAGACGTTGGAGGCCATCCTTAGGCTTCTGTCCTTTATACCAAATGGGTACACATCAAAATTATTATGAGGATGCGACATACCTGATGAGGCTGAAGCCGGCCCAGTGGTCAATGAGGTAGGTCCTTCGGTAGAGATTAGTTCAGTCGATGATCTTCAGCCGCCACGACGTACCTGTTTTGGGCGCGTGGTCAAGGCTGTTTTGCACCGGTTCTCCTGCCTCTGTAACTTGAGTAACAATTAGTTCAGTTGATGATATTCAGCCCCAACAACATACCTGAGCTGGGCGCGTCCTGGAGGCCTTTTTGCGCCTGGTCCAAAGCTTCTTTCGCGCCCTCTACTGCCTCGATCAACCTTTGCTCGCTGCGACTGCCAGCCCGGTGAGAAGTAGAGCGGAATTTGTCAAGCTCAGCTTGGGCCAAATCTGACGCCTTGACGAGGTCCAAGATCTCGGGTGCGGTGTCGTGTTCAGATGAAATGTCGGAGAGTGGAGAAGAAGGCGCAGGGCTTGACATCTGGATTACAGCAGCAGGTAGACTTGACTGGGAAGAGCACAGTCAGACTTGAGTGCAGAGGTGGCGACTGAGAGTTCAACAAGTCACGTTTTTCTTATGTGCGTGTTGTCGCGCAGGCAGAAATGCCTGTCGCTGTCCTAGCGCGTGGCGCAGATGTGTAAGCTGCACAGTTCCAATTTCGATGCTTCAAGCCGCAAACTAGATGGGGCGAGAACTGTAGGAGTAATATAATCACTTCAAGCAATTATCATGATGGTAGAGAAGACAAGTCCTCAAGAAATGGGATTAGTTCCAGACTGTGTGGAGTCAGAAGCGGGTACGACTTGGATTTCAGTCTCTAGATCTAGCGCCAAGACTGACGAGATGCTGACCTGAGTTATGCTCATCCCCATTAGTATCAAGACAGTGATGACACGCGCACAGGAATTCCCTATCGTCCCCATGCGTCCAGGTGGTGTGGCGCCATGTCGACATCACAGTGAGATTCGCTGCTGTGAGGTACTGCGTCGAGAATGCCAACTCTTTAGAACGAATCCAGAATTCACGGTCAAATGCGTTCGGCTTTGTTAGGGGCCCTGCATTGAGTGCCGCCACGCTCTCGTTCGCAGCGCGAACTCGAATAGAAATATTTGGTGACGTATCGTGGTCAATCTCAGAAAAGGTATTTCGACCAGTCCTGTATGACGATCAGTACCGAAGGGATATGGAAAATGTTTGCCCACGAAGTTAACTGGAGTGCCTTTTCAAGGATGGAGTCGACGGGACCCGCACTAGGTATTGGCTTCTCCTGTTGAGTGAGTGCTGTGGGTTGGCCAATGTCAGGTACAGTATTTCGACCAGTTCTGTATGATAATCAGTACCGAACGGAATATGAAAAGTGTTTGCGCACGAAGTTAACTGGAGTGCCTTTTCCAGAATAGAGTCGACAGAACCCCCACCAGGTTTTGCAAGTTGAGTTAGGGCTTGAATGGCGATGTGTTCTGCAGACGATGGAAAAGTAACGCCAACGCAACCAGCCCCAGCCCTTGAGCTATGGACAGTATTGTCCATGGGTTCCCCAGATTGCTCCTCTTCATGCTGGGACGTCCTCGGGAGCCGCACAGGGACATCGATGTCTTCAAGCAGTGGCCCATGATCGTGTGCAACACGACTGGACACTTCCGAGTGATCATGGCGAGGTTCTGAATCTTTGCGAGTGTCGTGGGGCTGACCAGGGGCTGGCAATGCAGGGCCCACATGCCGGGCTGCCAATCCAGCACTGTGGCTGTCGCCAACCGGGTTTTTAGGGACTTTCGGTGGGTCCCATTGTCGCCTTCTCGCTTTCTTGGCTGCACTGGGTGGAAACGGAGAAGTAGTGAATATAATCTAAACAATGTAGACCTACCGAACGTCTGCTGCATGCTGCCGGTTCTTTTCACGGATGTGTAGGTTCCTAGTGCATTTGCATTGATAAGAAACAATTGAGAAAGGAGTGGTTCAACACGCCTTTGGTAGTACTCGCGGCTGGCCTGTCTATGTCTCGCCGCCTTCTCTTCCTCGGTAAGGCTGCATGCCGAGTTCAAGTTATTACTTGTCTAATTGGATATTGGCATAGCGTGGATACCGTGGACGAGGGCTTTTGTTTTTACTTTTGCCACTGGAAACCTTGCGCTTGGGTGGGTGTTCAGCCATGAATAGAGCATGTAAGTTGAAGCACGAATAGAGCCTGATGTGATGCATGTGATGGCTGTATTTGGACGTCTTGGATCCCAACAGGGGTTACTTGTGCTGTCCACCTGCTCTGGTGGCTTTAAAAACTATATGCGGAGGATTGGAAAGACTCCCCCCCCTTCTCGTTACACCAGTTCTCAAGAAATGTACAGGGTGTCCGAGATGATGGCTGCTTTCAATTTCTGAAAATGAAGTGTCTCGCGTACTACCTGCGATTCAAACCCACTGTGCCTCCTAAATAATGAATGGGGGGAATTGGCAGGAGCCCCCCTCCCTTCCCATTGCCACCATTTCTCAAGAAACGCACAGGGTGTCCTGGACAATGGCCACCTTCAGTTTTCTGAAAATGAAGACTCTGGGCGTACTACCTGAGATTCAAACCAGTCTTGCTGCCTAAAATCCTGGGTCGTGGCAGGGAAAATGGGCACATCGTGCTTTGTCTTTACGTCCAATGCTTGGTGGTGCTGACCGATAAGTGGTGCGCACGACATGGATCACGCGTTTTCTGAGATTTCGACTTCGTGCATTATTTTGCATATATGAACTCCCACCGTTTCTAAAAACTCCTCATGTCTTCCCAATTTCCTATAGTGCTCAATATTCAATCTGATATGGGCCAACTATCACTCAAGTCCCCATTTCTAGGTCTCGTACACAACAGATGGTGAGCGTATGAATAGATATTCAACAGGCTTGTCG